>JAVGVS010000147.1:187500-292500 GCA_032718565.1 Distichodus sexfasciatus
TTCGAATAACTAGAATCATTCGATTACAAAAAATGGTCGAGGCAATTTTTCCAGAATCGAAAAGCTTCGTTTAATTACGTTCGCCATAATTAATGCGGCGCCGCTTGTATCTCACCGGATGCTTATTAATGATGCACATTGTTTTTTAGAGCCTTGATCAAAGACGAGCCTGATCCCTCGGAAATGAAGGTATTTGTCGAGATATTCTGTGCCTCCTAAAACAGAAGTAAATCGTAAAACCCATAAATGACATTTTTATGATGTAAACCGCAACCCTGTGAGCACCACGCGTCAGCGCGTCATGACTTCGCTTCTGGCAGCTAGGTTTAAGCGCGCATAAGTACAGACAAAAACGCACGCCTTGGCTGCTGAATAACCACAACAAGCGTTCTCTCCTAATACAGCCGTTTATTGAGTTTCCCAGAGATTTCCCATAGTTTATTCCGTAGCATACGCTAAGCGGCTTTATTATGTGCGTCCCCGAGGAAAGTAGCGCGGGGATTGTGGGAAATAGTTCTCTCCCAGAAAAGCCAAAAAACAGCACATTTTCTGAATACAATTGGTTAAATGACCAAAACTTCAGTATTTCTTCTTCACCATTTTCAGTTGATCAGATTTTTTTACTTAAATTTTATAATGTTATAGTGTAATCAATAGGAAAGAAGAAATATAGAAAATGTATTTATCAAAAAAGCATGTTATTCTATTTTCTGATGGACGCAAATGGATAAAAAGAAGTGTTAGAATGTTTTACGCCACAGATAATAAATAGACAATAATAGATAAAAACTCAGCAGTAAACGATGTTCTTTCATTGTTCTTTCAGTTCTTTTATTTGACCTAAAGATAAAAAAATGAGTCAGCTTTCATCAGAAATGTGCTGATTTCATAACTATGTCAGCATTTACACATCAAACTATGAGTAGTGCAGGGCGTCCAAAATTCAACACCATAAAGCACGTATTGCTAACTTCTACTCACACACTAGAATAAGCCTAAAAACAAATGTATTGTCTTTTTTTAATTTATTCGATTACTCGATTAATCGATAAGAAAATCGATAGAATACTCAATTACAAAAAGAATCGATAGTTACAGCTCTAAAACACATACACACCTCACACACAATACACACACACACTACACACACACACACTACACACACACTACACAAACACAATAAACACACACTACATACACACACACACTATACACAATACACACACACTACACACACACACAATAAACACACTACACAGAAACACACTATACACACCTCACACACATCTCACACACTCTGTGCTCTCAGAACACTGCAGTTGTGAATGAAGAAGGGAGAGAAAAAGAAGAGCAGCTTGTTCTCTCTCTCTCTCTTCTCTCTGTTCCTTTGTCTTTCTGCATCTCTCCCTTTCCCTCTATTTGCTCTCTCTCTCCCTCTCCTCTTCCATCTTTCTTCTTCCCTCTTTGTACATCTCTGTCTCTCTTCTTTTATTTCTATATCTCTCATTTTTCAGCATCTCTCTTTTTCACTCTTTCATCTGCCCTTTATTTAAACTCTCACTTTTCTTTTTTCTACACCTCTCTCTCTCTCTCTCTTTATCTGTCTCCCTACTTTTTCTCTTTCTATCTCTTTTCCTCTCTCTCTCTCTCTCTCTCTCTCTCTCTTCATCCCTCTCTCCTGTTCTCTCTTGCTCTCTCTCCCTCGTGTCACCGTGGTTACGTAACAAGCACATGCTAAAAATAAAGCTGCCACTCCAAACTCACCCTTCCCTTCTCTCTCGGGGTGTGTGTGAGTATGTGTGTGTGTGTGTGTGTATTAGTGTCTTGGTGTAGATGTGTGTTTATTTGTTAGCGTGTGCTTAAATGTCTCTGTTTTTGTGTTGTCTATATACCTGTGTGTATGTGCACATTTAAGTGTGTGTGTGTGTGATGGCTAACATGCATGTCTGCATTGATGTGCAAACGCACAGACATGTACACAGCAATCTGGCCAAATAAACACACACACACACACACACACACTCATGAATGCATGCACACGCCTGTCCTCTGCCGTTGCCATGGAGATACAGCCTCCTTCAACTGGAGATCAGCAGAGCAACGACTTCCTGGAGGGACAGCAGCTCACACACACACACACACACACACATACCCTCACACACACACCCTTACACACACAAACACACACTCCTTCCAGTCTTCTCTCTTCCTCATGCTGCTTTTCTCACTTCACTGAAGAACATGTTGGCTGTTCACACACGTGTGTAACATGTTCATGCTTCATACACACACACACACACACACACCCATTCAGCTCCACTTCCCTCTCATCTCCAACTAGCCCTCTGGACAGATATGTGTGCGTGTGTGTGTGTGTGTGTATATGTGTGTGTGTGTGTATGTCACTCGACATTATAACATCATTACAGCTGTTCCACAACAGCACTACTATGTTAACAGTTTGCGGTTAGCATGTTCCAGTCCACGTGTTTCCACACACACACACACACACACACACACACACACAGGATTATCACTCTCTTCTCCAATATGATAATGGTCATATTCCCAGAACATGCCTTTGGCTCTTAAATCAATACTCCAAAAGAGGTGTGACGAGTTCACACACACACACGCACACACACTTGATCTCCGCTGTCTGATGTGGTTTGTCTCATGAAGGAGCGATGAGCCTCCAAAAACTCAATACTCATTCACCTTTTCATATTTCACTATCTCCTCCAAAAAGAGAGCAGAGAGTGTTGAGGTGTGTCACACACACACACACACACACACACTTACATGCTCAATTTGAAACCCACTACACAGGCAGATAGACAGAAATGGGATGATGATGAAAAGAGGATAAAGAAAGGCAAAGACAGAGTTAGTAGACTAGAAAAAGAGAGAAAATAGAGAGAGAGAGAGAGAGAGAGAGAGAGAGAGAGGGGGGTATAGAGATGGAGCGAGAGAGGAAGAAATGAAGAGAGACAGGAAGAGCAAGACAGAGAGATTGAGAAAGAAAAAGAGAAAGGGAGAAAGGTAGAGGGATGGAGCATGAGAGGGAAAGAGAGGGAGAAAGACAGGAAGAGGGAGACAGAGGAAGGGAGCGGAAGAGGCAGACAAGAAAAGAAAGAGGAAGAAAGATGGAGTGAGTGTGAGAGAGAGAGAGAGAGAGGGAGGGAGAAATGGAGATAGAGGGGGAGGTTGAGGAGTAATTCTGAAAGAGGTAGAAAAGAGCAATGATGCAGAAGTGAAGTTGAGGATGAAATGAAGGAGTGAGGAAAGCAGAGATGACTGCAGTGTGTGTGTGTGTATTAGAGAGAGAGCGCTGCATAACTGAATGACATCAAATGAAGGGGAACTGCCCCATTTCTAAATATAGTGTGTGTGTGTGTGTGTGTGTGTGACGGCGAGGGGCAGAGAGAGAAGGAGAGACAGAGTTTGAATTAGGGAAAGACAGAGGGGAGGAGTTAAGTCTGTGAGAAGGTTTAAAGGGGAGGAGTTACCCATATGAATGGCTTGAGGGGGAGGAGTTACCTCTGTGAGGGGTCTGAGGGGTGGAGTTACTCACATGAATGGTTTGAGGGGGGGGGGTTACCTCTGTGAGGGGTTTGCGGGGGAAGAGTTACCTCAGATAGGGGAGGAGTTACTGGTCTCTGTCGGCTGTTTTGGTCTCCATGAGCTGTAAGGTCAGTGGTCAGCATAATGACTGAGATCTGTATTGACACATGTCCTGTCACATACACTGCAGTGACACATATGAGTGTGTGTGTGTGTCCTTCTCAGCCAGCTAACATACCACATAATACAAACAGCTCACACACACACAAAAGACAGTACAAATCCATCTTTCTCACATACCACAAACACACCACATAACAAACATGCCTCACTCACACACAACACATCCCACTCTCTCACCCCACACTCACACTCCACAAACACACACCACAAATGAATCTTGAGGCCGATACGACACACAACACAAAACAAACATTCCATAACAACACAACCTGCGGCTGCTTTGTTAAACCTTACATAAGCATTAAACTCCACTGCCAACAGCGAGGCCCTTCTACACATTTTACATTTACAGCATTTAGCAGACGCTCTTATCCACAGCGACTTACATTTCCTAATTTCAGGGACAGTTCCCCTGAGTGCAACTTAGGGTTAAAGGGTCTTGCTCAGGGACCCAATGTTGGTAATGCTAGAGGTCAGATTCGAACCCACAACCTCTTGCTCCAAAGATGAGTGTTCTACCACTAGGCCGCCACCACCACCCCACAAAACTACACAATCCAACTATTCAGGAGAATCTCTTCTGCAGAGACACAGACAAGACATCTAAGAGTAGCAGTTCCTTCATTCGTTCTCCTGCTTGTTGATTGTTATGGCTAAAAAAAAAGTGATATATAAAACATCTATTTGCATAATAATAAAAGTTTCTTACCAGGTCTCGTCGTTTTTGAACTCCAGCTCCCCGTATGTGTCCTCAAAGTCCTCACCACCTCCTTTGGCGAGCCCCTCCAGGGTGCGGAAGGGCACAATGACGGTGCCTCTGGCCCCCGACGTCCTCAGCACCTTGACCTCCATGATGCCCACGCTCTCGCTGACATGAACCGAGTCGCTCTCGAAGGTGAAGATACCGGCGTGGTCGTCGTCCAGGATGGTGACGGTAGCCACGGCGGGGAAACCCAGCGCTGCTTTGGGGTATGGAAGGCTGTTGGGGGACAGCACCTCATCCTCCACCTCTAGCATCCTGACGTTACTGAGGCGCACGAAGAAATGCTCATCCTCCTCAAAGATGTCATCGTCGATGATGCCAACGGTGATCTCTTTGAGCACCTCACCGGGTTTGAAGACAGCAGTGCCCTCGGTGAACTCATAGTCTGCGCCGGCATTGGCTGAGCCGTCCTCTGTCTTGTAGTCCACATAGATGGTCTTCCCAATGTCGCCACCCTTTCGAGCCACCGTCAGCGCCACCGCCCCACAGTTCTCCAGGCACTGGTAGACAGCAGGCTCGAAGGCAATCCTTGTCACAAAGTCCTCTGTCTCCTCCACATGCACCTCCTGGACACTGGTGCTCCTCTTGGCCTGCTCAGCCACATGCTTCTTCAGGATGTTGCCAGCGCCCGTCATCATTCGCGTGGCCTGGATGCGGTAGAAAGCCCGGCTCTTTTGCTGATGAGACAGGGCGTAGTAGTTGGCCATCTCCACCAACTGGTCCAGCTCCTTTTCTGGGTGTTTCTGCTTGAGGTCCTTGAGGATTCGGATCATGTCTTTGCGCGATTCATCCACCTCCTTCCCCTCTATCAGGCCCATCAGGTTGCTGGCGGCACTGCCATCCATGAAGTGGGAGTTGACCATTTTGCCGTCCATTTCAATGCCCTTGGCACGATCCCCCTCTGTCTCAATGATGACGCCACGATGCTTGTCGGTGCGGTACTTCTTGTGCATGAAGCGGTAGAAGAGCAGGCGTCGGTCGGCCACCCAGGCCAGCACCACACAGATAGGGAAGAAGGCAAGGGTGACGAGGCCCTCCCAAACCTGCACCACGTTGGGTGAGAAGACAGCCAGGATCATGTAGAGCCAGATGTAGGCGAAGATGCTCCAGGCGGCGGTGACAAAGAAAACTCGCAAGTGTTTCACCTTCCGCACTTCACCTTCAGGGATGACGGAGACACAGAGGCCAATGATGACAAACATGTTGAAGGCAGCACTGCCCACGATGGTGGAAGGCCCGAGCTCACCAGCATGGAACTCATGACCACAGATCTCGATGACCGACAGCAGGATCTCAGGCGTCGAGGAGCCCAGCGCCATCAGCGTAAGATTGGACACAGTCTCGTTCCAAATGCGGATGGTGGTGGTGGTGGTCTCGCCGTTAGGCCGCTTGATGACGACCTCCTTCTCCTGCGACGTGATGACCTCGATGGCTGCCATGAAGCGGTCGGCAATGATGGAGACGCCCAGAAACATGTAGATTAAGGCCACAAAGTAGACGATGACCCGGGCGATCTTGTCGCCCATTGATGGGTCTTCGGGGTACCAAATGGGAAGGATGATCCCTGGTTTGCATTTCAGAGGCGCCTCTATGCATGTCACATTGCCGGGAGGGCTCGAGGTCGGTGTGACCCGAGCTTCGGCGCATAGGAAGGTCGTTGCCAGGGAGACCAAGCCCAACCAGAGGCAGGCTGAGGTCCCCGGGTGCACCGTCGTCGCAGTTGTTGTCGTCCTTGAGCGCTCCATCCACCCTCCTTCGTTTCCCATCTACACTAAGAGTTCCCTTGGAACTCCAGCACAGACTTATCTTTGGTTCCACAGTCACCGCCTGCAGGAGAGAGAAAGACAAGATGGTCAGAAGGGAACCACCCTATGTTTACAAGCAACAGTGAAAGTGACGACCTGCTCCATTTCCTTTCGCAGAGATGGTAAAACTGGTTTTCCCTCATAACAACTAACACACGGTTTGCAATTTTGACCTTCTAAGTAAGTGACAAGGAAGTGTTTATTATTCCTCATAATAAACCAACAAAAATAATAGGACAAAACATTAGACATACAACCTTAAGTGAGTGATTATTTGTCATTGTAAATACAGCACATCACACGCAGTGCACCACAACCAAATGTGACCTCTGCATTTGACCCATCCGTGAAGAAGCAGTGGGCACCTTTTGGCAATACCCAGGAGGCAGTGCTTGGGGACGACACCATGCTCATGAGCACCTTGATGCTACCTATACTGGTTCAGGACTTCGGTGGCCTTCGGATCATGGTACGAACTTTCTAACCATTACCCTACCAACTGTTCCGTGAAGCACTTGCATGTTAACCCCAAACCACAACCTTGTTTTAATTCTCTACACCTCACAGTGATAACTGGTGACTATTTTAGGATTTAATCTTGTAAATTTGCTTTGGACGCAGGATAAATAGGTTTGAACCAGATGGTTAAAATAGAGTCCAAGATGCACAGGTGCTACCTGTATGCCTCTGTGAGGAAATCTCTACAGCACAGCAGTATTTTTAGTACTATAAACTGTAAACTTTGAAGATTTCTTTGAAAGGATTTGCCAGGTTTAAATGAATCAGTTTCTATTCTTACTCTTGGCTTCTGGGAAAGCTTTCAAAAATGTAATTTAACTGAAGTGGGAACAGTCAGGAGGAGCTCTGTTAGAGCCACAGCGGACTACCACAGAGATCCTGATGCTGGATTTTCAGGTGTGTAATATCGTCAGAATTATATTTAGACCTTCAAAGAGTGCAGAGGAAATGACCCAATGTGATCCGTCCTCTACGACATTTCTGCAGGACACACAGGCAGACAACAAGCGACTCAGCAAGAGAGCAACGTCCAAAACAACATGCTGACAAAGAAATCACCCACAACAGGGGGCAGTGCGAAGCGGAGAGTGTGTGTGTGTGTATTTGTGGTTGCATGTGTGCAGATTTTCAAAGCATTTGTAAGGTCTTGATGTGTCAGATTTTTGCGGCTTTGCGAGGACACATTTTGTTTGCGACAGCAGGTCCTCATGAGAAAACATAACCTGTGTATCATTTGTTCATTCATTTTGCAAAACCAAAAAGCCAAACACAAAATAACACCATTTTTCAGTATTCCTTTCCAAAAGAAAAAAAATAACAAAATGTTTTCCATTTTTTGCACCCAAATGAAAACGATTAAAATGTAAATCACTCACTCATATTCGATTTTGGATTGTTGTCAGGCGCATGTGGGAGTGAGCGTTACATACAGTTGATCAAAAAAATGTATATATTCTTTTACGGCTTATGAAAATTAATAATTTCATTTTATTCATTGGCAGCAAGAGGGTTACTCTTCTTCATGTGTGATTTTCCTTCTATTTCTTCCATGATATCATTATTTATTGATATGCATCTAGAACAACTTTATACATCCAGAGAGATATTTACAATCTGTAACTCCCACATTACAGTTGTTAGCGTAACTGTCAGGGCGCTCTCCCCGTGATCAGAAGGTGGCCAGTTCGAATCCCGGACCGGTAAAGGTACCACTGAGGTACTTATGAGCAAGGTACCGTCCCCAAGCACTGCTCCTCCCGGGGCATTGCCCATGTCAGCTGCCCACTGCTCCATCATGGATAGGTCAAATGCAGAACTCACATGTGGTTGTGGTTCGCTGTGTGCTGTGTTCACAACGACAATACAAAACGAGTGATTAATGATCATCTAAGACAAGTATTGATCTTCATACCCAAGCAGATATTTCATCAATCAATACTCATGTCTACAGGCAGAAATGTCTGCACACACTTTATCATCCTGCATTATCACAATTTACACACATGACGTGTGAAATTTCACCTCTATACTAACCACCGACCATCACACACACCCACTCACACTCACACTCACACCCCCCCTCATCTGGCGTGCAGAGGCCCTTTAAGACTCCACTAGAATAATCAGAGTCATTATTAGTTAAATGAGAGTGTGTGTGAGGCAGGCCTACAGGGAGAAACGCAACCTTTATTACAGTTACACAGATAGAGATGGTTCACACACACACCCACTCTTACACACTCAAACACAGACCTGCATTATATGGACAAAATGTGATTACACCGCTTCATATTGCCACAGCAATGTGTACCGCAATATATTAAAATCGCATTAGTAAGCCCGTGACGGTTAAGCAGCAGCCTTATTTTTAAACAAAATTATTTACATCTGCTGGATTACATGGATGTCCTGATTCATCACATTATCTACATTCTGCGGTGTCACAAATCCAATAAACGCCGCTGTGATAGCTGATATCAGAATTTCAATGCACATACACCAACGTGTTACACAGCCATACTTCCTTCTGCTGTTTGACTGTTTCATTTGTTTTGTTTGCTGTGTTGAGTGTTGGTGGATAGCTAACTAAAGCTAGTGGCGCTACAAACTAGTAGCGGTGTGACATCTCATGATATGATATCTCATGCCACGAGATTTCATGGCATTAAAGCATAACAATATTTCTCATCGAGGTGAAAAGCAGTCTCACGAAATACTATGGTGTTATGTTTATGCAGTGGAACTTTCACCAGCAAAATCTAGAGTATGTATGTGCACAACTCCACCTTCACACTCACTCCACTTGCTACTGTGTTATAAATGTGGCATTAAAGCAGCCAATCCCAGGCTTGGAGGAAGCTGATTGGCTGGTCTGGTCTCCAATCAGATGTGTAATATGGTTGAAGTTGATCTACTGAACAGCAACACGCGTTTCCAGCACGACAGCAGAAGCAGCAACAAGAAGACGAGTTGTGTGTTATGTGGAGATGTTGGGTGTGATGTGTTCAGCAGTATCCTAGTCTAATTGTATCTGTTAATGTTCCTAAATCTGTTGATGCTGCAGGGATTACGCCTCTAACATGTTTTAATCCAGATGTTGATTTGATAATGTACAATCTGATGATGGAATGAGATGATTTACACTGCAATTGCAAGTTAGAAGCTGATGCACAGTAATGGTGTGAAGAGATGCAGGAGGAATCATACGAGAGAGAGTCCAGTCCACCTTTTAACTCTTGATATTTTAGTCCAGTCATGTGTTTCATCATTGAAGTTTTCTTTAAAATAGTGATAAAATCTCGTCTCATCCTATAATCTTGTCCTAACTACTAACTTAATTATTTTAGTAGCTTTTCAGTAGCAAAGCTACTTGTAAAATAGTGTAGCTTTTCTAGCAACTAAAAATAAATAGTGATGTAATGCATCAAAATGCTACATTGTTAGAAACAAATAGATTTTTTTTTTTACATCATCGGGTATTTTAACTAGCAGGTGTGTCTGGAACCGTGTTTGTATTTATCAACACTTGCACATTTGACTGTAACTTACACAATACGGAAATCAGAATAAAACTTCATTGAAACCTTATTGTGGCTACAATCGTTCACTTAAAGAAAGTAGAAGCATATAGGCACCAGAAACGCCCTTTGGATTGTATCACATTTATGTGAATGATTATTGTGAACACAGCACACGGTGCGCCACAGTGAAATGTGAGCTCTGCATTTAAATCATTCGTGAAGGAGCAGTGGGCAGCCTTTTGGCAACACCCAGGGAGCAGAGCTTGGAGTCGGTACCTTCCTCATGATTACCTCTGTGGTACCTTTACCAGTCCGGGACATGAACCAACGACCTTCTGACCACGGGGTCAACTCCCTAACTGTTGCGCTACAAACTGTTCCAGATTACGAGAATACGAAGAACTTAATAAATAAATCCAGGTTTTGAGTACTGGTAGTGACATGTTACAGGTGCCACTGCTGTAGTTTTGTGTAGTACCATCATCTTTAGTGTAGTTTAATTGTAAACCTGGGTGTTACTGTATTTCTACCAGTATTTTCTCATTTTAGTAATATTCATCTGTTCTATCACAGTGGAGCCATTCCAGAATGTGCTTATAATGTTCAAATCCTAATAAAACAAACAGCAAGTGTGTGTGTGTGTGTGTGTGCGGACAGTGCATAGCTGTCACTTAGCCAATGACAAGAAAGAACCACACACACACACACACACAGAGCTGTGAGTAAACAAGGCCAGTGCTGCAACAGAAGGCCTAATGTGGTCTAATGAGAGAAAAACGGTTTTGGAAAGTGGGAGTTTAGCCCGAGGCTCAGATCAGACCTTCACACACTCCTCTCCTCATCCTCCTCTTCCTCTCCCTCTCTCGTTCCTCCTCATGCTTTCTGTTACACCCCTCCGCACATCGAGCATTAGAGTGTGTGTGTGTGTGTGTGTGTGCGGTTCTAGTGTTGCTGCTTTGGTTTTTGTTTCTCTCTCTCTCCCACCCCTCTTTTGCCCTGTATTTCTCTCTCTTTCTCTCTCCACGTCTTTACTTCTGACTCTGTCTTTCTCACTTTCTTTCTCTTGTTTTCTTCTTCTCTTTCCCTTATTTCATTCTCTCATTTCTCTCTCTCTTTTTCCCTAATACCCTTTCTTTGCCTCTTTGTTTCTCACTCACGCTCTCTCTCTCACTCCCTCTTTTTTCACCTCTCTTTCATTTGATCTCCCTCTTTCTCTCTCTCTTTCCCCTCTCTCTGTTATTCTCTCTCGTTCTGTCTCTCTCTCTACCTCACTATTTCTCTCCCCTTCTATCTCCATCTTCTCTGGTCTTTTCCTTCTCTCTCCCTCTCTACTTCTCTGTCTCTCTCTCTCGTTCTGTCCCTCTCTCCTTCCCTGTTTCATTCCCCCTTACTCCCTCTCAGTCTCCCTCTCTCTCCCTCTCTCTATCTATCTCTGGTGGTCACATAGAAGAGAGGAGAGATTGAACTGAGCTGTATGTCCAGTGGTGTTGAAACTTGGCCGATTTGAACCCGAGTGCTGCAGACGTGATTAAATCCCCCCTCTCTATCTTTCTCTCTTTCACTCTCTGGAAGCACGAGTGCAGATTGGCGGTTGTGATTAAATTGCGCCTTGTCACACCGCAGCCCCGACACCACGGAGGGTCCTTTAAATAATAATGTTAAAATGCAGCGACTCGGTCCCAAAAGCAGATCAGCAGAGGCCATCCAGTGTGACACTGCAAACTAGTGGAGAGGAAGAGGAAGAGGAAGAAGGGTTATGTAACTTCACCAGGAGGAGGAGGAGGAGGAGCGTGACGAAGCTCAGTGGCATGTCAGGTCTCCTCCAGCCTTCACACAGTCACCATTACTGCAGATTTATACGATAAATGCACGTCATTAGTTTAATGCGTGATTAGTTTATGTTTCAGAGCAAGGCGGTCATCGGTTCGATCCCCGGCTCCGTCGTGGGGTCTTTTCCTGTGTGGAGTTTTGCGCGCTCTCCCCGTGTTGGTGTGGGTTTTCTGTGGTGCAGTGTAGGTTGATTGGTTTCTCGAACAACCCCATAGGTGTGTATGTGAGTGTGTTTGTGTGAGTGTGTGTGCCCTGCGATGTGTCCCTCCAGTCCCTGGTTCATTGATATAATGAGACAATGAACATATATCACGTCTGTAGTTATATGTACCACTGCTGTAGTTTAATATCTGTATCAGTGTCATTACTGCAGTTTAATACAATGTCAACGTAACATGCCTGTAGTTTAATGCTATCTGTACTAAAAGTCGACTGATATTGGTTTTTCAGGGATGATACTGATACCGATTATTGCTAGTTAACGGGGCCGATAACTGATATTTGGATCCGATATTCCAAAAAGAAAAGAAAATCTGTCAAAATGTAGAACTGTACAAACACCAGTCTCAGCTGGAACTCTCCTCTCTCCTCTTCTCCTCCTCCTCGGAGCTTCACGCTGCGCTCGTGTGAGTGTGTGGTGTGAGTGACAACGAGGCTTCAGTGTTGATTGGCTACTACTGGTGTGACATGTAGCCAATAAGACAGTGTTGTGGGCGGGACATTCAATGAAGCAGTGAGTGGAGAGCAAACGGCACAGAGAGAAGAGACGGCAGTGGAGCCACATGGAGTTTGTATATTTTGAACAGGTAAATTAAAATGGAGACATGGAAAAAGGAAACACAAAATGTAGCATGTGTTGTGATCTAATTCTAGACCTGTATTTTATTCTCGTTGTTAAATAGATTGCATTTGTGTATCGCATGTCCACGTCATTAATGCAGTTTAATGCCATATGTACAGGACTTTTTTTTGTAATAATATGCATATTATATTATGTATTAGAAGCTATTTGGACTGGATTGAAATCTGCATTATTGCTGTAGTTTACTTCCAGGCCAATGCAGCATCACGGCTTGGAGTTCTGTTAATTCTGCAGAAATTCTGTCTCTGTTTTTGGGAATTAACAAGATTAAGTTTTAATTGTGTTTTTTATGAAAACTTTATCTTGTTAATTACAAAAAGAGATGTTTGAAATAAAACTTTTCTTGCAATTCAGAGATAATTATGCAATAAATTGAAGAAATCAAGGTAGAATTTGTTTTTCTCAAGTAATTACACTAAACTTCTGTAATTTTCTACAAGAATACCAACTTTTTGGTGAAGTATTTTTGTACTTTAATAATTCCACATAACATTTTTGATTTGTTGAGTTTTCATTTGCAAACTGCAGCTTTCTACGTTATTAATATTTCAAGAGCATTAGAAGAGATGACCAAAACTTGGCAGTGCACGACTCCTAATTTGAATAATTGTCCACTTAATGGGCTTTTGACTCTCTGCACCCCTTGATTGCTCTATTTAAACTACAAAAAAACTACAGTAGAAGTCTGTGTGTGTGTGTGTGTGTGATTTTTGGTCAGCTGATTGAAAAGAAGGAGGAGAACCATCTCACCGAGTGCAACTTTAATTTCCAGTCGAGTCGAGAGTAAATTGCTCATCAGAGCTCTTTCTGCCGCTCCAGATCTTTCTCGTTGGTCTCGTCGAGACCGAGCCCTGTTGCCATAGTAACAGAGGCGAGCGTGAGGGACGTGAATATTTTCTTTTTTTACGTGAGACTCTGGAATTGCTCTCATAAAAATACACACACACTCACAACACAACACAGCAGGAGGGGTGTGTGTTTTCATGTGCGTGTGACTTAAGAGCCTGATCACACCAGAGCTCATGTTACCCCTGACATTTCTGTGTAAGGAATCGTAAATACACTCTTAATCATAAAAATGCAAAAATCATATATCTGAACATCGGGCCTCGTTCACCGAAAAATTTCTTAAATAGTTTGTTAAGAATGTTAAGACATTTAAATTGTATTATATTATACAACGCTAAAAATGAAGAAAACCCAATAAGTGAATGTTTTATACAAACAGGCACGCTATAAAGCTAAGACAAAAAGCAAGACAAGAGATTTTGCTGGTGAACGTTCCACTGCGTGCTCAGAAATTTGACACAAAATAACACCATACATGCATTTACTGTATAAAATCCCACCTCGGACTTTGGACATGCCTGACACAAGTGCTACCTTTCACACGTACAATAAATGTGTCATAAAATATTGGCCGAAAATAAGTATCAGTCGATTCCGATATAATTCCGATATTATCATGCATACCTAATTTAATGTCTCTTCTTTGTGCTCTGTAGAAACTGGAGCCATGTTGTCTGGCTGTGGTAAAGCTGGTTTATTGTTCAACATTGACACTAATTCCTACATATTGATATGACAATGAGCAGAACAAGCAACACAACACACTACAAGCCCAAAAGCACATCACACCATTATACTGTTTAATTTAATTAATCACACTTGCACATGTAACTTTATGTTCCTTATTGTATAATATATAGTTTTATTTTTTCGTCCTGTTACCCCAACCTCCTTATTTAAGTCAGTTATGTTTGTAAGTTGTATTGTGTCTATTTTGTCTTTCCCTTGTCTATTGCACAGTTAAAAGAGCGGATCAGGATACATTTCACTGCATGTTGTACCTGTATAACTTGCACGTGACAAATAAAGAATCTTGAATCTTGAATCTTGAATTTCCTTAACAACACCAGCTCTCACTCACAATCTCTGTGTTCCTGATGCTTTTAGCACCGCAGGATTAGGGAGCGTCACTAAATGACATGACTGTGCTTAAAGGAATCATGTTGGAGATGTTATTTTAATGATAAATCATTTGGCATATACATATGGTTGTGTAATTATTACATGGTTTTAGTAGGAAAACAGGATTTAAGTCAAGTATTTCCTTAAGCAGAACAGAGTAATCTCAGTCTCCTCCTCACAGAGAAATACACAACTTATTCACTAAACACTCCTGTCAGATCAGTACTCGGGATCAGCAGTTACACAAAGCCCAATATCAGCATCGGTAACTCAGTTCCCTAGTTAAATGTCTAATCAAATCCCACTTCTCACCTCCATCGGTCCATCATTAGGTCCCTGAGCAAGAGCCTTAACCCCAAGTTGCTGAAATTAGAATAAAGTAAGTTATTGTGGATAACAGCATCCGCTGCATGTTGTAAATGTAAGTCAGTCTCTAAACTTAGTCTCTAAACTCTGAGTTTGGTTAATGATGATGATCCCGGGTGTGAAAATCGGCTCAGGGCCGGGTGTGTTGCGCGTGTGTTAAATCTGTAATGCAGTATTAAAGCTCCGTAATTACACAGCACTAATCCGTCCTCTCAGTAGCATCAATGAGCTTCATCACTCTCTCTCTCTCTCACACACACACACACACACTCCCGTTCTTGCAAAGCTGCTACTATGGATGCCAGTGTTGGTGAAGCTACTTTTAAACTCCAGAATTTCAAGCTGCAAGCTTCTCGTGATTAACAGTGTGTAAGCTCCACTACAAGCTGCTGTTTTAATATAGTAGTTACTACACTACATACTACTGAGTAAAAATAGTAACTACATCAAAGCTGTTTCGTCCAGCAATACTGAGTATCTGTGCTGTAGGATACTCTTAAAGATCTTTCATTTAAATAATGTGAAATGCGATGATCAAAGTAACATGAAATTGATTTTATTGATATCAAACTGTCAAGGCTCTTAAAAGATTATCAAACCTCATCAAATGTGTGTTTTAAAAAAGGAAATATTTAAAAAATCTAAATCATTTGAGATATTTTTCAAAATGCATTTAAATCTAATTTTAGAAGACACATTTTCCATAGTCTATTTCAGAACAATTAACTGATTAATCCAAAAATACTGATTAATCAAAATAATCGTTCGGTGCTGCTTTGAACATTAAGGTAAAATATGTGACTGATACTTCTTCATTTTAGTTCATATTTCCCCCAAACCATCTCCAAAATCACAGCTCTCTTCTAGAATAAAACTAAATCTCCCCACACACACACACACACACACACACACACACTCTGTCTCTCACACACAGCCCAGCGAGCATCAGAGGCTGTAACCTGCACCTGAAAGAGCGCTGGATGGATTGGTGGAGGGAAACATGAGGAAAACCTCATACATTATTCCAAACACACCCAGGGGACGCTAAGAGCTAACAGAGCAGACAAACCACACACACACACTCACACACACACGTACACAAACCCACGCACTTAACCAAGAACCCACACACACACACACACATGCAAAAACATTCACACATCCACACCGGCGTTCAGCAGCAGGCCGACGGCACCATGAATAAGTAATGTGCTAAAAATAAACCACCACACACACACACTACACACACACTACACACGCTAAACTACAGGGTGAGTGCCAGGGAAATCACACACACACACACTCATGTTGTACCAACCTAGGGGTGAAAATATTGTATCATTTCAACACCTATCCCCGGAACTACGGGAGAAAACCGTAGCACCCAGTGAAAACCCACACAAACACGGGGAGAGCATGCAAACTCCACACAGAAACACCCCACGGCCGACCCAGGGATCGAACCCAGGACCTTCTCGCTGTGAGGCGGCAGCGCTAACCACTGCACTACTGTGCCGCCCTTAAACACATCATACAACAAATATTATACTGCTGTAAAGAGCGCTGTAGAAATACACTCAACTTAACTGAAGTGAATGTGGTGGAGCTGAGCTTCTTTCTGCACCGCAATCACCACATCATTTCCCACGGAGTGGCCGCCTGCTTTTACTTTCTCTCTCTCTCTCTCTCGCTTTATTGTGTCTAAAATGCACGGCAAAATGTCCTAATAAACCTCATTTAAATGAAACCAAACAAGAGAAACGAGCCTGATTTGAAGATGTAAGGAGAAGAAGGTACAGATACTCATGCTAAAAATCTACGTAGTAAAAGTTGGAACAAAAATAAAGTCAAGTAAAGTACAGATACACGAAAATTCTACTTAAGTACAGTAACCAAGTATTTGTACTTCCTTACTTCCCATCTCCGGTGAAGAGGCAGGGAAATCGATGCAGAGTGATAGAGTGTGTGTGTGTTCCAGCAGCAGGCGAGGTCCGATAACACGGGCTCAAGAAAGCTCTACAACAGTGTTCAACTAAAATTTTAAAAAAGGTCCAGTTAGAGAAAACTTCCTCATAACGGTCTTTTTGGGAACGGTAGTAAAACACGACTCAGTGGGGGAGATGAAGTTCGGCTTCAACACTTGCGTTTGGACTGTGAAGTTTCTCTCTCTCATGTCTGGTGTTTTGTTGGTGGTGTGTAACTGGCAGCTCCGAGCACTGTGATGAAGTGTGTGTTGTCGCTCTCTCGGCCAATGTTGACTGAAGTTTCTGAATTCTCAACCATGTGTCTCTACTCTAGCTGGCACTGCATACTGACGCTAAGCACAGAACCGTGTCTTGTAGGGGTGTAATGATACATCGATCTACATCGCTACACCGATTAACTCATTAACGATCACATAGCATCGATCCACAATGAAAACACTGATTAGACATCGTACATATTATAACGTCTGTCGCTCCCCTTTTCTATGGAAATACTAAAGTCCGTCTCCATACACCAGCTCCTGACCAATTACAGACAAGCTTCACTACGCCTCAACTAACATGTTCATTATTCCTGAAATAACACTACGTCAACTTAAGAGTAGGGATGCACCGAACATTCGGCCACCGGAAAAATTCGGCCGAAAATGGGCCGAATTTTTTTTTTTACCGCAACCGAAACAGTGATGACGCAAGCAACAACCGCTACCTGCACGTGCCAGACTGGATTAGAGTCAACATGTCTGCCGTGTGGGTGCATTTCGATATATCTAAGGAAGACACACGGAAAGCCGTTTGTAAAGCGTGCAATGCCCAAATTTCTAGAGGGGGTGCATCCACAAAGACTTTCTCACCGTCTGGATTAATTTATCATATAAAATCAAAACATCCCAGTCGCCATGCAGAGTATGAAGCACAGAAGAGGCGAGACCCTTCGAGTACACCCACTCCGTCTGTGGCGGACGTTTTTGAAAAGGCAAGAAAGTTTTCATTTTAGTGTTTTAACACACCATCTTGTTATAGGCCTACAGAGAATGTTGTTATATCTTTCAACACTTTTTAAAGCACTTGTTCTGAACGCACTTTGTTCGTGCACTTCGTTCAGAATATTAAAATGCACTTGAATTCACTTGTTTTATGAGAGAAGATATTTAACTGTATAATATTTCAGCTATCTTGCTTTTAGGCTATTCATGAGTGGGGCCAAGTAAAATATTTTATTTCAATTTTTATTTTATATTGTGCATTGTTTGTATGCTAAATAAATATTTTCATAGTTTTGTAACATATTTATTCTTTGATTCATGAATATTAATTTATGCAATTGCAATGCTTGACTTTAGTGAGGTAAGTACACACAGTCCCAGCCATAACGGCAATATTACAAAAAACTGGTATAATAATTTCTTTCTGTGTTTCGGTTTTCAGCCAAGTGTTTCCTCATTTTCGGTTTTCGATTTCGGCCAAAAAAATTCATTTCGGTGCATCCCTACTTAAGAGTCTGAACAATATATAATGTATATACTGTTATAATACTATATACTGTCATTTTTAAGATGGACTTTTATTTTGAAATTCCTGTAACGTTTTCTTGCAACGTGCATAATTGATACTGTTTAGCTAAAACACATGGCAAAATGGCCTAATAAAGCTCATTTAAATTAAACCAAACAAGAGTAACAAGCCAGATGTGAAAACGTAAGGAGTAGAAAGTACAGATATTCATGCTAAAAATGTGTGTAGTAAAAGTTAAAAGTTGACACAAAAATAAAGTCAAGTACAGTATGGATACCCAAAAATTCTACTTAAGTACAGTAACCAGGTATTTGTACTTCATTACTTCCCATCTCTGCTTAAAACTTTACAACAGCAGTTAAACTTAAGTTTTTAACTTGAACCAGATGAAATCATCACGGAATCACCATGTTTACAGTGCACTGTGAAAGCAATTTGATCGATTATTACTTTAACATACTTATTTTATTTACTTCAACTCAAAACTTAATATTTTATGAGTTTTCAGTGTTACAGCTTAGGTTTATAAGAAATAAAAATGTGAAGATTAACTTAAAACTGTAAGTTGCTGTGCTTAATAGTGAATGTGTTGATACGCAACTGAACAGCATACACACACACACACACACACACATGCACACGCACAAATATAATCACTAAGCCATGCTGAATAACTCACTGTCGAGTCTTTTATAGCAACATCACGGCTTTGTGTCTGCATTTGAGGGAAATGGAGAACGGGAGCCAAGCTGTCAATCCACGCCGCTCTAGTTTTTTGAGCCGAAGCCACATGCAACGCAGAAAAATTTCACTATGAATCATAATCACACGCACAAAAAAAGAAAAGACGAGCACTGCTACTCTGACAAACATGTGACGAGTCCTGCTGGGGAACAAATACAAAATACACCGCCACGGGGCAATTTCCATCATGGGTCAGACCGGCTGAGTCCCAAAATCATGTGTAAGGTGGGTTTCTGAAAACAGGTTTTAAGTCACATCTGATGAACCGTTTTTCCGAAAATTAATATTAGCAAAATACTTATATACTGCGGTACCTCCGTAACTGCTTAGACTATGAACATTCTGGAATATGAACAATTTTTTGGCCAAATTGGAGCTTGGAGTAGGAGCAAACGTTTTGGAGACGAACCAAGCATACTGTTGATTGTAAATTGTTGGTGTATTTTTGGGAACCGGGAACTGATTCATTATTTTACATGGATTCTTCAGGAAAAACTATCAGCAGCTTTAGCAGTAGCTGCCCACTGCTCCATCACAGATGGGTCAACAGCCTGGGGATACCACCTTGCTACTGAGTAGTACCTCAGTGGTACCTCTACCGGTCCGGCACTTGAATTGAACCAGCAACCCTCCAATCATGGAGAAACTCCATCACCATTACACTTGCCGCAGTTTAAAGTTGGTTCCCATTAGCGCTGGGTGACAGCTAGCGTGTATGTCTGTGTGTGTTTGGAGCGTCCCTTTAAGCGAGGCAGTGCTGCTTAAGCGTTTTTGGGAGCTAAAAGCAGGGGCGAGGTAACGGAGGGTAAGAGGAGCGCAGCAGCAGCAGCGGGTCGAGGCCCTGAATCAGCAGCCTATTTTCAGAAAAGACCGTTAAGGGCGACACTTGAGAGGATCGTAAACACGCGAGTGTGTGTGGGTGAGAGTGAGAGGAGGTGTGTGTGTGTGTGTGTGTGTGTGAGAGAGAGAGAGAGAGAGAGAGAGAGGATGTATGTGGGGGGGTGTGTGTGTGTGTGTGTGAGGGAGGGGTAGGTGTCAGCTGCTGAGAATTGATCTGATTTCTTACAAAGCACTGCTGAGCCTGAGTAGCTGCACGCACAATCACACATCTATACACACACACCTATACACACATGCACATCTATACACACACACACACCCCTACACACACATGCACACCTATCCATGCACACATAGACACTCATCTAAACACACACCTATAAACACACCCATACACACACCTATACACTCACACACACACACACCCACCCACCTATACACACACATACACAGAACTAATGAGGTTAATCTTAGTAGATGAAATAAAACTCAGATTTTGGCCATTACATGTTTTACATGTTTAAAAACAATTTTCTTTGTGATTTCACAGAAAATAACCCAAAATATGTTCTTTTATCATTAAAAACTCACATAGTCCTCACACACACACATACACACTTACGCACACATGGTAAGTGTAAGCTGAAAATCCACACACTTTGCCAAGACCAATATTTTTCTATAACTTTCACATTGCCTTTTTAAAATATTTTTTCACAAATAAATTAGTTTTAAGAGTATCCTACATCACAAATATCAATGAAACAGGCTTGGATATGATCAGAAAGGAAGAAATAAAGAAGAAATGAAAATGTCTAGTATTTCAATTTTATTATATTTAAATTGTTTTGAGACTTTTCCCTCATTATAACAGATATCCTGTACTTTCAACATTGTGTTTTTTATTTATTATTTTTTATGTAAACATATATGAATAAAAACAGCACAAACATTAAATATTATTGAGTGAAATAACTAATTAGTTAAGCCACTTTGGTCTGTAGCTTGTAATGTAGCTACTATATTAACAGGAGCTACTATACTAAACGCATACACACACACACACACACACACACACACATGCACTCACAATAAATCACGTAAGCAGCGCACCAGGAAAGCTTCATGCCAAAACGACCAATGGATATGAAGCGTGGCCAAATACAGACAAGCTCTGAGCCAATGGGCCATAAGAGGAAGCTGCAGTTAAAACACACACGGCGCTTAAACACTCCACTTCATCATCCAGCTCCAGTTTATGTAAAAGTGACACGTGTTCCTGCTGCTCCGGAATCACACGGACGTAACCACGGTAGGAGAGTTAAAGCATCAACAAAAACCTCACGAGAGTCCACATTACTCAAAAATGTGGAGGAAAAGATTGTGTTCAATGTATGTACATCCTCCTGCACGCCATCCCACGAGTAAAAGACGAGAAGGATGGTGTGTGTGTGTGTGGAAAGGACTTTAGGTTTTTAATCAGACCCCACCTGGCCCTCAGGAAAAAATGAGATTTTTGTATGTAAGAAGCTGTCCTGATAAAAAGAAAATGCTGTCGAGGTTTGATGTCAGAAAACATTGTTATTATTTACAGCTAGTCTTTATGGGAATCAATGAAAAGACCTCACAAAGACAGCACGACGCATGTGGGTGAGTGTGTGTGTGTGTGTGTGTGTGTTGAGGCGTAAAAGATCAATATGTGAACAGATGCCACTTCAACACCGGCCTGCTCACATCCAGCCAGGTGTGTTAAGACACATACGAACCTGACAAAATTGAATATACAGTATATACGATGCAAGAATTCAACAAATTAGTGGGTGACTCAAGATGATTGTACACTATAATTATATAACATCAAATATTTATACGTTTACATATTAAGTGGTTGAATGAATGAACGAATATTTATACAACTTAACATATATTATTGCTTAAGGATTTTTACCTGATTCACAGTTACAAAAGTAAATGTAAATGTTAGTTCCAAACATATAGTAATATAATCTAGAGCTTGTTATATATTTATACAGCTCAGGCTATTTGCACAGTAGTATTATGATATTTATTTAATTATTATTAAAATTCTCATTAAGCCACAGCTGATTTCTGCATATATTACTTCCAAAGAGCCTGACAATTTTGGATTTTTAGATAGTCATTGAGGTATAGTATTTACATATATATTTCCATATTTTAAGTAGTATAATATATGCAGTTACAGTATTATGCAGATATCTTGCTTTTAAAGAGTCAGACCTTCTTGCTTGTTGCTTTAATATAGTTCTTATATATATATATATATATATATATATATATGTGTGTGTGTGTGTGTGTGTGTGTGTGTGTGTGTGTGTATATATGGTGTGTGTATATATATATATATATATGTGTGTGTGTGTGTGTGTGTGTATATATATATATATATGTGTATATATATATATATATATATATATATATATATATATATATACACATATATATATATATATATATATATATATATATATATATATATATATATATATATATATATATATATAATGGAATGTATATCTTTTTTACAGACATATAGAAGACTGCTAGGGCTGTATCTCTCACACACACACACACCCAAAGGCCTAGCGACCGCGGCACGCACGCTCATCATTAATTATCTCATCCCCGCCCAAGCGCCGACACACACGCTCACACACACCTCCCATGTCTCTGCGATGGATACGTTCGTTACCCACTTCACTTACAAATCAAATCTGATTTCACATCACCATCATTACAGTCAAATCCCATCACATCGCACCGCTGCTGCTGCTGCTGCCGCCGTGATTCCGGTGCCTCCGTTACATCTCAAGCACGCCTATTTTACCGGGAGGCCGACCGGCGCTGACGTACCAAGCTCGACTGGGGAATCTTATTTCTCCGCGCGCTCCCTCTTCTATCCCCTGCTCCGGTAACGTCAGCCCCCGAACAAACCGACGGTTGTCGATGAACGGCGTGAGAACGGCGGAAAGCGGAACGTCAGCCAAAGTGAACAGCAACCGGTGCAGTGGCTACGCGACGCGGGCGCGCAAAAGACAAAATCAGTCACGTTTTACCCAGCCGCGCTGGGCGACCTCTGAGCGATGTGGCATAAAAACCGGTTTAATTCCCGTGAAATCTGCCTGGCTGGCTGCCCGGCTACCGCGCCCTCCTCCCTCCGTGAACGGCGCCGCTCCTCCTGCCTCCCTCACGCACGCACACACATTAATTTCATTTCCACACACGGCGCACACATCGCGTACACACATACACGGTACAAACACCTGGTTCTCACGCGCACGGCTTTAGAGTTCAGCAGGCAGCTCCTGTAAATCGATTGTGAGCCGGTGCTTCTTCTTCCTCCTCCTCTTTCTTTTTCTTCTCCTCCTTCTCCTCGTTTCTAATCGGTGATGCCGGTTACTGGGCTGGCGGTCATGTGGCGTTCACACCGAATCGTCGAAAATTATGATCCATGCAATCGGTTCTTCAAGCACCTTCCTTCCTTCTCCAGCAATACAGTAGCACCGGAATAAAAACCGCCTGTTTTTTGGGGAGGTTTACCATGGAGGACCAAAATTAACCGATTTTAAATAAAATGAGTCCCGCCAGGTCCGTGCGCTGTCGTGCGCGTTAATTCCGTTGTCGTTCCGTTAATTCCGGCGGCCCGTTAACGCGCGCATCCGTTCCGTTACGATGCTGCTTAAATCTGGAGCGAGTCTGATTCTCCCCCATTCTCCAAATCTCTCACACACACACACACACAGCCCAGTATTACTATCTTTGTGAGGTATTTCCATAGACTCCCATAATAACTAAAGTACATCATTTTACACCTACACCTAATCCTAACCCTAACCTTAACCCCCAGTAACCAAAAGCACATCTTTTACCTCTTTTAGTTTCTCAAATAAAACAAGCACATTTTCTATAAAGTCATTTCTCCTCACGGGGACCTCTCAAATATCCCCACAGTGATTTTAGGTGACAGAAAGGTCCTCACAATGCGATAAATACATGGCCACACACACACACACACTTTAAAGAATTTGACGCTTATGGGGAGAGATTAAGAGAGAAGTTTAACCTGAATAAAAATTGTGGGTTTTATGTCCCCATAACGACACGTCCCCACTTTGTTGGCATGAATTCAGGTCAAAGTGCTTATATTGGGATGTTTACAAACACAAACAATTGGCATTACATAAACATTACCAATATACTTACCATCATCTTCGTGAAGTTCTACAGACTCGTAGTAATCTGCACGTGAACGACATTCAATCTATATTGATGCTGTTAATGCTTATATAATAGGGAGTAAATGAGAAGTAAATTAATATTGATTGATGCTGAAGTAGCTTGAATAATGACTCAGGTGCAATTTTTATGTTTTGTCTTTTGTTGTTTTTACTGCAAACATACATCGACATTACAGTAGTATGTTGTTAGCATCGCCTGCCTTTTAAAGATCCCGCCTCGCTATATTACAATGAACTTTACAATTGTTCAAGACACAAATCCACTTTCGCAAAAATATAATTACACAGAATAACACATATTATTACATCAGTACTCTAATACAGACATTTCACCCGAATATGCACGGTATTTAAGCATATTCATCAAATGCAGCCACAGGGTCTTCAATACTAATGGCCAGAAGATGAAGGCTAGGCTAACCGCACTTCTCGACTCATGCTAAACAGACTTATCGGGGGTAAACGTGCCAACTTGTCTCCTTCACACCTGGACCTCTGTCTCATGTATTCTGGTTCCATTCACTAAATCCTATGCCTCCTTTACCTGCAAACATACACAGACATTACAGTAGCAGTTGCATTTGCCTACATCCCGCCTCTGGTGGAAGCGAGAGAGAGCAGGCGTAATGCTGGCAGTGTGGTAGTCACAAAAGAAATTTGTGGCATCCCAGCTGCCAGGATTTCACTGGTAGTTGCCACGTTTTTTTTGCTGTTTTTATGCTGTTCTTGCAAAACGCAGAACTGCCGTCAGTGATGGATGATGAAGGAACTTCCACAGTTTTTTCTCTGCAGCTGCCACTATTAGTCGCTATTGGCAGTGGCAGCTCAAGATGCCACTTCGAGAGCGCTGCCAGGAGTTCTAGCTGCTGGCCGTTTTTCTCACAGAAGCTGTTGTTTGTTCGTAAAAAGGAAACTGTCCGCTGTATGCAGTGTTGTAATGATGATGCAAAGTTCGCAACAATTGTAATGTCATTATTATTTACACTTATAATAATTATTAATATATTTTTATGAAATGTTTTTATGAGTCGCCATCGTTGTCGCTGGGCTTATTTTAAATAAATAAAAGTTTTGATGATGCATATTATACAGTAAGCAGATGAATGAATAGGGGCGCTGCTGGGAATTCAAACCCAATAAATCACCTAGTGTTTGTATTTATTTTATTTTTACATTATTCAAAATAAATAATAAACTGCTGTTATTTTATTTGTCTGCTGTTATTTTTAACCTTTACTCAGCTGGTGTCGCTTGCTGAATTAGCTTTCTACATACCATTTAAATTTTATTAATTTTAATATTTTGCAATACTTGCGTTTATTTTATGTATTTCGTCATTTTGCAATATCTATCGCTCTTTCTAATCCATTTTTATTTCTTTTAAAAACCCTTCTGCCTCCCTTTTGCCTTCACATACTGACTAAGTAAAGAATGTAGTAGTCATAACACAACATCAGAAATTCAGTAAGCCCTAATCTTAAATTATGATCCTTGTTGCTTTTTAAGGTAATTTTAATTTTATCATTTTCACATTCATGCAAATAAATAAAGAGTTAAAATGCTAACTGGGTTGTTTAATTGCTATAGAATTCTCATGTGGGAAAATGTTTTTCAGAGTTGGGAATTTATTTATTTATTTATTTATGTCAATGTCATATTGCCTTTGGGCCGTGCTGACGCCTGTCCCGGAGTTCTGAGTCGGGAGGCAAGTTTGTCGGGATCAGCTGTGCCCTCCCTGTGTGTATTGATCACGTTTAGGTTTTATGAGCACTAGCTCGCCCCACTCGGTTCTAATGGTTCACTCTTGTACTCTCCTAGTAGCTAAAGACTCTCCTGCTTAGATTCCCACTCGGTTTTTGTCTTCACTTGTTTCCTGTATAGTTCACGGGTGAATTAGACGCTCATTTCGCTTGATTCGTTCAGCTGCAATTTATTAGCTGCTTGTTTGCATTGGTTTATTGTTTGATTGCCTCAAGGCTTTTGCTCTATTATTTAACCCCAGCCGAATCGGTATGCTTCTTAAGTTCTTCTCTCTCATACCTTTTTCCCCGGCGTTGTGTGGTGTTGTTTTGTTGGAGCCCTGGATTACGTAAGACTGTTCTGTTTGGTTTTGTTTTGTTCCGTGTGTTTTTCAGCGTTCTGCTGGCGCTGGTTCCAGGCCTGCATAAGCGTTCGCTGAACGTGGCGCCCCGGCTTTGTTGCTTCAGCTGCCTTCTAGTCTCCGCTTTCAGGACGCCGATCCGCCGCTTTGCTTATCCTTGAGGACTTTTCGAGTCCAATGCTTTTGGTTCGGCGGGAGACTTTCGCCAGAGGACTTTCTTATTTTGCTAATAACGGTTTTTTCCTGCCAATTTAAGCTCACCGACACAGAGTTTTGTTTTTACCTGATTTTTGTAAGTCTGCTTTTTTTGTGTTGGACAACAAAGACTGTGCCACCTTCACTGCCTTCCGTTCCACCCTCCTTTTTGTCTCTGCCACACAGCGCCATTCATGAGCAGAAGAAGAACTCACTTTAGTGGAATTGGACGAGCGGAGGTACCGCTACTCCGGGCGCGATGAGATGAGACATCTGAAGGCCAAAGGATAACAGCTGCAGTTGGGTCATTCTCAGTCTCTGAGGAGGTCCGACAGATGTCGGGTCCCAACCATCACACCACACACCCAGCTCCTCCTCCACCACCACCATGGCCCGCCTACCCAGCTCATGGCTCCACCCCTGGTCTCACGCCGCCATCAAAGGTGGCGCCACATGTATCCTGGAGAGGCATCTGTGACCCTGAAGGTGCGACTTACTGGGTATGTGAGTTGTATTTTTCAGAACACCCAGAACTCACCGACGCGCAGCGGGTCTCCACCCTCATTCAGCGTTTGGCTGGACCGGCCATGGATTGGGCAGCTGCCATCTGGGAGGGAGGCAGGACTGCACTACGCCCCAAGTAATATGCCTCCAGAGAGCCACCTCCATCACTGGGTAGGGCGCCTCCGCAGCAGTCGGCTGCTGGAGTCAAGGGGCCCAGACATGACTATTCTGCATTTAGAGGCTGGCTGCAGAGGCCTGCTGGGACGAGGGCGCCCAGGTACCACGAGGTTGAGCTGAGCAGCGAGGAACCCGCCTGCTGGATGTCGGCCTGGGACTGGAGGCGCTGATGTCACTGGCTATCTCTGACAATCACCAGGGACCACCAGCTCAAGATTCTCCGAGGCGCCTGTCAGCCTGCTCCCATGCCTGCCCTGAGGGACTGCCGAGCCCATGGAGCTGGGGCCCATTCTGCGGGAGAGCCCAGGAGGACTCCCCAAGCGCCTGCAACCTCACAGCGGCAGCGAAGTGCTGAGGGAGTTTGTTGTATTACAGGCCAGGCGGCCATCGAAAAGCACCGCCTGCCTGCAGAAAGTTGGGACCAGGTGGACTGTGCCTTAAACCAATTTGTTATCCCTGTCTGTTATGTGTTTTAATTTTCTGTTCTGTCTGTGTTCTCAGAGATTCCATGGATCGCTGGGAACTTCATCACACAATCCCTGGTGTCCTCCCCTGCCCAGCGCCCCTGGGGAACCTTAGCCACCCGGCTCAGGTCCATGCCCTAGACGTACACTCCCTTTGGGGGAGGTGCCCCAGCACCATCACCTGTCATCAGAGAGGCCCTCACACACAGAACAGATCCCTATTGTATTGCCACACGCCCACGACTCACTAGTTTTAGGTATACCTGGTTAAGAAGACATTAATCCCCACCTTGACTGGCTCAATCACAAAGTTCTTTCCTGGTCTCCCCCTCCCTGCACACACACTGCCTCACACCCCTGTTTGCTCCACCTCAGTTGAAAGCCCCACACCAGCAACACTTAGTGAGGTAATTTCAATACCACGGCCTCCAGGAGGTCTTCGTGCCACTAGGGCTTACTCACTCTTCCTCCAAAAGACAGGCCCTGGGACTGCGCTGACAGATCTCCTGTCAGAAAACACCTCGCACGGATTCATCCGCTGTCCGAGCCAGAGAATCGGGCAATGGAGGAAAGAATACGCATGTCTGAGGCTCCGCAGGGGTATATCAGGTCGCGTCTCTGCTCGCCAGTTTTTGTTAAGAAAAAGACGCAGGACTCGCCCTGTATCACTCACTGCCACGAGGTCACGGTGAAGTTTACCCACCCACTGCCATTGATCCCAGCTTAACATCGAAGTTCGGGGCTACTATCTTACTAAGTTGGACCTCCGGAAAGGAGTAACCTGGTGCGGGTTCTGCGATTTAGGAAGACGGGCGTCGCTGCACCGCCTGGCTACCAGTATCACGTGGATGCTGCACGGGTTAAAATAACGCCCCAGAAGCCGAGCTTTTGTGAACGATATTCCGGGACATGTTAGACCGATTCGAGTGGTCTATATAGACGATATTCTGATTTTCTAAGACCCGTATGCTCCATGTGAATAGGTCTGGAGGGTGCTGCGTCACATTGCTCGCGACAGTTGTAATGAAAGCTGCAGAAGTGAGTTCCACAAACCAGAGGTCTTTGCCACCGACTCAGCTACCAGGGGATCTCCATGAAGAGGCTAAGGTGCACGCTTGTGTCTGAGTGGCCTGAGTTCGAAGGACGGCATGAGCAGAGGTTCCTGGGTCGCTAACTATTACCGGGGCGCTTTCATCAATAACTATAGTATAGTGGCCGCCTTCCACGCCCCTCTCTGCAAACCCAAAAAATGCAGTTCACCCCGAAGCTCGAGGCCTTTGTATCCTAAAGCACCTGTTCACCTTAATTGCCTGAGATTGCCAGATCCAGAAACTTATACCGTGGAAGTCGATGCCTCAGAGGTGGACTAGGGGCGGCACCTATCTCAGGCCTATGCGGGTAGGCAAACACCTATTTTTGTCAAGGAAATTGACAGAGGCAGAGCAAGAATTCATGACATCGCGACCGCGAGCTGTTTATGGTCAAGGCGGCTCGAGGAGGGCGACTTATTGGAGGGAGCCATCCCTTGTAGTCCTCACCGACCACCCCAAATCCTGGGAGTATATCCAGCAAGCCAAGAGGTTGAACACTCAGCCAGGCGAGGTGGACGCTGTTTTGCCAGGGTTCAACTTCTCGATTCCTCAGAGATCGGCCCAGGTAGTGACAATGAGGGCCACCGCTGTCCTTCCGCCTAATTCGATTCCCCTGAAGGTTCCAGAACCTGCCCATCCTCCCACCTCCTCAAGGTTCTGGTCGCCCGACAGGGGAACTGGACGAGGAGATAGCCAGAGAGACCCGGGCAACCCCGGCCTCCTGGCTGTCCTCCTCGGAAGGTCTACGTACCGGGGCGGTTCAGGACTTCCAGGGTGATAGGAATGGGCTCTCACACCACACCAGCTACTGGACATCCTGGCGCCACTCGGACCCAGTGAGATATTCAACGTGTATACTGGGTATTCTCCTGAAGGAAGAGTGCAGCCGTCATGGCCCTGCCTTGTTTAGCACCACAAAGAGCTCCTGCCTCTTACCCGCCGAGGTCCCCCTTGCTTCGATTCCGGCAGACCGTGGTCCCAATAGCGTGGACTTGGCCACGATTCAAGCCGGAGTCGGAAGGGAACACGGTGGTACTGGTGGTCGTGATAGGTTCTCAAAGGCGCCATTCCGCTCTGTTCTCTCCCTCTGCCTCCAGGTGGCGGAGGCACTGTTCCAGCTCAGGTTCCGGCCCCCACGCATCCCTGAGGAGATCCCATCTGACCGGGGTCCCCAGTTCATCTCGAGAGTGTGGAGGGCAACTATGAAGCACCTGGGAGTCAAGGGTCTGCCTGACTGTACCACCCCAGTCTAACGGTCAGGCAGAGTGAACCATCCAGGAGCTCAAGTGCAGGTTCCCTCAGGCCTACTGCCACAGCCGGGCAGCATGACTGGGCAGACTCCTGTGCTGAGTACGCCCAGAACTCCACTGCGCCACTCCGGCCACCCGCCTGACGCCTTTTGAGTGTGTGTTGGGGGCGCCCAGCCTCCCGCCTAACTTTCCCTGGGACACGAACCAACCGAGGCACCTGTGACACTGTCCCAGAGGCGGAGCGTGTCTGGAGGGGGCTCTACACCTCTATACAGCTTAGCAGTTCACATGGAACAACAAAGCAAATTCCGTCATGGAGAAAGGTCCCTCAATTCCAACCAGGCGACCGAGTGTGGCTATCCACAAGGGACTTGCCCCTTAACCTCCCTTGTCCTAAACTGTCTCCCCGGTATGTGGGTCCCTTCCTCGTGTTGTCCCAGGTAAACCCAGCATCCCAAGGTTACAGCACTTCCCACAAGTGGTGCACCCTGTGTTCTATGTGTCTCTCAGGCTAGTCACTGCGGGACCGCTGCAGGAGGGCGCCGGTGCCGAGACCCTCCAGAGGTCCTGGAGATTGAGGCATCTGCTCAGTCCGGTGGTCTCTGGACCCCGGGAGGCGGAGGCGAGGCTCATGTACACTACGACTGGGAGGGCTACGGTCCCGAGGAGAGGAGCTGGGTCCTGGCGGACGCCCTAGTCAGGAGCTGGGATTGAGACTCACCGCCGCGATCGATCGCTGCCTCGTCTAAGGCCGCCTCCCGTAGGACGCTGCCCCTTCATTGGTTAGTCAGTAGAGGGGTGGAGTCCTGACGCCCGGTGGCCGCGGCCCTGGAGGGGTACTGTCACGGGCCATTGCCCTCGGCGTGTCAAGCACGCTCACGGTCCCCGGAGTTCTGAGAGCTCGGGAGGTAAGTCTGTTTCGGGATCACGTTTCGTGCCTCCCTTCGTGTGTATTAGATCACGCGAGGTTTTGCGTAGCAGTGCACGCCCACAAGTAGCTCCCACCTCCGGTTCCCACGGTTCACTTCTGTACTCTCCCTAGTAGCGCACTTCCCGCTTAGATCGGCCCCACTTCCGGGTTTTGTCTTCACTTTCTTCTCATAGCTCACGCCAAGAATTGAGATCACGGCCTTACCTTTCGCTTTTGATTCGGTTCAGCTGTGCACGATTAGCGCTTTCTGTTTTTATTGGTTTATTGTTTGATTGCCCTGCTTCGCTCTATTATTTAACCCAGCCGATCCGAGGCGCTCTTGAGTTCTTCCTCATACCTTTTTCCCCGGGCGCGTGGTGTTGTTTTGTTGGAGCCCTGATTATGTAAGACTGTTCTAGCTGGTTTTGTTTTGTCTCCGTGTGTTTTTTCATGTTCTGCTTTGCGTTGCTCCAGGCTCGTGCTGCCCGCTGAACGTGGCGCTCCCGGCTTTGCTTCGCTCTGGGCTGCTCTAGTCTCCGCTCAGGACGCTCGTGGATCCGTCTTTGTTTATCCCTTGGAGGGACTTCGGAGTCCACTGTTTTCGGTTCGGCGGGAGACTTTCGCCAGAGGACCTTCTTATTTCGCCACAGCGGGGGCACGAGCCCTCCCCGTATTGGTTTTTTCTCCTTTTTGTTTGGACTAAGCTTCACTGACACAGAGTTTTTGTTTTACCTGGATTTTTGTGTTTTTTCTCCGTTTTTTTTGGTGTTGGACAATAAAGACTGTGTTTTCACCTTCACTGCCTTCCGTTCCACCCCCTTTTTTGTCTCGCCACACAGCGCCATTCATGACAATTTATTTTTGCTGGACAGGGGAAAACACAAACTATTTGTCAGATTTGAGGATGAATGATCTATCCCTAATAACATTCATCATAAAAAAAAATCAATCAATCAATGACAAAAATAAAACAAAAATTTAAAGTGTTTTTTGAATGGTTTCATTATTTTCATTATGTTTCACTAGAATGGTCTCATTATGTGTGTATATATGTATATAATATTGAATATTATTACAAATCGATTTGTAGGGAGGGATGCCCTAAAAAATAAGGTATACATTATTCAGCTCTGAACTTACTGATCTTGTAGAACCAATTGAGACAGTCCCAATTGGTGTTATTTAAACAGCTACGCCACGCAGGCGTAGAAGGAGCGGTAGCAATGCTAGACATGCGCCGGCCCGTGCATTTCCTTGGCGTCCCTATTCAACCACGCAATTTGATCATTGTGATGGGGGACCGGAGACAACCAGAGTTCACCTTCTTGCGACTGAACAGCCACAGTTTGAGTCACACTGCTCATAACCTCTGGTAGTGCAGGTTTGCATGTACTGTTCCATATCCAGGGGCATGCGTGACAGACCGTCAGTATCTCGATTGGCTCTGCTGGGGCGATACTTGATGGAAAACTGGAAGTCAGCAAGTTCAGCTATCCACCTGTGAGTACTTGCATTCAGCTTGGCAGTGGTGAGTACATATGTGAGGGGTTATGGTCGGTGTATACTGTGAATGGTGGAGAATAATACAGGTAGTCCCTAAACCTCTCACATATGGCCCACTTCAGAGCTAAGAACTCCAACTTTCCTGAGTGAAGGTGGTAATTTTTCTCTGGTGCTGTTAGAGTCCTGGACCCATACGCAATCACAGCCAGCTTACCTTGCTGCCTCTGATAAACCACTGCCCCCAGGCCCTCCTGTGAGGCATCACAATGTACGATAAATGGCTGCTCAAAGTTGGGATACCCTAACACTGGTGGCTGCGAGAGAGAGTCAACTAACTGGCACAGGACTTGTTGGTGTTCGTCTGACCATGTGACTGGGTGGCATGATGGCAGTTGACCTCCACTGTTTGGTTTTTTCTTGTCATATCTTGTTTGTTTAAGCTTCCCCTTTACGGTTTTGTCTGCGGAGATAAGGTCATAAAGCGGCTTGGCTGTGCGAGAGAAGTTTGGGATGTAACTGCAGTAATATGAAATAAATCCCAGCAACTTCCTCAACTCTCCTATGGTTGTAGGTTTACTCTGTTTCAGAGCCTGCACTGGGGCGATGTCTGCCAGATCCATAGTGTAGCCATATTTGGTTACCAGCCTTCCCAGAAATCTCACCTGGTTCTTGAAGATCTCACATTTTTTAGGAGTTCATTTGACTCCATGGTTCTTATAACGATGAAAGACACTCCTCAGATCATTCAGATGGTCTTCAAATGTCTCTGAGTAGACCAGATTGTCATCCAAGTATGGTAAGCATATTTCATCTCGCAATCCCACTAAGCATTCTTCCATCGACCTCTGGAACTCTGCAGGTGCAGACGACAATCCGAAGGGGATTCTCACCCATTCATACAAGCCCCGAGGTGTGATAAATGCAGTGAGATGCCGGCTTGACTCTTCCAGAAAGCCCTGGTGATAGGCCTTTCCGTGGTCGAGGTGCTGGGGTGAGATGACTGAGGGGAACTGGGGGATCCCAACTGTCTCCATCACCCTTCACTGTTGTGTTTTGTTGTTCCATTTCCATACTTTGTGTTGCTGATACTGATGTTTCTTTAATGTCTGGAGTCATTATCTGTGTTGGGTTTGTTTTCGCTGGTTCTGTCGGTGCAGGGTACATGGTTTTGACCATCTGTGTTTGTCCAAGTATGGTTCTTGGGGCCGGCAAAATTGTTATTTGTGTTATTTGTTACTGGGATAGTGATTCGGGACCAAGAACCTCTCTGTAAGCGCACAACACCCTGTTCTATATTCAGGCCCTCTGGCAACTGTGGTTGTGGACAGAGTACATCTTGGTGCGCTGGAAGTGAGCTTGTTCTTACACAGCATTTAACTGTTTTTGACTGACCTGAAGGAATAGTCATGAACTCTTTGTTCACTTTTACCAGGCTCTCTCCTACCCCATCATCTTTACTTTTCATCAGTTTCAGAAATACTTAAGTTTTCTTGCAGTCAAAGGAGAATGCTGCGCTCACAGCGTCAGTAAGAACACGTGGTGGTTCTACACCCTTCTCCAACAGATGTTCTATTACATTATAGCCGATGATTGGTTCCTCTGCCACACCATCTTCACTAGCTACCAGAACTGGAACTAACAGCTCTAGCGTTATGGCATGCTCTGATGGTAACCTGAATTTAACCTCGACCCACCCAGAAAAGGGGATTGGTGTCTGGTTCACTGCCCGCCCATCCAGTGCTCCTGACCCAAGAATCTCTGTGATGCTCCTGACTGTAGTATGTGGAATGTTCTGTTGTCTCCATTTTTCATTTTTGACCCAGTATCCCATAAAGCCTTTGTTTTCACCCCATTCATAAGACAGGTGATCATAGATTTCTTCCCAATCAAACTTAGCAACTGTGCTCTTCGTCTTGGAGAGAGGAAGCTGACATTAACTGCTTCATTAATCTGTACTTCTGTATTGGGTGTTCTAGCTGCTACCTTGTGCTCTAAATATTGAAGGCTGTCAGTGATCAGCTTGTACACATCTCTGGGCTGTTCGCTGTTTTTATCTACAGATGGTACTGATGTGGATGTTACAGTGCTAGCTGACATACCTACCTGTTCTGACTTGTCTATCGGCCCTCTTCTGGTCCTGCAGCACCTGGACAGATGACCACTTAGTCCGCATTTGAAGCAATGGTCACATTGCTCCACTATGTCACTGTCCTGGCAATTTCTGCAGCCACGTTTCCTTCTTGGTTGCTGTTAAGCAGATGTCTTAGAAGACTCATGCATGACTTTCTTTATCTCTTTCATCTCTTCTTTCAGCTGTTTGATTATGTTGAGGAGGTCCGTCTCTGTACGTGTCATGGTTGGGTATGTTTTCATAGTTTTAACTTTCGTGGATGAGGAGGATGACTGTTCCTGCCCCCCCACTGCCCCTACTGTGGCCTCTGGAAGTGGCTGTGCTTCTGTCTTTATCCCTCTCACTTTGAGTTCTTTGCTGTTTTTCTTGAACTTTTGCTGTCGCTCCCATTCAAGGCTGGCTGCTTCATTTGTCTTGGCAATCAACACATCATCAGTTACTTTTGGATCATCCAGGTAATTTTTGAGCTGATATTTGACACTATCACTAATTAGACCTGTCCTCACTGCTCTCAAAAATTTCTTCTGCACCAGGTCAGGGCTGTACTGCTCATCAGTGTCAGGCTCTCTGGAGGAAGCTAAAAGCCTCTCTTTCACCTCTTTTGCCCGGAACAGAAAGCTCTGCGGAGACTCGTGACTTTCTTGGGTGATATTTATCAGCCGATGGTACAGATCTGTAGAACTGTCCTCTTTGTAATGTCCCTTTAAAATAGTTCGTAGTTGTGGAAGAGTGAGGTCTGTTTTAATCTCCAACATATCGCGGAGGTTTAGGCCTGGACTAATTGCTCTGATGACAGCTTCAATTATTTCAGACTCACTATGATTTTTCTTTATTCCCTTGTCAATCTGATGAATCAGGTTAGAATAGCACAACTTGTCCCTCTGGCCTCTCTCTCCAATCTGGCCATTAATTCTAAACTCTCTCCGTAATGTTACTTCAGGTGACTGGGTAACACAGCATGACTTGGTTCCTGCCTTGATATTTTGTTTGTCAGCCTCAACATTTCTTCCTCAATTTTCCTTGTAGAGGTCTGGAAACTTAGCTGTAGTGCTGCATACTGCTCCTGTAAGCTGGCCAATGCGGCAGTATCTTTGCTGGCACTATCTTCTATCACCTGCACTTGGTCCTCCCTGTCTCTCACTTGTTTAGCATTAGCTATTAAGTGGACCAAGAATTAATGTGCCACCTCCTCTTCCTCATTTTCAATCGCTTCCTCAGCTGTTTCACTTATTAATCTAATCAGCGTGTGCTTTTTGGTTTGTTTACCAGTAGAGATCTTAGCCTGTGAACACACTTCTTGTAGCTGCTCAAACCTTAGAAGTAACTCACTCAACTGGTCTTGCAATCGCTCCAGCTCCATTGTGCTGACTCTAGAATCTCTCACTGCCTTCTGACTTGCACCGCTGATCCCACTTCTGACACCAAATTTTGTAGCACACTTGAATAATGACTCAGGTGCACTTTATGTTTTGTTCTTTTGTTGTTTTTACTGCAAACATACACAGACATTACAGTAGCATGTTGTTAGCATATCTCTGTCTTACATCCCGTCTCAGCGCTATATTACAATGTGTAGGCGCCGACTTTACACTGTTCAAGACAACAAATCCACTTTGGCACAAAATATAATTACACAAAATAACACATCGCTATTACACCAGTACTCTTACACCAGTATTTCACCCGTATATGCACGGTATTTAAGCATAGACTACTCAAATGTGCAGCCACAGGGTCTCAATACTGGCGGCCAGAGGTTAGTTTAGCTGCTAGGCTAGCGCGGCTAACCGCAACTTCGATTCATGCCAAACAGACTTATCGGGGGGTAAACGGCCAACTTTTCCCCCTCACACCTGACCCTCTGTCTTATTACACACCCATTCACTAAATCCTATGCCTCCTTACCTGCAAACATTTTACACTGTTGACATAGGCGCTCACGAAAGAGTATATTGTACACACGAAAATTGGTAACAACACCTTAACTTCTATCTGAAGAATTACACTACTGTTGCCTGTGTGCAGGATACTGGGATACGGATGTATGAAAATAAACCAAAACATGAAGTAAAATATGCCAAAGGAACAATACACCAGATGTAACATGAACTATTCTGATAAACGTGTTGCAACAAAACAAATTATGTAAGGAGGTGCCTCTTTTCAGTCACTATCCTCACACCGATATTTTCAGGCTTACATCTGCCGATACCGATGTAGATTAACAAGGAACGCAGAGTCGAGCGCAAGCGTGTAAAGACGATATTGTGCTCGCCGAATGCCCTGTTGTGGAAGAGTTTGGTTATATTGTGTTGCTCTTATTTCGGATTTCTTTGGTATGCAATTAGTATTTTAGTATTTTTTTTTTTTACATTTGCTGAAGATGTGAACAAGCTTAATGTCATGACGGTGAAGACCAGCTACTGGATAAACACATATAGTTAATACCATTGACCACTTATAGTTCTAATAATCTGCTCAACATTGTTATTTTGTTTTGTATTTTTGGGGGGGGGGTTTTGTCAAAGCTTGACTGTTACAAATAAATGGCACATTTTCAAATGTTAATTGGTCTCCTGTAGTTTGTTTAGTTATGTCACGGCCGCGCCCCCCTCGCCGGCCGTGCCACGCTCGCGATCGCCGGAGTTCTGACCTGGTGGTATTTGTTCAGACCTGTGGGTTACTCTTTCGGTGTCCAGCCTTGTGTGTCTGTCTCTCCTCCTGTTTCCCCGGTTAGCCTAGCTTCCCCGTTAGCTCACTTCCGGCTTCTGCTTGTTTTCATGCGTGCTTACGCGAGTAGTTCACTCCCCATTTAGAGCGCACCTCACTTCCGCATTGTTGTCTTCACTGCGTGTGCCCTTCCTAGTAGGTTAGGATCTGTTTAGGACACCCCGCGTTCATCACTGTTTTCAGGTGGCGCTCGTTACTTTCGTTATTGGGGGATTGGGACTCACTCATTCGCCTTTGTTTTGCGCCTTATTTAAACCCGCCGAACCAGCCACTCTTCGGTTCGTTCTCCCTCATATCTGTTGTTGTTAACCACGTTTGGCTTATTTTCTTCGGTGTGGCTTGACGTTAGGTTTTTGTTTTTCCAGCTCCGTTTTCGGACCTTCCGTTCGGACTCTCAGTTTGGATTTATCAGCTGTTGTTTTCGTCATGGTTTTCACCCCTTGTGTGTTTGTTTCCCCGCAGGCTCGTGTTCCCCGGTGAGGTTCTCACTGCGCAGCGCCGGGATCGCCTCTGATCGCCTCTGGGCTCTTTCCTGGGTTCCCCACGGAGGCTCTCCCCTGTTGGCCACGGCCGCGCTCACGGGGGGCACGGGCTCCACCTGAGAGAGAGTTTTGGACTTGAGTTTCGGTTTTGTGGACTCTATTTTCCCCCGTTTTCGCCCTGCCTGCTTTTTTCCTCTGTTGTGTATTTTTCAGTAAACTCTGTTTTCACCCGCGTCAGTTGCGTCCTCGCCTGCGTTCAAGCCGACACCATGACAGAAGAACGAACCCCTTTTTTGGACGCATCTTCTGTGCCCCTGCCTCTAGAGGAGGCGCCCCTTTTCCAACACCGGCTGCTGGACCACCATGACAAGTTATTTAATAAGAAATTGAAATTAGATCCACTGTTCCAAAACTTACACTACTCATTTTGGCAAGATTTTAATTAAAATATTAATAGATGTTACATGTTTAGTTTTATAATTTTTACTGTAAAATCATCAGAAAAACATATCTATAGATCCAAAATGTTTTTTTTTTTAACTTTCAGCAAGTGTCTTATCAAGTGATCAGATGGTAGCAATTTTATTGGACATTTCTGTCTCATACTATAGTTTTGAGATTTTAGTATATGATGGTTACCTTGGATTTACAGCAAATGCAAATTTCTAATGCCATAATGCTCTGTATTATATGATATGGCATGTGCATGTTGTTAGAAAAGGCAAACTACTGTGTTTTTTAACAGCAATGTATCATAATTTTACATTCTAAATAATTTAAGAACAGCACAGCCATGTAAAAAAACGGTAGATTTTTATAATGTAAAATTACAGATTATCATAATTTTACAGAACATATATTTAACAATCCAGATTTGCTGTATTCCACAGGTATATTCTCGTAAAATGAAAAATATGGCAAAAATCTGTTTTTTAATGGTAAATTGCCGTTAAAAAACTTTTATTTTTTACAGTGTAGAGTGTCCTCAGGTGCCTCTCTTCTCATCTTCACTGTACCGAGTGTGTGTAGCTGTGTTATTATACATTTATAACTGTGCAATAATCCCATTAGCGGGATCCAAAAAGACAAAATTGGAAATCAAGACGCGCTGCCTTTCAGTGGTCAGTAGGGGTCGGTGAGCAGCAAACATGATGCAATCTGTCTTTCAACTCTGCAACAAGGGGAATCTGGGGAGCAAGAGGATATTGGGGAGATCAGATCACTGCAGCAGCTAGTCCTCAACACACACGCACACACACACCTCTGCTCAACGTGTGTGTGTGAACTACATGAAATCTTCAGGATAAGAAAATATATTGTAAAACATTTGTCATTTTAAAAACATTTATGGCTTAGTAAAGGAATGTAAAAAATAATTTTTCTAAAAAATTACCCTTACAGCAACCCCCCACAACACCATCTATTACCCCACAACACCATCTATTACCCCCACAACACCATCTATTACAGCCACACCACCATCTATTACCCCCACAACCCCATCTATTACAGCCCCAACCCCATCTATTACAGCCACAACACCATCTATTACAGCCACACCACCATCTATTACCCCCACAACACCATCTATTACCCCACAACACCATCTATTACCCCCACAACACCATCTATTACAGCCACACCACCATCTATTACCCCCACAACCCCATCTATTACAGCCCCAACCCCATCTATTACAGCCACAACACCATCTATTACAGCCACAACACCATCTATTACCCCCAAACCACATCTATTACCCCACAACACCATCTATTACAGCCCCAACACCATCTATTACAGCCACAACACCATCTATTACCCCACAACCCCAACTATTACAGCCACAACACCATCTATTACAGCCACAACACCATCTATTACCCCACAACACCATCTATTACAGCCACAACACCATCTATTACAGCCCCAACCCCATCTATTACAGCCACAACACCATCTATTACCCCATAACACCATCTATTACCTCACAACACCATCTATTACCCCCAAACCACATCTATTGCCCCCAAACCCAATTTATGCCAATTCTCTAAACCCCCAGCAACTCTCAAACCCCATTTATTACCCCCCAGCTTCCCCCGCTGACGGCCAGGTGATGGAGTATAAACTGCTGTTTGCCTTGGCTGCTCCAACCATGTACAAAGATGGCAGTGTTGTTCCACACACCCACACACACTGCTGTTTTAATATTCTTATAAGGCCGAGCATGATTAAAGTCACAACTCCCACATAAAAATTTCTCACCCTAATGCTCACCCCAATCCTGAAAGTCATGAATCTAATTACAGCCTACTGATAAAATGTAAAATATGAAAATTTAAATAAGAATACACAATTTCAATATTAAAAACATAACACGCTCCATATAATAAAGCAATAATGACTCTGTAACAATGTGTAATGACATGTGCTGTGCTGTGTTCACAATGACAAACAGTAATCTTATAGGGTAAAATGATCTATTTTGGATGTTACAGTAACATTTTCCAAACACATGTTAGATGAACAAAGAGCAGCAGCAGTGATGTAAAGGCAAGAAAGAGACAAGTGTGTGTTACACATCATAGCCTGTAAATGTCATAGTGTGTGTGTGTGTGTGTGCGCAGTTTGTTTGCTGTGTTAACATTTATGCTGTGTTGTTAAGCTGTGGACTGTGTGTGAATGTGATTAATCCTGTGTGTGTGTATGCCAGGGGGTGTGTATCTTCTGCCTGGACTCACCCCCAGCTGTGTGATATTCATAAAAATACAGCATTACAACTCAATGTGCGTGTGTGTGTGTTTCCTGGGAGTCAGATCAAGGACTGTGAGTGTGTATGTGTAATGGCATCACTAACTGTTGATTTGACAGCAGGACAACACATCATGTAGTATTTCGCTCTCACACACACACACACACACACACACACCCCTAGCTCCTGGCATTTTAATTCTCCAGCAGTGGACATGTGCAGTAAATATTAAATCTGATTTCTTCTTTTCTTAGCGCAGTGACATGAATATTTCATGACTTCTTTTTTGCTTGATTTGCAATGAAAAATTTAAGTGCACGTGTCAGAGAGGCTCTGACCAGCCAGTCACCCACACACACATACACACACACATGCGCGCGCTAGTGAACATATGCACAAATCAAGCCGACACATGCACACGAGGTCTTGAGACACATTTTCTCCCGACAACACGTTCTGAAGAACTAATAATACATTTGTCAAACAGGTCAGGCGGGTGTGTGTGTGTGCAGTGTTGGTGAAGCTACTTTTAAATTGTATATTTTGCAGTTCCAAGCTACTTGTGATTAAAAGTAGTAACTACATCCAAGCCATTTCATCCTGCGATACTGAGTACGTGTGCTGTAGGATACTGTTAAATTAATTTTACAAATGTAACATGAAAATCTATATTTTAACAGTGTAAATGTCAAATCCCAGTCAGGTTACGATGGTGTTTAGGAGGTAGAGAGTGAGGTGATGTTCAGCTTGTGTAAGTTACACTCAAATCTGTAAGTTCTGTCTGTTTGGTCTTTCAGAGTCACACATTTTGATAAATTCACACACGGAACCTGCTTCCATCTTGGCCAAGGTGGACTCAATCCTCCAACTCCTTCTCACAGCTGCCAGGAGCGCACTGTGATGCAATGAGGCACAGCAGACAATTCAACGCCGATCAGAAACACATTAATTACCCTGGTAGCAGTTGGTAGTGTAATGGTTAGGAATGCACGGTCACCGGTAGGGATGCACCATATGGGAATTATCAATGCCGATATCCGACATTTTTCATGCTTATATCTGCTGATGCCGATAAATGAGGGAGGTAGACTCGAGTGCGCAGAGACGAGAGATTTTGCTCAACAAAGTTCCACTGCACACTCAGAATTTTGGCACAAAGATAACACCATAGTTCTAACACAGCAACAAGCAAGCGTGAAGGTAGAGTGGAGCGAGGGCGGAGCATGTCCAGCGTAGTGCACAACATTTTAAGAAAAAGTCACTTCCCTCCCTGTGTAGTGTACCAAGTCAAATAGGGCGCATTGACACTCCATGTGCACTACCTAGTGTGTAGAGAGCTGTTAAGCTACAACCCCGGCTATACTCTGAAATGCATACTACCACATAGAAGAGTATGATAAGAGCACCTTACCTACCATACTATTAAGTGCAGTAGTACACGGCTCGGGACACGGCCCATGTGTGAGCTCACATTCACTAAGTGAAGCAAACACACAGTTTAGTAGTTAAACATGTTTCACGTGTGCAGCAGTTGAGCGTAAAGACCAGAGATTCTGCTGGTGAACGTTCCACTGCGTGATCAGAATTTTACCACAAAATAACACCAGACATTTTAAGACAGAAGGCGCGGGCCGTATAAAATCCCACCTGGGACTCTGGACATGCCGGACACAAGAGCTACCTTTCACACGTACAATAAATGCGTCATAAAATATTAGATGAAAATATCGGACAAATCTAAGCATCGGTCCCATGTTGATGACTTAATAAAAAGCAATTATCGTCCGATTCCGATATTATCGTGCAACTCTTGCCACCGGTTCAAGTCCAGGACCGGTAAAGGTACCACTGAGGTACTCATGAGCAGAGAAGCACTGCTCCCCGGTCGCTGCCCATGTGAGCTGTCCACTGCTCCTACACAGATGGCACCGTGTGCTGTGTTCACAATGACAAATAATCACTCACTTGCACTTGTCCAGGTGTGTTTTGTGAGTACAGGTGTGTGTTTAAAAAAGCTTCTAACATTAATAACAGCCTTTTAGACAATAAACAATACTCACGAACTGGAGTAGATTTAATCTGGCCTGTGTGTGTGTGAGTGTGTGTATGTGTGTGTGTGGGGCATGACGACAACCTTGCTGGGTTAAAGCCAGATTTACAAAACTAGAGTTTTACAATCCAATATGAGAAACTAAGCTGCAGGGGACACACACACGTATGTAAACCAGATTAAATCTATTGTACTTTTTTAAAACTGTTAGAGCCATTTTGACTGATACTATATATTCATTTACTGTTGACACAAAGAAATAACTATTAAGACGTATAATAAGAGGTTTTATCATTTATTTTATGTAACTATGTCTTTTCACTTGCTATATAGTTTTTTTTCAAAAGGAATTTCCCCACACGGAACCAACTGTTTTCCTGCTACTTCAATTACACATTTTTTAAGGTAATGAGGAGTACACCGACCAGTGATGGGGGTCAACACCTCCAACACACCTTTAATGCTGCACTGTACTCGGCTCTCATACTAGAGCTGGACAACACGAGCTCAAATAAATATCACAAGTTATTTTACGACTAAAGAACAACTATTGTTTTGGTGTTTGTTTGCTTTTTGTCATCATAGTTTGTTATGAACGTTTGTAGTGTAGGGTCAACTATTAAAGCTGGGATGTTTATTCTAATAAGAGAGATGGGTCAATGACAAATAAAGCTTCTAATTTTTTACATTTTTTATTTTAGTTTTTTTAAAGGATGTAATGCATATTGTTGAGTTTGGAACAATGTGTTTAAACAAGTCTCATTAGTTAAATGTCGTTAAAATTCATTTTTCATATTTTTAACTTCACTTTCCCCCAAAAATGTCAGGTGACGCAACCAAATATTTGTTAAAAAAAAAAAAATCTATATTTTATATTTAGTATTTTTTATCCTGTTTATTCTGTAAATTTTTACCAAATATCCCTTAGAGTCTCTACACGTCTTAACACATTATTATTTTATGGTTATGTCTTGTATATATATAATAATTTAAGATTACTGCATTTTTGTGGACTGGTATTTAGTATTTTTTGTACACAATTTTACATTTAAAACATTATACAAATGAATGAATTCAGTACTAAACGTGGCACGATACCACTTTATGTCCGATACCGATATTGTAAATTTGGATATCAGCCGACAGGACACAAGTCCGATACACTCTCTGAGTCTTTTTAAAGTGTTGTTAAGGAAATTAAACAGTATAATGATGTGCTTTTGGGCTTGTAGTGTGTTGTGTTGCTTGTTCTGCTCATTGTCATATCAATATATGAACAATAAACCAGCTTTATCACAGCCACACTTCCCATGAAGAACCTACTGAGTGTGGACACATTTACAGATCGGCCCAATGCCACCGACACACGATCCAGCTGTTTGAGTCGTTATCGGACTGATATCTAATCCACGTATTGAATCAGTGCCATGTCTATTCAGTACAACAGCTATTCACATCATAGTTATCAATCATTTGTTTGCTATGAACTACTATTTCTTGGTTTAAATGAACGTTTTACCTGCTCGCACCACCTGACAAAAAATATGCACGTCATCTCATTGACCCACGTCTTTGTGATGTTAAAATAACTGAAGGAAACACACACGTAGTGTCAGACTGGACGGGGTGGCACAGTGTGACAACACACACTCTAGTATGTTTTAAGGCAACGCTACATCAACACGCTGGGGGAAGTAGCAAAAAAGACAGGAACGGAATTTTAAAAATAAGCAAAATCACAGATATGGCCAAGATTACACTGATCTGAGATTCTGAATGTTTAATTAATTTTTGATTAATCGCTCAGTCATCTCTCTGTCTCTCACACACACACACACACACACAGTTTATCCACTGCTAAACTCACTCACACACACTCACACACACACACCGGGGGGCAGTACAGGGTAAGAGTGGTGCAGTAATGTCCGTTTGCCCCCCGTTACGCCCCCTTGTCCCGCTGTGCCCGCTGCAGCTGCGCGTACTCGGCTGAGTCGTCCTCCCACGGCCGCGGCCCACGGATGTTCTTCCACTCGTCCAGATCCACCTCCTTCAGTTTCTATAGAAACGGGAGAAAAAAACATGATCACACACACACTTGTGCGTAAAGTAATGTGGAGGATTAATTATGAATGAGTCTTTAGTGTGTGTGTGTGTGTGTGTGTATGAAGTTCCAGCAGTGGTGGGACTGAAGAACAAATCTCTCCAAAAATACTGCAGATACACACAAACACACAGCAGCACGGAGATAAGCCAAGGAGCACTGGTTCAGCTTTAAAGAAGGAAAACTGGGGAAAGAAGGAGGGATGAAGGAAAAGAAGAGAGAGAGAGAGATAACACAGCAACGTGGACGTGGTGGAGAGATTCTTTTCATTCAGAATTATTAACATTTCAAACTAATGTGATGAAGAAAATGCATAGAAAGTATAAAGGGATAAAATGAGGAAAAAGTTGCTAGTTGTCTAAACTGTTAAACAAGTCACTGTGAAGAAATAAAAGGATGAAATATACGTTGTTGTAGTCTCCGGTTGACAGTGAGATGATAAGATAATAAATGTGGCTGTTTAGTAACTTTAGAAGCTGTTAAACACTGAAACGTTATTCATAAGAAGAAACAATAAGAAACAGATAAATGGATAAATGAATGAAAGTTTTGAGTGGCGCCTTGAATGTCTTCAATGGATTTGGGAAAAAAATGACGTGATGAACAATGTTTGAACATTTTCTTGCAGGAGTGTGTAAAGGCAGGTGTGTGTGTAATAAGTATTAGATATGAAGATGTGATTAATCACCTGATATTCCTCCTCCAGAACCACAGACTGTATCCTGTTGTTGACTCGAGCTTCCAACGCTGGATCCATCTGCAACACGATAATAACAACAATAAGAATAACAACATCATCACATCATTTGTGACCCGATCTGCCGTAATGAGTCGGAAGTCGGCGTTCTGTTTATTTAGATACGGGCCGATTATGTTGAAAAACATCAAAAATATCGATTTTTCTTTTTTGGTTTTATATGAAAGAAAAGGTCTTCAAAATGAATCTCCCCAAGTTTCATCATGGAAATAATTGTGAAAATGTACTTAAATGGCTATTTAAGTTGAGTTGCAGCTCTCAAATCTTACAAAAGAACGTCCAAAATAAATGCTGTTTTCGCTTTATTTGATAAGTATTTAATAAATATTTTGAAATAATTGAAGCTTCAGTCTGATTTAATATATTTTCCTAAGTACCTAAATGCCTGTAGTAAAATTTTGTTGTTGAATACTGGGTGCATCTCTTTGGATGCTATGGATTGTAAAAGATATCAACAAAAAACGGACGAAAAAGTTTAAATGCGATTTTCTCAGTTTTTCAGTTGGAAAATGGTGCTGCGATACCGTAATTCAAACCAGTGTAACTTGACAACCGTTTAAGATATAGCTTTGACCAAGATATCATTTTAAAGCTTATTTACCAAAACCTCAAATTTGAATTTTGGGTCACTGTGACTCATTTTGCCAGATCAGGTCACATATTCATTCACATAGCGCTGCTCTCAAACCCAATATTACCTCCCACAACTGGAGACATCAAACTAGCAATTAATCATGCCAGAGCCTGAGGTGGACTTATTTTATACGGCTTGTGTCTTCTGTCTTAAAATGTATGGCGTTGTTTTGTGACAAAACTCTGAGCACACAGTGGAACGTTCACCAGCAAAATCTCTTGTCTTTACGCTCAACTCTGCCTGCGCTCGCGTCTGCCTTCCTCAGTTATCAGCACCAGCAGATATAAGGATGAAAATATCGGATGACGGCATCCCTACTTATTGTGCATTTCAATATATATTGCGTTGTCATCAATATCTACCATAAAAAACTATTAATCGTGATACTGATTTGAGGCTGTATTGTCCAGCCCTAACACAGAGACGTTTGATAAGGAAAATGTCAGATCAGAGAAATCTGACATTCTCACACACTCACACACACATTAACCATGACATGACTGCTCTCAACGTGTGTGTGTGTGTTTTTCCTGTACAGAACCGGAGTGTTGTTTAAATAGGTCACAGCACACACTGCACAGCAATCAGGTCTGGTTAAATAACACACACACACACACACACATGTTGAGGGCATATATCGGATAAGGAAATGCTAAAACATGAAGTAAACTGCAGCAGTATAAACACACACATTCACAGAAAAATGAACATAGATGTGTGTGTGGGTGTGTGTGTGTTTGTGCATGCGTGTGTGTGTGTCTGGGAGGGTTTGTCGAGAGGGCAGCTGCTTTACAGGCAAGCTCAGTGCTGGGGGCACGGGGCACGATGCCCGACACACACACACACACACACACACACACACACATACACACACACACATACACTTCCTCACGTGCAGTATGTGAAGCTCTGCCATCTGGCATTCTCCCAGTCTACATGCATGGTCATGCGTCACTTAACACGCACATACACACCGCACACACACGCACACACCGCACACACACGCACACACCGCACACACACGCACACACCGCACGCACACGCACACACCGCACACGCACACACCGCACGCACACACACCGCACGCACACACACCGCACGCACACACACACACAAACCGCACACACCGCGCACACACACACCGCACACACACACACCGCACACACACACACCGCACACACTGCACACACCGCACACCGCACGCACACACACCCCGCACGCACACACCGCACACACACACCGCGCACACACCCACCGCGCACACACACACCGCACACGCACACACACACCGCACACACACCGCACACACACACACCGCACACACACACACACCACACACACTGCACACACCGCACACACCGCGCACACGCACCGCACACACACACACCGCACACACACACACCGCACACACACACACACCGCACACACCGCACACACACACACACACCACACACACTGCACACACCGCACACACACACACACCACACACACCGCACACACACACCGCGCACACGCACCGCACACACACGCGCCGCACACACACGCACCGCACACCGCACATTTTTTCTCTCAGGATAGAGAGAAATAAGAGAAAGAGAGTGAAACGAGGGGAAGAAAAAGAGAGAGGTGTAGAAAAAGGAGAAAAAAAGAAAAGAAAGATCTGGGAAGAGCACAGAGAGAGAGAGGAGATGTAAGGATCAAACTCAAAGTAAGCTTTATTGTCATCTCTGCTATATACTGTACAGATATACAGAGAGACGAGACGACGTGGCTCCAGTTTTTGCAGTGCAGTAGGAAATAGGGATCAAGAACAAATAAACAATAAATAAATAAATGGAATAAACAATATATAAATAAAATACTAAATATACATTTTAAACTAGGAATGGAATATTAAATATCACTTTAAACTAGAACTAGGAGTAGAGGAGAGACAGTTTGGATGCAGTATTAACCTACAAAAGTGGAAACTGACTTTTACACTGGATGTGCAGGAGGTTAGAAACAGTTTCAATATGAAAAATTCTATATTCAGTCTTTTAATAAAACAGTATCTCTTAAAAACTATGACTAACATTTAAGTTTTGCAGATATTTTAACAGTAGTGGAGAACCAGGGACTGTGCAATATTTTTCAATAATTTGTGTAGAAACAGTTAGCTAGAAAGTGACCGGTGATATATACATTCAATGTTCAATGGTTGTGCAAATAAGTAGAGGCAGTGCAAAAATATTATAGCATATATCTTTCTGGAGACAGTTCCAGTGCACATGAATGAGACCGTATAGGATAAGGAGTGAAAGTGGAGAGAAAGAAGAAAAGAAGAAATAGAAGAGAGAGAGGTGATGAGAGGGAGGTGAAAGAAAGAGAGAACAAAAGAAAGAAAGAAAATTCAACAGGGAAAGAGAGAAGAGGTGAGACGGAGAGAGAAAGAGGAGGCAGGGGGAGAGGGAGAGAGAGAGAGTATCCAGCTCTTATACAAATTTTTGCTTCAGGTTCAGTCATAAGGCAGGTCTCAAATCAGCCAGCAGAGGGAGCCAAACTCGCATCATTCATATTCATATTCACATTTTAATACCAATAATTCTGACTGGCAACGTTCCGATCACAGAGCCAACTCCCTAACCATTACACTGCCTACTGCTCCATGTAATGTCAGCCTGTGTGTGTCATATCATAATTACCTGAGTAATTTTAATTCAATACAAAATGTAAGCTGCTGTAATTTTATTCACACACACACACACTGTTTAATTCACTTGGATATTATTTGTATATTTCTCCTATTTTATACTTCAGTGTTTTGCAGTTCTCTTTAAGTCAGTCTGTACTCTGCGTTCTGCAGCGCTGTGTAAAATGTTTCCCCGCATGTTGTTGTACTGTGTGTGGTTGTGTGTGTGTGTGTGTGTGCGTGTGCGTGTGTGTGTGTGTGAGAGAGACGTTAACATGGAATGTGATTATAATTTAACACCGCTGCTGCAGGAGTTTACCTTCCTCTTCATCTTCAGAGCATCGTATCGAATCTGTGTGAACTCCCTCAGACCAAATGAACCTCCCACAACCAGAAGCTGTACAGAGAGAGAGAGGGAGGGAGAGAGAGATGTAGATTGTCTGTACAATAAAGTCATGTCAAACTGCTTCACATTTAATGAACATAAGTACATTCCATGATAATGACTAGTTTTCTCCACTTGATGATGTCACAATATCTGCACATATTATTTGATAGTGGGGCAGCATGGTTAGCACTGCCGTCTCACAGCGAGAAGGTCCTGGGTTTAATCCCCAGATCGGTCGTAGGGACTTTCTGTGTGGAGTTTGCATGCTCCCCCAGTGTTTGCGCCGGGTGCTCCGGGTTTCCTACCACAGTTCAAGCGCATGCTATATAGGTTATTTGGTTAATCTAAATTGACCCCGTAAGGTGTGACTGAGAGTGTGTTTGTGTGAGTGTGTTAGTGCCCACCCAGGGTCGCCCAAAGTCCCGTGATAGGCTCCGGTCCCTGCGACCCCGATAGAGATTAAGCAGTTCAGGAACTGAATGAATGACTAGTTGGTAGCGTAGCGGTTAGTGATCTAAAGTGCGCCGGTTCAAATCCTGGACCGGTAAAGGTACCACTGAGGTACTCATGAACATGTTACCGGCCCCAAGCACTGCTTCATGGATGGGTCAAATGCAGAGGTCACATTTGGTTGTAGTGAACTGTGTGATGTGATGTGCAGTGTTCACAATGACAATCACTCACCTGAATTCCTCACAAAGCCTAAGGAAATTGCACATCATTTTCTACTTCTAGATTAGACTTTACAGATATTATTTAATAGATTGTCTGTTTAGAATTTTCATATTAAACTGCTGCAGATCTTATGCACATTTGTTGCAAAGAAGACACTGCCAGGATAGTAACTGCAGTTTTATCTTAACTGCTGCTGCAATATTTACACATATCATTGAACACCTCATGTAACTAAAATGGCGCATTTTCATTTTCTACTTCTAGATTAGAGTTTTATGTTTCATAGTCTATATATATATATATGTATATGTGTGTGTGTGTGTGTGTGTGTGTGTGTGTTTGTATTCTATGTGCCGTCTTCTAGAAGCTGGAGCCGTGTTGTTTCATCTCTCTGTACACTGGTATATAGCTGAGATGATGATAAGGTTTACTTTGATTGTTGACTATTACATAGTATTATTCCATGCTGTCCATATTTATACCCGTTTGACGGTAAGAACATGTTGTAATAATGTAAAAAATAGCATTTTTCAACAAGGGAGAATAAATAAAACACCTGTATTTCAGTCCCCAGAGCACACTCTTTGTGTAGAAAAATTACATAAATTATGTGTGGCACTTTAGTATACACATTTTGTGTTAATGTTTAATAAAAGTGTGTTGGAAAAAGTCAGACCTTTTACACACTGTTACGTGCAGTTTTAAAATGTACACGACATGTGCATTTGTTCACAGCATTCAACACAATATGTGTAACCAAGGACAACACCTGTTAATATTATATTTTTACATGAGACAAAAGTGTTAACACAGTGAATGTGTTCAAATTAATACAAGGAACGTTGTCCCAAATCTCAGCCATTAATGTGTAAGAATTTGGTGTAGTTTGTGTCCATTTTAACACATCTTTTCTAAAAGCGCAGCCTTATCTTTTTATTGAGAGCATTTTTAAAACTTGACAAACAAACAAATAAATCTTGAACTTGGACAAATGAGGGAATATAAAGTAACTGCAACTCTGAGGAGCTTTTCAGAAGCGTTTTTAACACCAGTATTTTTTTTACTTGTATTATTTCGACAATGTAACAGTACCTGTACTTGTAACGTGTACAGGTAATAATAATAATATAATTTAATTATTAATAATTGTAATAATATAATTTAGCATGTAGCAGGTTAAAATCTTTGTGATAATAATAATAACACTCTCACCAGCATGGGAACCCCGTACCTCACCGTCCTGTTCTTATACAGTCGCTGCCACATCTTCCCTCATAACCTCACTCACTAAATAACACATTAATTATTATAATCACCTCACTGTAATACGGTTTATCCTCTAGCATGCTAACTACACGGACGCGGCCATAATAACCTCATCACCCACAATACACTGCGCACTCAACGTTCCGTCCGCTGTTAGTTCCGTGTGGATGAGGCGGAAACGCAACGACGGTTCCTACCTCTATAACTATCAGAGGGGTGAACCTTCACTGGTCTCACAATTCGATTCGATTACGATTATCAAGTCAACGATTGGGTTCGATACGATATCTCGATATTTCACGATCAATTTTTCTACATTACTTAACATTGCACACAGATTGGGCATGGATTGCAGATTGGGCAGCCATAGTGATTATTTGTGACAGTCCACGGCAAAACCAGTCGCTTGTCGCAGAAGAAAAACAAGCGTTTATGTTGCGTGGTGTAAAATGTTGGATTTTTTGTTTTTAGTGTTTTGAAACAGTGGAAGGTCTATACTGTACTGTTGTGAATAAATTTCGCTGAAAAACTTACCCTTTCCATCCTAAAAACGTGACTTTCTTGAGGTGAGGAATTCAGTTCCAGCAGAATGTTAAAAGTTTCTGTTTTGACCGCTCTACTTCAATATTTACGGTAAATCCACTGGTTGACTAGTGAAGATATTTCTCCGGAATCCATCTTCGTCTCCCGAGTTCAGTTAACCTAACGCAGGTAGGCTATCCGTGTGGCTGTGAATGCAGCGTAGGCTACCGTAAATGCAAACGTAGCCGCGACCGCACCAAGCGTCTGCGAGTGCTACGGCGATAGTCAACTTCAAAGGCAGATTTCTCTGTTTTTCACTTGGCGTGACAGGAGAAACCCGACTCATTTGAATGTTGATATCTCAGTCATATGTCTTCCGATTCATTCAATATGGCCTTTCATGAAAACATAATAACTCAATTTTGAAAATTTGCAACAAGTGACTGGTTTTGCCGTGGAGGGTCACATTTGTCATTGTGAACACAGCACACCACAATGAAATGTGGTGCACTGTGAAGCGTCAATGAAGAAATAATTAAGAAATCAAGCCTATATTAGGAGACTCCCTCTGCATCATCATTATTATCATTACTGCTGCTGTCGTGATGGTAAGAGATACGCAGCATCTTACAGGATCAGAATGCTTTGTTTGAGAGCTAAATATTCAAATTGAAATTTATTTATATAGCGCTCTTAACAACAGTCATTGTCACAAAGCTCTTTACATACAATTGGCCTAAACCCCCAACAAGCAAACTTGAGACGACAATGGCAAGGAAAAACTCCCTCTAATAGGAAGAAACCTGACCACATGCCTGAAGCACATTATGAGGCACAGAGTTGACAAGTGTAATCACACATTAAGCAGTCTGAGTATTTTCAACTTTTTAAATATCTGCCTTGAATGCATTATTCATAATGAAGCCCAAATAATGCCTGTAAATATTTTCAGCAGTGAAACTGTTTCAGCAGACCACCCGCAATGCCGCTGCGGACCACTACGGGGCAGTGAACCACTGGTTGAAAACCCTTTTGTTATAAAGACATTGAATCATCCATGTTTGCATCCTGATGTAAACCTGTGCGTCCATGCAATAACAGAGCTGATATTCTCAATCAACTGAAATCATGAACCAGTGAAGGTTCACTTTATTTATCTTTTACATACTTTACCTTTCTGCTTTGAAATATCATTTTGTTGTTTTTATGCATTCAAAGCATTCATTTGTATAAAAGGTGCAACTTAAAGTTCTTACCTTCTGCAACATTTTTTGTTAACTACATTTACTTTTTTATCAGTTTCAGGAGTTTAATAGCTGTTTATCATATAAATATAAATAACAGTTATTTAAGTGTTTGTTTTTTTCCATTTACCTTTCTAAGAACACTTCAAGAGTAGTCAGTCATTTTCACATCTATTTTTCACACTATTGCTTTATATTGCTCTTTTATAAAACTAATAGTTGTATTAACAGAGCACCTACCTCCCTAAGCACAAAGTTGTAAAAAAAAATCAATAAAAACACACACATTGCCATTTTTTGTTTCTTTATTATTTTTCTTTATTTTTGAAGTTTTTTAACCAGGTGAAGAAAAATACCTCTTTTGTTCTGTATAATAAAATATGTTAACTATATTTTTATGAAGAGGAAAAACAGCATATGAAGTAAAAACAGGAAGGATTTCTCTCTCTTTTTCTCTCGTTCCCTGTGTACAAAAGCTGGGGAAGATTTTTATTTTCTGTGCTGCAGAAGCTTTAGATGGACAGAGCAGGAAGTCGGTATATGGGGTTTAGAGGAGCGTACAAAATTTCTGCGTATCATTGAGCCATGCTGATAAGAAGCTGCTCTGGTTTGCTGACCTGAGATCAGTTTGGATCCTTTAATGAAAGAATGACTCTGACTGACGACTGGCCTCAGATCAGCACGTTCAGGTCACTTCCACAGAGCAGGAGACTGCGTTCTGAAACCGCGTCCTGATGTGATGAACATACTAAATATTTAGCACGTCAGCAGCACTGCAAAAAATTCCTGGTTCAATTTTAAAACTGAAATTCAACTGCTGCCCTAAAGTTTAAAAAGTCCAGTAAAATCAAACTGGATTTATTAATCATTTTAACTGATTATTTTAAGCCTATCTTTAAATTTGTATTGTTTTCTGTAAGAAATCACTGTATCATTTCTAAAATATACTGTAAAATTATTCTTTTTGAATCAATAAGTCATTTTAACACACTTTCTATTTACTTCTACCTAAAAACAATCAGTTATGCAATTTCAATAGGAATATTCAATAGCAATTTATTTAAAACGTTAATGCAGCAGTTGAATTTAAGTTTCTAATTTGAAGCAGATTATAGTTTTTACAGTGAGTAGGGCTGGGCGATACGACCTCCAATCAATATCACAATTAGTTGAACTTCTCAGTTAATTAATGAATGATTTTTGTTTATGGGTTTTTGAATAATATATGGGCATAATTTAATAAACCTGGAATATTTTGTTACAAGAAAAGGCTCTCATTTTAAAATAATAGAAGGAAACAAAGATGGTAGGACACTCGCCTTTGGACCAAGAGGTTGTGGGTTCGAATCCGACCTCTGGCATTACCAGCACTCGGCCCCTGAGCAAAACCCTTAACCCTAAGTTGCTCTCAGGGGAACTGTCCCTGAAATTAGGAAGTGTAAGTCGCTCTGGATAAGAGCGTCTGCTAAATGCTGTAAATTAACAGAAAAAATTAACAGAATTTAAAAAATAATTAAAATAAGCGTCTTGGGTCATTATCATGAAATAATCATTGATCGTCAGTATCGATTAATTTATGATTAAACTGCCCAGCCCTAGTCAGCATGCGGTTTGGAACACAGCCTTTTCCTTTTTGTGTGTGTATATGTGTTCGTGTGTAATTAGCAAATTTAAAGGCATGTTGCACTCCCAGGGAGAGGAGTTTTGTGGGATGTTCAGAGGTCGCTCTCTCCATACAGGGCAGTGGAGAAGGACATGTAGTCGAGGGCCCCGGGGACGGCATCTGGGCCACTGTAGGGCGCCATGCGGGCGATGCAGTACTCGGCCTGGTCCGGAGGAAGCTCCCGCCTCAACTCCTCCGCCAGGATGTAGTTCTGCAGCAGACACAAAAACACAGAAGGAACCGTTTAGTGTTTTGTTATAATTTGTCATTGTGAACACAGCACAGCAAACAGTGCAACACAACCACATGTGAGCTCTGTGTTTGACCCATCTGTGAAGGAGCAGCTTTTTGGCAGCACCTGGGAAGCAGTGCTTGGGGACGGTACCTTGCTTATTAGTACCTCAGTAGTACCTTTACTGGTCTGGGACTTGAACTGGCAACCTCCCTAACCGTAATATTAGGTTTAAACTTATGAGAGCGCATCATGAAAACTGTGTGAAGTTTTGCACCCTTCAGTAACTTTGTATATAAATAATAAATAAATATCGGACTAGAATAATGACAGAATATTTATTCAACAAATATTACTAACTAAAAAGCAACCAGTGGTTTGAGTAGAGGATTACTTTGTACTCTTTTCACCTCTGTTTGTGTTGTATATGAGTTTAGGGATGCACCGATCCAATATGTATATGAGACATGGGTCCGATAATGACTCAAACAGCTGGATGGGAGCGATCTAGTTAATTAATCTGAACATTTCTAGGTTTGTGCACTTGGCACTGTGTGAGTACTGCACTGGTATAGCTAGTGTAAAGCTGCTTCACGACCGTCTCCTTTTTCACCACTAAACGCAGCATTTTAAACTCAGTGCTTGGTTCTGTGTGGGCATCAGTTCTGCAGTAATGTCGTCTTAATGTTCCACATTGGTTTGATATTGGTGCTAAACCAAGCTACAAACTCCAACATATTGATAGGATAGTGAGCAGAACAAGCAAGACAACACACTACAAGCACAAATGTTGATCAAATAGTGCTGCAGTGTTAGGGAGCGTCACAAAATCACACAAATCCATTATACAGAGTCTCCTCAGTCTCCTCCTCACACAGAAATATTCAGATTATTAATTACACACTGATATTGGATCGGGATTTGGGAACGGCCTAGACACAAAGCACAGGGTATCGGTATCGTAACTGTAAAAGTTGGATCGGTGCGTCCCTGGTAGAGTTGTGTACCTTATCTCCAGCCAGCACTTTAAAGGATGCCATGACCTGGTCGGCCGTGTCGGTGTCGGCGGTTTCGCGGGACATGAAGTCGATGAAGGCCTGGAACGTCACCACTCCCAGCCTGTTGGGATCCACGATGCTCATGATGCGAGCAAACTCCGCTTCTCCCTAAAGACACAACGCAGTGCAGCTTACACATCACCACGGACACCACGGACACCACGGCGACAACAACACAACACTAGCCCTGATAATTACTACTATATACTATAATTACTGAACGGTGTTCATTAGGCAGGTAAACTTTAATTTATAAAGCACTTAAAAACACTACTCTTACCAAAGTGTTGTAGACATTAATTACACATAAATTAGAATGGAAACAGACATGAATATGAATAAGTGATACAAGGGGATATCATGATATATTTATGATATATTATGGGGAAATAAGTATTAAATGCTTTTTAGTACAATTTTTCCAGAGAGGCTTTTCACAAGACATTTTTACCAAATATTGGTATGACTTCAAGAAATCTCAAATGTGAAGAATTAACAATATTAAATCCCATAAAATGTTATGTGTAATAATGTCAAATGACTCATGACAAATGCTGAATATTCTATTGAACTATCTACCTTTCTTCAATATTTGTCCTGTGCTATATATACCGTATATCTTCCAATAGTAGCCCCGGCGTTTATTCAAAAAATTATTCGGACGGCCCGGCGTTTAAAAGAGACCGGCGTTTGTTGGAGACCGGCTATTATTCGCCTCGCAGACGGAATGGTGATGGGTAAACGGGGTTCATTTGGCAGTAAAATACGGTATGGTACCGTATTTACGGCCACAAAATGTAGGCAACAACACCGGATGAACATTTCAGGATTTAATGCAATTATCAGTACAGCAGTACGGTATTATTAAAGCAGTATATGGTATTACCGTAAGCATGAAAAACAGGTACAGTAGACGTCTACTGAACTTTCTTGCCAATGCCACCAGTGTGATCTTTTACCACAGACCGGTGCTTAAAGGAGACCGGCTACTATTTGTTGCGACATCTTCAAACCCGGCATTTATTGGAAACGGGCGTCAATAGGAGACGGACCACTACTAGAAGATATACGGTATATACATATATATATATATATATATATATATATATTCCCTTCTCATTGTCTTATTTTCTCTAGCAAAATATAAAAGAATGAAGCTCGTCTCAAGATGTTTGCACAAAGCTACATGGTATTAGAAAGCTGCTTAGAACAGCTATAAATCAACGGGGTTTGTAGGTCATGATGGAATGAGGGAACGTAAGTTATAAGAATCAGAGTAACCCAAATTATAAATGGAAATGAGAAATAACCAGCACATTAGGTGTCATAGCAAACTTGTTGGGTTATAATATGTATCTCACCTTTTTTAGAGTCAAGATTCCCTCCTGAGTCTGGGAGTCGGTGACAATCTCAAAGACGTCTTTCTCGTCCCCTCCAATGATACTGTACGTCGATTTGGCATTTTCTCCGATGTCCCTGTCGTTTTTCTACCAAATACACCTAATTAACTGACTTTTAGGCCACCCTGATAAAGAGATGGAAGTCTGACGGGTGCCGAAGTTCATGCGTCTCTGTTCAATAAATCCAAAGATTAATATTGAGAGCAGGGCATTTGAGACGGCCGTGGACTGCCAGTCCACCCCGATGTCTAAAATAAATTCATCTAGCTTAAGTGCAGAAAACAATTTAGATTTTGTTTTACACTTTATCAGTCCCATTAGTATTTCCTGCCAACGGACTTCAAGTACCATATTACAACCCATGGAGATGAGACAGGTGTGGAAATCCTCTCCGTCCATCAGGCCTGTTCTCTTCTACAGGAGCCCACCAGGGACAAACGGAGAGAAAAAGGGAGGAGCAAAAAGAGGGAGGGAAGGAAGGAAGGAAGGAAGGAAAAGAGGAAGAAGATTAAAGAAAGTTGAAAAATTTTGAAACAGGAAGGTCACAGATAGACAGAGAGGGAAATGTAGAAGGAAGAGTGCAAGAAAAGACAGAGTGTGTGTAGGGAAAGAGAAGAAGAAGAAGAAGAAGAAGAAGAAGAAGACGAGGCAGGCAAAGCCGGGGGTCCAGGTGCAGGCGCGGAGGGCAAGTGGTGGTACCTGGAGCGTCAAGTTGGCTATATCGAACTCAGACTGATGAGACACGCTTTGAACTCCTCAGCGCCCAGAGTGCCCGAGTGGTCCTGAGGTCAGGTGGGGTCACGGAGTCGCTGGTCATGCAGCACATGGACGCACGTGATGGTCGGGAATGGTGTGGGTTTTAAAGAAGAAGGGTCATGCGTTAATGGTGAAGGGAATGTAGGGTGGTGGGGAGGGTGGTAAAGGATGGTGATGGTGGTCCATGCATTGGAGGCAAAAACAGAAATACAGAAAAGAGAAAGAGTGGCACGTTATAGTTTGAGTGGCATTCACTTGAGTGTTTATACCTTTTAAACTAGTGCTGGGATTCAATCAAGAAAATAAATTAACATGTTAATGGCAGCAGTTAATCACAAGCTCAAATATTTGGGGAAGTTTAGTTTAAATGATATCCTTTCTAGATACAATCTACTTGTCATAGTTGAGCCCGGACTGTACTCCAGCCGGCCACCGGAGGGCACCCAAGTCCTGTCTTAAGTCTGTCTCGTGTTGTCTGTCAGTCATTTCTCTCTGTGCTGCCTCTTTGTTAAACCAAATTAGTTAGTTTAGCCTCATTATCAAAAGTTGGGAGTAACGCATTACAAAAGTAACACAATTACAGTAATGTATTACTTTCTGCTGTAACGCAATAATGTAAGGCATTACATTTTCAGTGATATTATACTCAGAAGAAATGTTTCAGTTGATTATGGCAGATTGGTTTTGCTAGTCTGAATAAAAGGATGCCTTACATAGACAACTTGAATTCCTGTCACGCCAGCGCACTATATGATACTTCTCGTGACTGAAAGTATCTAAAAACAAGCTTGAACATTTTTAAGAAAATAATTTTTCTGATGACAATTAACCTCTTATGGCTCAAACTTCTATCATGCGAGTATTTCTCCCGAAAAAGTGTTAAGACCTGTCACATCCAATCCAGGATTCAGTCACAAGAACGTGTGCTGGAAGTTAAGCTCCAACTTGGTCATATGATTCATCTGCTAATTCATTCATTTTAAAATTGAATTTCCAGATTAACTGCATGCATTAACATGTTCCCAGCCTTGTTTGGTCTAAAAGCACATTTATCCACATTTTTACATTCCTGGAGTCTTTATGTTTGGGTAGAAGGCTGCGATGAGACCGGTCCAAAATTGAATGCTTCCTTTAACAATGTAGCAACAAGAGCAGCTATCAGGGCTCTCAGGAACGCCTACTATCCTAATGTTGTTACGCCGAGACCTAGATTCCACATCTTCGCATTTATTTTCTAGTGTAACCAAGTCGTTGATGAGGCGCTTGATGTCATTTTGCATCACCACAATGTCATCAGTGCAACCAAAAAGCAAGTGTTCGATTTCCCCAACGCAGTCCGGCATCAACGGTGGCTTTATCGCTTGTCCTTTTACAGACTGCAGCTCGGCTTTAATCATAGACAAGTCATCGTCGAAAGCTGTGCGTAGCTTTGTTTAAAAAATCTCGGCAATGTCATTTCTCAGAGATGATAACAGTTCGAGCTTTGAGCTGTAATATCAGTGAAGGGCTCTGCAACAGCGTCAGTTAAGGCTCTGTCAGTGAAGGCGAGTTGCGGGAGGAAGCGACCGCCATCTTTTGACTAGGCTTCTATTGTGGCAGAGTCACTACTTGAGTTCTTGCCCGAGATTGTAAAAGCTAAGCCAAGTTAGAAGTGTTAATATATCCATAAAACTGAAAATACTACAGAATATCACCAATAAATATCAACTAGAATCACAATCTGTCAGGGCCTCAAAGCTTACATCCTACTCTACCCGTGCAGCAGTGCCCCCACTCCTGGAGACTTTATGGTCACTCACGGCACAGCTAACTGCTTTGTTGTATGTAAGTTTATATGAAGACAACCGACTATGGCTGGTCAATTAATCAAAAATTAATCTTGCTCATGTTGGTTATTTTGATTATTTTTTAAAATTCTGTCATTGCTTCAAAATCTGTTACAACACTCTTACGTTAGAAAACACATTTACACTACAAGTGTAAACAAAATCACACTCATAAGTATTTAATCAATCAGGATATTGATCTGAGATCAGATCAGCCAGCCCTAAATCATGTCTCAAGTGATCAGGAACTACCAAGAAAAGTTAAAAAGTGCTTATAAATGTGATTTTAGCCCAGACTATCCCTTTAACGTGCAGCTCTCTGCAGATTGTCATGAAGTGTGTCCAGCTGGCTTGTGTTGGTTTGTGCTGACGTGAGACGAGACACACTGCTGTGTAACTGTATAAGAGGGGTGCTGTGTGTTTATTAAACGGTGTGGTATTAGACTGTGTGTGTGTGTGTGTGTGTTGTCACTGCTGTTTAACCGTGTAAGGAGTTAATTGTAGCGTGATGGCAGCCCGAGGCCTGAGGGTGAGGTTAATCACATCCTACACACACACACACACACACACACAGCCTCCTCATAGCACATCTGTTTTACACACACACACACACACACACACACTCTCTCCTGCATCCCAACATCCAACAGTGACCTCAGATCAACTCTTCAAAATGTCTGGCTCAGGGTCTTGTGAGTGTGTGTGTGTGTGTATGTGTTTATAGTAACGTATACTCAATCTGCCTTGCATCTTTCTTAATAAGGAGTTTCTGTTCACAATGACTCAAGAGGCCTGTGATTATTCTTTAAACTTTGTGTGTGTGTGTGTGTGTTCAGTCAAACAACAATAACGCTGATATAACACACATGCAGCAGCAGCATTACTCACACTTTAAACACACATCTTTTTAACATGTGATGTAATTCATTTCAATGTGTTATCTTCATTTAGTTTTAAAATTCTGCTTTACATTTCTGAAGTATTATTATTATTATAACTAGCGATGCGCCGATACTATACATCAGGGGTAGGCAACTCTGGATCATGGAGGTTCGCCATCCACATGGATTTCAGAACATTCACACCTGGCCTCAGGTAGATAACCACCAGGTAGACTGATCAGGTAGGTAGGATGGAAAACCTCCAGGACACGGACCTCCAGGAGTGGAGTTGCCTACCCCTGCAACTGGATCAGATATCGGTCCGATAATGACTCAAACGGTTGGATTGTCTATCGGTGGCATTGGGCTGATCTATGGAGCTGATCTGTAAATGTGTGCACAAGCTCAGTAGGTTCTTCATGGGAAGTGTGACTGTGGTAAAGCTGGTTTATTGTTCAACATTGACACTAATTCCTACATATTGATATGACAATGAGCAGAACAAGCAACACAACACACTACAAGCCCAAAAGCACATCACACCATTATACTGTTTAATTTCCTCAACAACACCAGCTCTCACTCACAATCTCTGTGTTCCTGATGCTTTTAGTGCCGCAGAATTAGGGAGCGTCACTAAATGACACAACTGTGTTTAAAGGAATCGTGTTGGAGATGTTATTTTAATAAGAAATCATTTAGCATGTATTTATTACATGGTTTTAGTAGGAAAACAGGATTTAAGTCAAGTATTTCCTTAAGCAGAACAGAATAATCTCAGTCTCCTCCTCACAGAGAAATACACAACTTATTCATTATCAGTACTCGGGATCAGCCCATACCCAAAACCCAAGCATTAGCATCGGTATCAGAACTGACAAAGTTGTATCGGTGCATCCCTAATTATTGTTATTTCTGGATTATGCCATATTTAGGATCACACATGCAAGTTCTGTTAGTGAGTCTGTATTTAATCTGATTTTGAATTTTACCAGCCACACGCTCACACACTTCCGCACAGAAAACGTATGCTGCGTTCGATGGCAACTGGAAACCAGGAATGTCCGATCTCCAACAAGAAAAGGGATCTGATGTCGGAATTCTCACTTGGTAATTTGGGATTAAAGTAGAGGTATTGAAAGAATTGGACCAAATGGAACTCATATCGTATCAGACGTTGTGAATTCAACAGATGTCAAATCACTGTCCGTTGAATTAATAAAATATCTTATCGTGATAAAACTTGAGATTTACACATCTACCAAAATGTGGTGTAACGATACATCACTCTACATCTAATACAGCAATTCAGCGATCAATGAGTCCAATACATTGATCCAAAATGAAAAGATTCATCAGATTTGATATGATATCAGCAGACGTTCACTGAACCGATAAAATGCAGTATCGTGAAACCTGTGATTTATACCCCCAATGAAATATATTTACTGAAACACACTGTTGAGTCCTAAAGTTTTTGACTTTTGTTTTGATTCTTCGTTCGTTATATTTGAGTTGCTTTTTGTGATTTGATATAAATGGAAGTGATATTAAATCGGCGTATGACGACGTCTCATATTGTTCACTGGCTCTGGAAATGAGTCGAAAGGAAATCGTATCGTAGCAGACTTTGTGATATCGGTAATAATCGATTTGTGATATCAATTTGTGATAATCAATATAGTATTGTATCGTTATGAAATTTGTGACTTAGTAACTTAGTAACATGGGTCTTCACTAGACGAGAATGTCAATTTGTTCCTTGATTCAGACACGAGCAAATCTTTAACTGCTCCTGTGTATCAGTCAAAACCATGTCGGAAAAATGGAGGCAGTATTCCACTTTGCACGTCATCAATTTTCCAACGGCCAAGTTCCACTGAACGCAGCATTAAACACACACACACACACAAACAGAGTGCAGTTTGTGTTTTGGTGAGCAGAACTGACCCGGTCGAAGTGGTTGAAGGAGGCTCGGAACTCGCTCAGCTGCTCCTGACTGATGCCTTTTGCGTCTCGGGTCAGGATCTGGTTCTCGATCTCGTTGATGGTGCGAGCGATGGTGGTCAGCAGCTGCTCCCAGCCCACACGGATGTGCTGCAAAACAAAAAAAATGGGACAAAAACATAGTTTGAGAGAGTGTATGTGATGATCTTTCCCAAAAAATCCTATCAACAGCATTTTAACACCAAATCACAATTCATAATCAGTTTTATAATACATTTAAAAAGAACATCTGAACACTCGCATCTGGACCAAGAGGGTATGGGTTTAAATCCTACCTCCAGCACTACCACTACTGGGTCAAGACCTTTAACCCCAAGTTGCAGTAGATTGGGGACAGTACCTTGCTCATGAGTACCTCAGCGGTACCTTTACCGGTCCAGGACTTGAACTGGTGCGTGTGTGTAAATGTGTGTGTACCTCCATGGTGTAGTTGGTATGTTTGTTGTCGAATATGAGTGCTTCTTGTATCTGCTGGTGATCTCCCTCCAGCTGGTCGATCTTTGGTTTGTAGTTGATGATGCTCTTCTCGTACTGACGCAGGTGAGTCAACTGGTCCTCCAGAGTACCATGCATCTCAATGGAGATACGCCCAATCTCCTACACACACACACACACACACACATTAACTCATGCAGAAACCAGACTTTGAACTTGATGGTAGTTATATTGATTTATCTGTAACTGCTAAGTGCTAAGTGCTGCGCAATGTAAATACATGTTCCGTGTGTGTGTGTGTGTGTGTGTGTAAGCGCTCGCGACTCTCTGGTGTGTGTCAAATCTTAGACATTTTAGTAAAATCTTCCTCTTTTATTACAGACATAACAACAAGTGCTAGTGAATGAGTGAAATGGATGAAGGGATGGAGGGATGAAGGCCTGCACTCCTCCGTTACTGTGCTTCTTCTTCTCACCTCCATCTTGTTCTGGATCCAGGGCCCAATGACGTTGGCTTGGTTTGCAAACTGTCTGCGCAGACGCTCGTTGTTCTGCTGCCGAGCGTGTTCCTCTATCAGAGCCTGGTCTCTCTGCGGCACCAGCTGCCTCACCTGGACACACACATACACACACACATACTGAGTGTACAGCAAGCAAACACACAACTACACACACACTGCTCATAATCCAGCATCCAGACTGTCATGTTCTAACTCCTCATCTACTCTGGAGACCTTTTATTTTCACGTAATTTCTTTTAGCATTTGAGTTCTTTGAGTCCTTTTGCGTTAGTATTTTCTTTCTCCTTCAAATGTTATGTTTGTTAAGAACTTGGACATGGAGTGATCTCTGGATAAAAGCGTCTGATAAACGCTGTTAATGTGACGAGGTAAGAGCTGCATTATGGAGTGGTGCAGGTGAGCAGTAGGGGAGCAGCAGTGTGTACCTTGTCCCACTTGGTGTTGACCTGGGTGGGGGTGATGGAGGTGTAGGGGTTGCTGCCCGCCATGTTGACGTGGTAGGTCTGCACGATTTTGGTGATCTCGTTGTGGATGCCCAGGATGGCCTGCCTCTCCTTATCCGCTTCGGGCAGCGTGGCTTTAAACTGCTCATGAGCCGTGCTCAGACCCTGTTAAACACACACACACCGCAGGGAGATTTAGTGCATTTACAAGACAATACTGTTATGATTGTTCATACCTATGTAATGGGCTTTCTCAGTTTTAACAAGGGGGTGTAACAATACATTGTTCTACTTTAATAACTTGATATCATCAGACATAAATTAAATTGATATGATATGATGAAACTTGGGACTCACACTCACACCCCAGTGCCCCCTGCTCTTTCTGAATTACAACTTAAAGAGGGAAAATAAATCTGGGTTTTATTCAATCAACAACCACAGATGTGACCCTCCACGGCAAAACCAGTCGCTTGTTGCAATGGAGGTTTCCGAGAAAAACAACCGTTTATGTTGCGTGGGGTAAAATTTTGGATTTTTTGTTTTTAGTGTTTTGAAACAGTAAATTTCGCTGAAAAACTTACCCTTTCCATCTTAAAAACGTGACTTTCTTGAGGTGAGGAATTCAATTCCAGCAGAATGTTAAAAGTTTGTGTTTTGACCGCTCTACTTCAATATTTACGATAAATCCACTGGTTGACTAGCGTGAAGATATTTCTGTGGAATCCATCTCCGTCTCCCGAGTTCAGTTAACCTAACGCAGGTAGGCTATCCGTGTGGCTGTGAATGCAGCGTAGGCTACCGTAAATGCAAACGTAGCCGCGACCGCACCAAGCGTCTGTGAGTGCTACGGCGATAGTCAACTTCGACGGCAGATTTCTCCGTTTCTCACTTGGCGTGACAGGAGAAACCCGACTCATTTCAATGTTGATATCTCAGTCATATGTCGTCCCATTCATTTCATATTGGTATCGTTTTGAAGCTTGATTTATGCCCTTTCATGAAAACATAATAACTCAATTTTGAAAATTTGCGACAAGCGACTGGGTTTGCCCTGGAGAGTCACATATACAGTTTGACCAAACTGAGGAGGGAGGTGAAAAGAAGGGTTTAACAATACATTGTTGGATAGATGGATAGATGGACAGAGTGATGGATGGATAGATAGATGGATGATGGAGTGAATGAGTGAGTGTTTGTACCTGTATCTCCTCGATGGTGTGCACGATGAAGGTGTCCTGCAGGTCCTCCATGGCTCCCTCCATCCAGTTGTTGAAAGGTGCAGCTCTTTTAGCAAACTCCAGGTACAGCTGGTCAATCGTCTCCAGCAGCTTCTCTGTCCTCTGTTACCATAGCAACAACACAGAGAACACACACCCTTAGTGTCCACACACTCAGTGTATACGTTAGGGGCGTAACGGTTCTACAAACCCGCACTACGGATCATGTTTTATTTTTCTGGGGGGATCCGACACCACCACATTAGTATTGAAGTTTTCGGTCCATTATTAGGTACTGTTACAACCCAATACACACACATCTATACAGACATATACACACACACACACACACAAAACTGGTGTGTACAGGAGTGTTACCTGCAAGGCTTCGCTGCGTTTTTGGGTGAGAGCTCCGAGATTGTCCCACTCATCACAGATCTTCTGACAACGAGCGTTCACACTGGGAGAGTCATAATACTCCAGCTCACTACAGAGAGAGAGATGAAAAGAGAGGGATGACAGACATGAGGGACCGGGAGAAAGAGTGAAAGAGTCAGATTTCCGTTATCCATTTAATTAGTGCAAAAAAGCTTGACCGATATTGGTTTTTCAGGGTCGATATCGATACTGATTATTGCTAATTAACAGGGCGATATTTGGAGCCGATATGCAAATCTCTGTCAAAATATAGAATTTTCCAAACACCAGTCTCAGCTGGAACTCTCCTCTCTCCTCTTCTCCTCCTCCTCGGAGCTTCACGCTGTGCTCGTGTGAGTGTGTGGTGTGAGTGACAACAAGGCTTCAGTGTTGATTGGCTAATACTGGTGTGACATGTGGCCAGTCAGAGAGTGTTGTGGGCGGAACAGTGAGTGGAGAGCAAACGGCACAGAGAGAAGAGACGGCAGTGGAGCCACAGTAGCACCTTGTAGTTACTTCATATCAGTGATGGTCAAAATTAAACACAGATACCGATAATCAGCAACATGTCTAACATCGGCCCCCGATAATCGGTCAACTCTTATTAAAGACCAACGTGAAATATGACTTCCATTTTTTATTTGAGCGAAAAACAATTCTTTATACTTTTTCATTGAAAAATTGAAATATTGACATGTTTTTTGGGTTTTGGTTTTAATGTAAAACAACTGACACGGACTGAGCTCCCTTTTTGACTCACAGTGTATTTTTAATCTGCATTGTGCTGTTTCTTGGGGAATTTTAACTCTTCGTCCTACTTGACGTGTGTGTGTTTGCTGTGCTGCTTTTGCAATGCAAATATTTCTCTTTTTCAGAAGTGTTTGTAGTATAAATGTCTATTTTAAGAAACATTTGTGTGTGTGTGTGTGTGTGTGTACTTGAGCTCTTGAGCGATGGCTGCGATCTGCTCCACGCGGTCCTGATGAGCAGCCAGGTCGCTCTCGAAGGCCTCGTGCTTCTTCAGCAGCGCTTTTATCTCCGACAAAGTCGCCGTCTCGTAGTCCTTCTGCGTCAACATGCCCTCCTTACCTGCAGGAAGCAACACACACACACACACCAGCACCGCAAATGTCATCACACACTCGTATGGAGTCTCTAATCTGTGCCTGTGTGTGTAAAAAAAAAAGGATTTTCACGTAACATTTTCACGTAACATTTTTCAACGTTTTGCACACACTGTCTAAGATATTTCACTGTGATTTTACAGCAAGCGTATTGTATTTGATATTCATGTAATGCTGTAATTACAGTACAATGTGGCTGTGAATGTGTGTGATATTAACAGAAACAATGTCATTTTGATACTACTTTGCTGTGCTGCTTTTGCAATGCAAATATTTCTCTTTTTCAGAAGTGTCTGTAGTATAAATGTCTATTTTAAGAAACATTTTTCTATTAATTTTCATTTTTTATTTTTCATTTTTATTCTGTTTGTTAACTTTTAAATACATTTAAATAACTTCATAACATCTACCATTATTCCATGAAATGTACATGTTCAGTACCTGTTTCTAGTATAAAAGTCTATTTTAGGAAAAATATTTTTCTAAATTTTTTTAAGATTTAGTTTCTTGCAACATTTCTTTAACGTATTCTGTTTGTTTATTAACTTCTATTTTAATCTGTACAGAATTAGGAATATATCAGTTTGTATTCCTCCACATTCTGTACTATTCTATAACTATGTGTGTGTGTTAATAAAGAGTCGTACCTTCTGTCCAGGCCTCATGAATGGCTGCTTTTTGGCGGAATTTCTCGGCCAGGTGATCCAGACGCTCTAATCTCCGGATTTCGTTCAGCAGCCACTCCTCATAGCCCTTCTCTGCTCCTTCTAGTGTACCCCATGCGTTAGAGATGTCCTACACACACACACACACACACAGCAATTAAATATTATTTTGGTTGCTGACTATTGTGTGGATTATTTTTCAGATTATAGTGAGAGGTTTGCAGTTCTGGAAAAGAACTCCCTAAACATTACACTACCAACTGCCCAAGTGTGTATGTGTGTGTGTGTGAGTCCTCACCGACACCATCTTCCCCTCGGAGGGCATGAAGGCGGGTCGGTTGCTGAGTCTGAGTTTGGTCTGCAGCGTGTTGAAGTTGATCTCCAGCTGACACTTCTCCTGCACTTTGGGAGGCTTGTGCTGCCGTCGGTAATCACGGAAATCCTCCAGCTTCTGCTGCATGGCCTGCATGGTGCTCTCCGGAACCCGGTTCTCCAGCCACGGGATGGTGCGCCGGATCCACTCCAGCAGCTGGGAGAGAGAGTGGGAACGAGGGATGGAGAGACGGAGGGATTGAAGGGGAGGAGAGCGAGCAAGGAACACGTGCAGGATAACGTCAGACAGTTGCGACAACACACGGGAGAAATGGGAGATGGTTGGTAAAAAAGGTGAGAAGGAGGGAGTAAAGGAGAAAAAGAAAGATCAATTAGTTTAAATTCAGCTGTTTTTCACATTTATATCAACGTTAGCTCTTTACGACGTTTTTATTCACTTCAGCGATTCTACGTTTCTGCTTTTGCATTACGTGAGCCAGGAAAGTGAGGGATGAGGGGAAAGGGGGCAAGAGAGGGAGAGATGGAGGGATGAGAGGAGAGGTGGAGAGCGCTCACATCGCTGGCCAGTTTCTCATAGTCCTCCATCAGCTGCTCGTTCTCCTGATTGACAGCCAGCACCTTGCAGATCCGATTGGCCGCCGTCTCCGCCTGGATGAGGGAGGGAGGAGGAGGAGACATGATGAAACACGGCAACCGCATCACTCACCACGACAACCATGTCCCTCACCACGACAACCACAACACTGCCACCACGGTGTGGCCAGAGATGGAGAAAGTGGAGTGGGGATGTCTCTGAAAGTGGATGTAGGTGTGTATGGTGTGTGTGGTGTGTACAGGTGTGGAGTGTGTGTGTGGTCAATAAAGATGTGTGTGTGAGAATGTATTTATATGTGTGAGATATCTATGTATGTGTTTGTGTGTGGTATGTACATTATAAATGTGCGTGTGAATGTGTGTGTGAATGTGTGTGTGAGAGAGAGAGAGACAGAGGTACGGAGAGATAGACAAATACTGAAGGATGGAGAGAGAGACAAAAAGACTGAGAGTAAGACAGACTATATAAAAGAGATGTAAAAGAGTGTGTGTGTGTGTGTGAGAGAGAGACCGCAGCAGCAGCAGCAGTGCAGGTATAAGGTCAGATCTGGGTGGAGGTGAAACATGCACATGCACAAGAAACACCCTGACCTTTTCACCTTACAACACACACACACACACCCCTGACTGGATAGGATCAAAGGGTGATGTAAACTTCCTGTCTGACAACAAGTAGCGCAACACTGCGGTCAAAGTGTGTGTGTGTGTGTGTAAGAGTGTGTGAGTGTGTGTGTTAGCGTTCAGAGAGTTCAGCAATGCGCTAACAGGTCCTTATAAGGGCAGACAGGATCTAACGGCTTCCAGCAGCATCGTGACTCATCTACACACTCTCTCTCTCTCTCACACACACACACACACACGCGCAGAGCAGACGAAGGTGATGAGTCAGCAGGAGGAGTTACGGATCTGAACTGATCCTGAGTCAGTATAATAAACCTGAAACACTCAGCACTGAGACTGTGTACAAGTGTGTGTCACTGAACACACATCACACACACCTCACACACATCACACACACACATCACACACACACATCACACACACCTCACACACACCTCACACACACCTCACACACACCTCACACCTCACACACATCACACACACACACATCATACACACACACATCATACACACACACATCATACACACATCATACACAATACATCATAATGTGTGAACGAGAGCAGAGAGGAGGGAGAGACAAACAGTGAGAGAGAAGAGACAAGAATGAGAGGAGAGAAAAGGGGAAGAGAGAAAGGGAGGAAGATATTGAGAGAAGAGAAGAGAGGGAGAGAGGGAGGGAGGGAGGAAGAAAAGAGAACAGAAGATGAGAGAAGAGAAGAGAGGCGGAGAGGACAAAGTAGAGAGTGGGAGAGGAAAAGAAAAAGGGAGAGGAGAGGAGATGAGAAGAGGAGATGACGTATGGTGAGAGAAGGAGGAGACCAAGAGAGGAGAGGAGAAGAAGAAGGGTGAGAAGAGGAGGAGGAGGAGGAGGAGAAGACAAGAGGAAAGGAAAAGAGAAGAGACAAGAGGAGGAGAGGAGAAATGAGAAGAGAAAAAGGGAAAGAGAGAAGAAAGAGGAGAACAGGAGGAGAGGAGAGAAGAAGGAGGGGTTAGAGGAAAGAAGAGAAAAGAAGAAGGGAAAGGAGAGGAGGAGAGATGAAGAGAGGACAGGAGAGAAAAAAAGGAGAGGAGAAATGAGAAGATAGAAGGAGAAAAGCAAACAGGAGAAGAGAAGAGAGGGAGAGATCAAGGGAGGAAGAAAGTCAAGACAACAGAAGATAAGAAAAGAAGAGAAGAGAGAGAGAGAGAGAACGGGAAGAGAAGACAACAGAAGAGCAGAGAGGGAGAGAGTGAAAATAGGGAGGAGGATGAGAGAAGAGTAGAGAGTAGGAGAGGCAGCATGAGAGAGAGGAGACAGAGGTAAAAGAAGAAGAGAAGAGAGGGAGAGGAGAGAAAGAGAGGGAGCAGTGAAGGGTGAAAAAAGAGAAAAGACGAGAAGAGAAGAGAAAGGAGAGAGAGGAGACCGAAGAAAGAGAAGAGAGTCATTTGAGCGTATTTGGTTCTGAATATAGTAAGCCAAATGTTTGGGTATTAATTTTTGTTTTACGTTTTTGAAATGCATGTTTTGTGTGTGTGTGTGTGTGTGTTGATGTGTGTATTAATGATAGATTCTCGGTCACTGCCGGTCAGTACTGAGTGGTTCTGATGCTGCACTCGTCTGTTTTAAGGCTGAACGCTGACTCAGCTGTCATCTCTCTACCCCAGACGAGGGGAGGGGAGGGGAGGGGCGGGGCGGGGGAGTTTTGGGGAGAGCGTTCCCCTGCTCTTATTGGCCGAGACGGAAAAGGAGGGCGTGTCAGTCAGCGTCTCACCTTCTGCTTGCCCGAGAAGGCGTGGTAATAACACGAGACATAGGTCATGACCGCCTTCTCGTCCGGGCGCAGCGTACTGACCACGTCTGAGCGGGCCGGGAAGGAGAGAGCGAGGGAGAGAGGAGAGAAAAGAGAGAAAGAGAAAAGACAAAATGCTGAGAGGAAAAGACACAGTGAACAACAAGGGCGGCAGTCGCCAAGGAAACAGAGACGGCCATGAGCGTGTTCCTGCTTCACCGTGACGAGGGACAAAATATTGAGAGGAGGAGAAGAGAGAGGGATGAAAAGAGAATCAGGCAGAGGAGAGGAAAGAGAAGAGGATATTAACATAGATTAAGGAGAGAGACGTGACAAAGAAAGAGAGGCAGAAAGGAGAGAAGAGAGGGATGAGTGAGGACGAGAAGAGAAGAGGGATTGTTATCTTTTCGGCTAAAGCAGACACACTCGTGGCCGTCAACACAAGAAACTCCTTTTCCCATCAGCCAGCGGTGACCCATGCATCAGTGGGAGGAGCGTGAGCCCAGGAGAGGGGCGGAGCTTAATGCTGCAGAGAAACAAGGAGAGTCAATAAAAACCACGGCAACGGTAACCGGGGAGGAAGGGGCGGAGCTGAGCCGGAGAGAGGGGGGCGGGGTTTGGGGAGGAAGGGGGTGTTGCATCCTGGGATACCTTCTGCGCCCCTGAGAAGGCGTGGTAGAAACTAGACACGTAGGTCATGATGGCCTTCTCATCCGGACGAGCTGTACCAACTATATCTGCAGAGACAAAGAGAGAGAGAGAGAGATGGAGGGATGAGGAGGAGGAGTAACACTTACATTCATACCACTGGGACAACCTGCAGAGAGAGAGGGAGGAGGCTGAGTGATAGAGAAAGAGAGAGAGAGAGAGAGAGAGAGAGAGAGAGAGAGAGAGAGAAAAAAAAGGAGAAAGAGAGAGAGAGAGAGAGAAAAAGGGAGAAAGAGGGAAGGAGGGGAAGAGGGAGCGCGAGAGGAAAAGAGGGTGGAATGAGACAGAAAGAGAGAGAGAGAGAGACAGAGAGAACAACAGAGACAGTGAAGAGAGGGAGGAGGCTGAGTGAGAGAGAGAGAGAGAGAAAGAGGAAAGGATGAGGGAGAGGAAGAGAGAGAGAGAGAGAGAGGGAGAGAAAGAGGGAGTGTGAGTAAGAGAAAGGGAGAAAGAGGGAAGGAGGGAAGGAGGGAAGGAGGGGAAGAGGGAGCACGAGAGGAAAAGAGGGTGGAATGAGAGAGAGAGAGAGAAAGAGGAAGGAGGAAGGAAGAGAGAAAAAGAGAGGGAGGGATGGAGGGAAGAGGAGTAACACTTAAGTTAATACCACCACTAAGAAGAGGAGAGAGAGAGAGAGAGACAGAGAGACAGAGAGAGAGAGAGTGGGGTAGAGTGGGAGACAAACAGAAAAAAAAGAGAGAAAGAGAGAGGGAGGGGGTGAGAGAGAGAGAAAAAGAAGTCAAGTGAGTTGACTTCATTTAATACCACGTGGAATAATGGAGGGAGAGAGAGGGAGGAAGGAAGGAAGGGAGGTAGAGAGAAAGAGAGAGGGGGAGGGTTGTGAGAGAGACGGAGGGAGAAAGGAAGATGGAAGGACAGTGACAGAGAGAGAGAGGAAGAAAGAGGGATCTGAGAGAGGAGTGGAGAACGAGAGACAGGTGTGTGGTCCCGGGTACAGTTTTGTTAAGAACCTGTTTGAAAAGATTGAAAATCATAATCATGTAAACTCCACAGGTCTGTCTCAGTGATCACACGTAGAACTGGTGTCTCTGACGTTCTGGAAGCTTCACTACTAGAGTGCTCTAGAGACGTCTAAAGATAGTGATGACCTGACCCAGTTCTACTGAGGAGAGGAGAGAGGAGGGACGCAGGTGAGAAGACGCAACCTGAACGCCTGAGAGAGAGACAGCATGTGCTGGGCCTGATTTTAAAGCACGAGCGTTCTGCGTCCCCTGTTCTTACCCTCTGCGTCCAGCATCTTGGGGATGTCTAGGTATTTCTCGGCCACGTCGAAGGCTGTGTTCAGGTTGGTCATGGGGTCGTCCTGCAGAGGTCACAAAGAAACACACGCACCAACATGAAGATTCACCTTGCACCTGTTTGACCTCAACCATCGTGAAGAGTTGACCAAAACATCTCACTGGTCACTCCCGTAATTTACCCCACAAACGTGTTCGACTTACACCTGGTCACATGTCTACTCTTTCAAGTAAGAAAGAAAAATAGGATGAAAGAAAGAAAGGAGGGAATGAACAAAGAAAGGAAGGAAAGAAGGGAAGCACATTTTCTTTATCAAATATAAAGAGTCAGATTTCTGGTGCACGGTTGTGTGTAGCAGGTGTGTGAGCGTTGTGCGTTACCTTGCGCAGTTTGCCGTAATCAATGAGTTCTGGGCGATGTCTGTGGATGAGTGCGCAGAACCCTAACCCATCCTTCCAGCTGAGAGAGAGAGAGGGAGAGAGGGAGTGAGTATTAATGGAGTCTCTTCAACTGTGTAAATGCTGTATGAAATGTCACTGTATCAGTTATGAACAGAACTGACTGCAGAAAAAGAATGAAAAGAGAAAGAGCCTCTTCTGTTCTTTCTTTTGTTCTGTTTGTTGTTTTGTTTTGTCTTTTGTATTCTTTGTTTGGGTTTCTGTTTTTCCCTCAGTCAGTCCCCTTCTTTTTCAAAAGATGCATCAGGGCATGTATATCTAGAATTTGCTCAATGAAACTTGTAATTAAAAATGAAGTTGTCCTCCAAAGAGGGGGGGTGGTGGTGGTATTTAAAAAAAAAAGAAAGGAAAGAGAGAGAGAGAAAGAGAGAGAGAGAGAGAGAGGTTACACATCCCTCCACTTACACACACACACACACACACACTGTCAGGGCAACAGAGTCAACAGTCACCATGACAACACACTCCACTTATCTAGAATCTGTGTGCCTGAGATGGGCCACAGGGAGGATGAAGAGAGGGTAGAATGACAGAAGGAATGGAAGGAAAAAGGAAGGAAAGAAAGAAAGAAAGAGAGGAACAAAGAAAGAAAGAAAGAAAGAAAGAAACAGGAGAACAGCAAGGAAGAAAGGGTAGAAAGAAAGAAAGAAAGACAGAAGACAGAAGGAGAGAGAGAAGAAAGGAAGAAAAAAAATAATGAAAGATGAAGGAAAGACAGAAAGACATGGACACACACACACACCCCATTCCACATCGTGAGCTGTGTTTCATCTCTCCATAGCTCAAAGGCACTTTAGCTCAGGTCTCTCTCTACTTTATTATTCTCTTTTACACACACACACACACACACACACACACACACACACACACACACACACAGAGTCTTGTATCACTATCTTTGTGAGGTCCTTCTATAGACTCCCATAATGACTAGATGTATATAATTTTACACCTACACCTAATCCTAACCCTAACCTTAACCTCAGTAACCAAAAGCACATCTTTTACCTCTTTTACTTTCTCAAATAAAACAAGCACATTTTCTATAAAGTCGTTTCTCCTCATGGGGACCTCTCAAATGTCCCCACAAAACCCAAAAAAACAGATCAAAGTGATTTTAGGGGACAAAAAGGTCCCCACAATGCGATAAATACATGAACACACACACACACACACACACACACACACACACACCTGATGTGAAAGTTCTGGATGTTGACATTCTTATACGGTGCAGTTTTCCTCTGACACCACAGCAGCAGGCCCTCCTTAGCTGAGGTCTCTGTAGGAACATGAAATACTGCTGTTACACACACACACACACCCATCCATATAGACACACACTCTGCCTTCACCCCAAAAAGTAGACTTGAAGTTCATGTTATAAAATAAAGTTATGTAAAGTACAAGCACATCTTCCAAGTCTACTTTATGTAGTGAGTACACTAATCTCATAATGTGTACTGTTTCAGTACTTCTAGGGTACTACATTGGCTGATGAAAGAGTAGATTATGAACTCTGAGATATACTACAAGTGAACTTGTAAGTAAGTACTAGTTATATATTATACTTCTAGCATACTGAAGTATACTAAAAGCAAATGGCGTGCAATATTTCCAACCAAGTCGAACGATTCATCACTCAAACCGTAAGATCGGGAACCAAGGTACCACTGCATATACCACCATACAGGCTTTACACCTCTACACAAAATATCAACATGCTTTAATATCACCAGATCTCATAGCACAAGATCTCGCACCCACACTCCTACTAAATACATTATAAATATATATACTAATTTGTAGTGAAGAAGCAGTAAACTAATATTGGTATTTTTGGTAAAGGTCACACCCAGACAATCACACTCAAACAAACAGGTGAGGATAGTGTGTGTGTGTGTGTGTGTACCTTCCACTGAGATGTCCTGGATGGCGAAGCGCAGGATGATGGTCCAGATCATTCCCAGAGTCATCTTAGCATTTCCATCTACAATCTCTGATAAACACAAACACAAACAACATCACAGTACAACATCAAAAAACATCAAATAACAACACCAAAGAACATCAACCAACACTGAACAATAACATCAAACAACACCAAAGAACATCAAACAACACCGAACAATAACATCACATAACATCAAACACGAACAACAAACAACAGTATCAAAGAACATCGAACAACAACAACAAGCAACAACATCAAAGAACATCAAACAACAACGAGCAACGGCATCAAAGAACATCAAACAATAACAACAACCTCAAAGAACATCAAACAACAACACTGAACAATAGCATCAAAGAACATCAAACAACAACTTCTACATCCCAACAATGACACAGGTCCCACCTCGCTGGTGTGATATCAGGTCAAAGTTCCCATACACACATCCATCACACACTCACACACCCACGCACACTTCAACATCAGGTAAACTACACTACTCATGGGTCTTTGCACACATAAACAGGAAGTGAGCAGCACTAAAACCCACCCACTTCACACACGCATGGCCTGTTCTTCCCTCATCTTACACTAATCTCATAATACACCACACACACACACACACACACACACACACACTGGCCAGTGCTCACACCAGCACAAGCGTGAGTGTGTGTGTATGGGTAGATTAGGGTAGGTGTGTGTCAGTGTGTTTCTGTGAGAAGGAGTATTTGGAAACTGATAAAGAGTCTCAGACAGACACACAAACACACACACACACACACACACACAGAGCAGTGGGGCAGGCCAGGATTCCAGCAGGCTAATCTGTCAGGAATGCAGCTTTGGATTAAATCCTTTCCTCCACACTAACATCAGAGAGAGAGAGAGAGTTACCTAGACAGGACAGATAGACAGACAGACAAATAGACAAACAGATGGACGGACGGACGGACAGACAGATAGATAGATCTATCTATTTGCTGTCTATTTGCTGGATGAAAATGTGTTGATGAAATTTTGTATGATCAACTCATATCACATAGTTCAGAACTCACATTCATGTGTGCCAGTGTAAAAAGTGTGTGTGTGTGTGAAAATAATGTTAGAGCTGAACAATGTGCATGGTTCCAGTATCGTCACGTAATCCTTTTTATTTTCATGTTTATCTCTTTTCCTCTCATGTTGTACTGTTTTTTCATACACTTACACTTATTTATAGTAAGTCGTACAATATTTACTTCCAGTTACTTACTCCAAACACACATGTACATGCACACACAAACAAAGTGAATAAACACACACAGGCACACATGTTTATAACACACACACATACACACACACACACACACACACACTAAGTTTGTTACTGTGACCTATTTTGGGAAAAAAGAGGGTCATGAGTTCAGTGTTTCAGTTTGCCAGATCAATTTCTATTAATGTTCCAGTCCATAAACAGCATGCTGTGAGTGTGTGTGTGTGGTGAGTGTGTGTTTGTAAACCTCCCACTACTGAGACCTGATTTACACACCAACAAGATGGGGACGTGTGTCACAGTGAGGACGTAAAAATCTCCACAAAGTTGATCACTATAACATAGCTATATCTACAGGCTTAACCTTTAAAATTGTGTGTGTGTGTGTGTGTAGACCCCCATTACAGGGACTTTGACCTGATTACACACCAATAAAGTAGGGATGTGTGTCATTATGGGGAGATACATTTTTAAACGTGTGTCTGTGTGTGTGATTTGTGTTTACCCTCTGCTCCAATGGACACCAGTTTAACTCCTTTGCTGGTGATGAAGTTGAGAGCTTTGTTCACGTTGGAGATTTTATGAACTCTCATTTTTCCTCGCTCGGGTTTTGCCAGTCGCTCTCCTGCACAAGCAGAACGACGGAGAGAAAACGAGTAAAAAAGGAAGGATTGATCAAAAAGAACATTAAGACCCCCCGTGGCTTTGAATAAAGTGAATTTAAGTGATGCGTTTCTGACTTTCATAAGCGTGTGATTATGACGGAGGTAAAAGGCGAAACTCGTCTGGAATGTGTGATTCATAAACAAATTCACACAGAGATTCAAATCAGACATTTTCACACACAAATAAAAAGACATCAAGCTGAATTTTGCAGCTGCAGAGGATGTGGCAAAAGTGACAAATCTTCACACTCAGCCTCTACATTCTACACAGTGCTGGGGGGTAGCTAACCAAAATTAGTGACACTAGGGATACACAGTAATATCGGAATCATATCAGAATCGGCCGATCCTCGCTTCTTTTAAGTCATCAGCATCAGATAGATTTGCCCGATATTTTCATCTGATATTTTATGACGCATTTATTGTACGTGTGAAAGGTAGCGCTTGTGTCAGGCATGTCCAGAGTCCCAGGTGGGATTTTATACGGCCCGCGCCTTCTGTCTTAAAATGTCTGGTGTTATTTTGTGGTAAAATTCTGATCACACAGTGGAACGTTCACCAGCAGAATCTCTGGTCTTTACGCTCAACTCTGCTGCACGTGAAACATGTTTAACTACTTGCTTCACTTAGTGAATGTGAGCTCACACATGGGCTGTGTCCCGAGCCGTGTACTACTGCACTTAATAGTATGGTAGGTAAGGTGCTCTTATCATACTCTTCTATGTGGTAGTATGCATCTCAGGAAATAGCCGGGGTTGTAACGTAACGGCTCTCTACACACTAGGTAGTGCACATGGAGTGTCACACACACCCTATTTGACTTGGTACACTACATAGGGAGGAAAATGACCTTTTCTTCAAATGTTGTGCACTACGCTGGAGATGCTCCGCCCTCGCTCCACTCTGCTTTAACGCTTGCGTGACATGGCGCTTTGTTAGAAATGTCAGAACTACGGCGTTATTTTTGTGCCAAAATTCTGAGTGTGTAGTAAAACTTTGTTGAGCAAAATCTCACGTCTTTACGCAGTCAACTCAACTCTGCCTTCTTCTGCCTTATCAGCTGGCATAATTCCTACACTGGTGGGAGGTGACGCACCTGAGATGACCTCTAGGAGCAACATGAGTTTGAGTCCGTCTCTGAAATCCTCCTCGATGTTCTCAATCTGCGTTCCAGCTTTCCTCAGGTGAGAGTTGCACCATGCCGTGAAGGTCTGAAGGAGAAAATATGGAGAGAGAGAGAGATATTTAGGGATGAGGAAGATTGTTGGCTCACTGCTGTTTTGCAAAATCCCTGAAGTAAAGTCAGCTGTACAACACACTAGACTTACTGTCCGTAAACCAGCACAAATGCTCTAAAATGTGTTGGTGCCATGTGTTTAGATTGTGTGAATAGAGTGTGTAGTCTTGATGTAGGCAGCGTGATGTGTAACTACACAGACGTTAATGACATGGTTAATAATTCAACAAATTAACACCTTCACCTGAAAATACAGCGAGAATAGGAGTAAATACAGAGTAAATCCACATAAATATAGGCTTAATACAGGGAAGTGTGTGTGGGGGGAACTTGTTGCCGTGGTGATGGTCTGCATCAGCAGAACCAGGATTCTTTGGTATGTTGATGAGAGCCAGCTGTACACACACACACACACACACACACGGTTAGGAAGCAGTAGTAGCTGTACAGGGATGTTAATGATTTTCTCATGAGGTCCTGGGGTGATGTAGCGTGTGAAGGCAGGAGGGGCAGGAGTGTGTGTGTGTAGAGTGTGTAGCATGTGTAATGTTCATATAGGTTATGTAGTGTGTGTTGAGTGTGTATATGCAGTGTGTAGAGGGGTTGTTTATAGGGTGTGTGTATATGTATGTGTGTGTATAGGGAGCATGCAGTGTGTGCTGAGTGTTTTATGGTGTGTGTGTGTGTAGGGAATATGTAGAGTGTGTAGCATGTGTAATGTTTATGCAGGGTCTATAGCGTGTGTTGTGTGTGCATGGGTATATAGTGTGTACAAAAAGCTGTTACTTTCTCACGAGAACCTATTATTTTCTCACAAGAATTTGTTAAATTCTCATGTGAACTTTTTACTTTCTTGTGAGAACTTGTTATTTTGTGACAGGAACTAGTTCCGTTCTTGTGGAAACTTGTTACTTTCAATTGAAAACCCCTTACTTTCTCACAAGAACACATTAGTGTAGGAGGGTTGTTTACAGGGTGTGTGTGTGTGTGTAGTATAGATTTGGCTCTGTGATCAGAGGGTCGCTAGTTCAAGTCCTAGACCAGTAAAGGTACCACTGAGGTACTCATGAGCAGGGCACCGTCCCCAAGCACTGCCCACATTAGCTGACCACTGCGCCTTCACAGATGGGTCAAATGCAGAGCTCACGTGTGGTTGTGGTGCACTATGTGCTGTGCTGTGTTCATGATGACAAATAATCACTCCCTCTAGTAAACTGTGAAGTTACCATGGAAATCACATTACTGCAGCCCTGTTGTTATTAATGCTCTGCAGTGTGATGAGGTTTTACAGCAGTTTTGACAGGATTAACACTGATGTGAATAAACAGTGAGTCAGTCGTAATAAATTGACCCTGATGTCCTGCTGCGTTCATGTATGGAAACTGAGCTGTGTGTGTGTGTGTGACAGTAAGCAGTTGAACAGTGCTCTCTAATTCACTACAGCTCAAGGAGGATGAGGATGTGGAGAGAGAGCAGGAGTTCACAACAGCAAACCTACAGCTTTCACAACACTACAGGTCCTGCAAGAACATGTCGATTTCTCACCAGAACTCATACTTTCTCATGAGCATGTTACATTCTTGCAGGAACATAATTTCTCACATGAGCTTGTTTCTTTCATGACAACTTGTCAATTTCTCATGAGATCTCGTTACCTTCTTGCTAGCACATCACTTTCTTGTGATCAATTACTTTCTCATAAGTACGCTACTTGCTGGTGAGAGCTCATTACTTTCTCATGAGCATCTGAGCGTCTCACACACTCAATACTATCTCTTTTCTTAACTGGGCTCTGCACATACCTCATGGTGTTTTTTGGGAGGATTAATAAGAAATATTAAAAATATTTAAAAACAGAGGGAATGAGGGAAGAGGAAACACACTCTCTCTCTAACTCGTCCTTGCACTCATCTTTAACACTGCAAATCAGGGTTGCTATGGGAACACTGAATGTCCAAAAACCTACAAACCAGTAACAGGACACAACTGTTACCATCACACACACACACACACACACTCATGAGGTTGTGTATCTAAGGAAGCTGTTTAGATGTGAGTGTAAAGGCCTGCGTCTCACACACACACACGTCCATAGTGTGTGCTTAAGGTGAGCTGGCCTTATACGGTGCACGGCTTGCTATCATTATCCCCATAATGTTCTTTGTGTATGCATTTAGCCAAAGTACAAGTACACAGACACACACACACACACACAGAAAGGCACTGCTCTGTAAACACAGTGACACACTCTCCATACAGTCGATGTAATCTATGGGAGGATTTGAATACCACAGATAACATGTACATCTTTATTATCAGCAACTGCAGCTCGACACAAGCAATTAGACACAAGCACACCATACTCACAGAGACCATAAAGAGACTAATGAGGAAAAATAACTGTAAAAATATCTTGTGCTGACGAGCAAGTAATGAGCGTTCATGAGAGAGTATTACATTCCCCCAAGCTCTCGAGAAAGTGTTGCTTTCTGATCAGGAAGTATTTCACGCTCGCTAGAAAGTAATGTGCTCATGAGACAGTACCAAGAGCTCCTGAAAAACGAACACATGCTTTCTTGTGAGCACTCGTTCATTTCTCATGAGAGCTTGTTACTTTCTCACAAACACACCTTACTTTCTCACAAGACCACGTTACTTTCTCACAAACACAACTTACTTTCTCACAAACACAACTTACTTTCTCACAAACACACCTTACTTTCTCACAAGACCACGTTACTTTCTCACAAGACCTCGTTACTTGCTCGTAAGCATTCGTGCTGTCTGGTAAGAAGAACTTGCTACTTTCTTGTGAGTGTGTTCCTTTCTCATGAGAACTCGTTACTGTCTCATGAGCATGTGATGGCACTCAATACTGTCTCTTTTCTTAACTGGGCTCTGTACATACCTCAGTGTGCTTTTTGGTTATTAGTAATTATTAAATGAATGAGATAAAAGTAGAGACAATAAAGCAGATTTTATCGAATCACCAACTTTTATCAACACCCCAAGAAACTGGGAAGTGAGGATGATAAGAGGGATGATTTAAAAGCTAGGCCACCAACGGGTGTTGGTGGCCTAGTGGTAGGACACTTGCCTTTGGATCAAGAGGTTGTGGGTTCGAATCCGACCTCTGGCGTTACCAACATTGGGTCCCTGAGCAAGACCCTTAACCCTAAGTTGCTCTCAGGGGAACTGTCCCTGAAATTAGGAAATGGAAGTCGCTCTGGATAAGAGCGTCAGCTAAATGCAACAAAAAAATGGAAATGTGAAATTATTACAATTATTAAAATATACTTCTACTGTTATATTCTGGGCTTAAAGTAACACTATAAGCAGACTAAAATTATATTTCCACAAACCCATCTTGATTTTTATGTCAGTGCAGGCTTTAGACTTGCCTAGATGTGGAAATGGACGGCTGATATTTTATTAATTTATCCCGATTCTGTCTTCTTGAGCCGTGATTCGACACGGTGGATGCTTGTAATGCAGTTCAGTTTGATTTCAAAAGCATTACAGCCTGAAAAACACACAAATTCCTGAGTCTAACACAAATATACACACTAAAATAATGTTTGGAGTAAGACAGGCGATGTGATAAAGGAGAAGTTACAACAGGTTCATAACCAGACATTACACACACACACACAGATTACTGAGAAAGTGAACTAATCCTCTTTCACAAACACACACATTTGGTAAGAAGGAAGTGAGATCAGAAGGCTCTCAAGAAAAGAAACAAGGTTATACACACACCCATGAAACAGTGTTTATGTCATATTCTGTGTTGTGCAGTGTGTAGGGAAGGAGAAGGATGTGTTACACACACACCCATCGCTGACCGCAGTGTGATTGTACATTTTATGTGTATTGTACAAAAGGAAGTGCTGCAATCCACTAATGCAACACATCACACAACCCCACAGTGCTGCAGAAGTTACCTTCAAACGGCAGCTTTTACAGTTACAAGCTACTTACGTAATTACTTAAAAAGTGTCGGACCTCCACTACAAGCTGCTGGTTAATATGTAGTTACTATACTACAAGCTAGAGAGTAAAAGTAGTAACTACATCAAGCTGTTTCATCCATCCATCAGTGTAACACTGAGTACTGGTGCCGTAGGACACTTCATTAATGAAGTGAATCATGATTTTAAAAGTGTCTATATTTTTTAACAACGTTATAAACAAATCACAATCTGCGTTCAATGAGGTTTTGGAGGTAGAGAATGTCGTGATCTTCAGCTTGTGTAAGTTACACTTAAATGTGTAAAGTTACGTCTGTTCGGTCTTTTAGAGTCATTTTGATAAATACGGACACAGATTCTTTCTTCCGTCTTGGCCAAGGTGGACTCCATCCTCCAACTCCTCTCCACAGCTGCTAACAGCGACACAATGACAGCTCTACAGCCAATCGGATGCCACTTCTGCCAATTCAACACCAATCACAAACAGCTGCTAGTTGAAAAGAGCCGTCGTTGTAACATTGTAGTGTTGTACCACACAGGATCACTAGGTTAAAAAAGTGGAAAAGCTACAACATTTTAAACATAGTTTCACTACTGATAAGCTGCTGAATACAGTAGTTAAGTTAGTAGTGTTAGTCATTTTAGTTAGCTAGTCATTATGACAACACACTCCCAACACAACTCTAACCCCTACTGCTGCACTGCTGACACTCCTACACACTGATCACACTCATTACTAATGATCTATAATCAGTTTACACACACACACACACACACACACACATCCTGAACTCACTCACACACAGTGTTCCCCAACTAATCAATATCAACACCACTATGCACTGATTAACACACTAGAGATCAATCGATTATATTTTTTAAACCAATATGGTTTATGAAATAAAAATAAATCTATTTGAAAATGTAGTAATTTGAGACGCAGCTGCCTCTCTCTCTCTCACAACCCGCTGCTGCTAAACTGGAACAAACTAGTTTCACATTTTCCCTTTAACTCGTTTTATTAGCTTATAAAACTTCACGGAACTATTTAATTTATTTACTCATTCATTTGTTTGTGTGTTTACCTCTTTAACTTTATAAAAGTGGCCGCTGAGAGCTTGTTTAATTTAGATTGTTTTATTTTGATTATTGAGCTGGTTATATGTAAAGCGTTTTCTGACAATATCCGTCCTAAAGAGCCCTATTCAAATAAAATTGAATTGAAGTTCTGTTAATACTTTAAAAAATCTGTTAATACTTAATGCCGTGTGCGTTCATTAGGGGTGTGCAAAAAAAATCAAATCGTATTGAATCGTGCTTCTTTCTCTGTTCAAAATTAATTCATAACGATTGATATTTTTCACATAATGGCACTAGTTCACTTTCCCCCGACGAGTTCAGCTCCAATCCTACAGATGTTGCAATGTGTAAATCTGTACAGACAGACCTCCTTCATATGCATTACATTTAGTAAACTACATTTGATTCAGTGTGATTTTGGTTGTTGATCTGCTACATTCAAATGGGAAAAGTAACAAATTCATCTACGTATTGAATCGTGAATTACTTATGAACCGTGAATCGAATTGCGAGCCCAAGAATCCTAATTGAACTGAATCATGAGATTTTCCCCTAGCGTTGATGTACGGTTCCCTAAAAATGTCAAAGTCAAAGTAAACTTTGTCATTTCTACGTATGTAGAGAGATGAGACAAAGTGGGTCCAGGTTCTACAGTCTGAACAGATAAGGCACATAAGTAAGAAGTATGTAAAAATATATCAATACAATAAGTCACATAGTGTGGGAAAATATATATACACATAGGCGATAAAATATAAAACACTTTAAACTAGATGTAGGAAAAAGAGAGTGCAATAGTTACATGCAGAATTCAACTACAATTTTGGTTCTGGAATTTCTTTTTGCATTGGATGTGCATATGATGTGTGGCAATTAAATATGAGAACTATAAATAGGGGGTGTACGATAAAGTCCAACAGATGTGCAAATGTCATGATAACAGACAAGTGGGGAGAGAGAATACAATCAGTATCATGTGTGTTGGAAAAATATCCCAGCTTTAATATTTGAGCATATTTCCAATAAAACCTTGTCAGTAAACTGTTAAAAAAAAAAAAAAAAACATAAACAAAATAATTGTTTATTGATCAAAAATCGAGGTCAAACAAGTTAATTAATCGTGATACTGATTTGAGCTCGTATCGTTCAGCCCTCATGTACATCATCGTGTATAAAGCTACACAGCTGCCAGTTTTGACTCTTAGTTTAAATTGTGATGAAGAAAAATCGCACAGAGTGTGTGAGTGTGTACTGAGTGTCCTGCTGAATCACACACACACACACACACAAACACAATCCCGTCTGTACGTCACACAGTGTGGGTGTTAACCCACACACTCCTATCACCCGCACCATCACACTCTCATCACAGTGACGGGAACACACTCACATTTGACACAGGTGACATTTCTGTACACCTATAACACAACATATCTACACACAAAATACAATTAAACACACACACACACACTAAATCCACATCATCAGCATAGACCATCAGAGTAACATCACACACACACACACACACACACTTCCTCTGCACTGGACATGACAGCAGGAGAGCACAAACACCAACCATCTCTAACACACACACACACACACATACACACACACTCAAAGGGATTTAACGAAGCGTGCATACTAATGGAGCTACAAGTGACAATAGACTTATTCATTATTAATTTAGTCCCTTCTTCATTTTCTCAGAGAGAGAGAGAGAGAGTGGGGTGAGAGACAGATGGGAGCACACTCTCTCACTTCTCCACCTCACACTTTACACACACACACACACACACACACACACTGCTGAGTGAAAACTCATTCATCTGAACCGCTGAATACCAACTGGGGTCGCGGGGGGACCGGAGCCTATCCCGGGAGCTTACAGCGCAAGGCGGGGACCAACCCTGGGCAGGCGCCAACACACCGCAGGGCACACACACTCACACGGGCACAAACACGTTCACACCTTACAGGGCCAATTTAGAGTCGCCAATTAACCTATAGTGCACGCCTTTGGACTGTGGGAGGAAGCCAGAGCACCCAGAGAACACGGGGAGGGCATGCAAACTCCACACAGAAAGACCCTACGGGGCTCGAACCCAGGACCTTCTCGCGGCAGCACTAACCACCGCGCCATCGTGCCGCCCGAGAGTGACTTTAAATATACTGCATGCCTATGAAATGTTGGTGTCAAAATGTAGAGCTGCACACACTCTGCCACAAAAATTAACAGTTTAATTCTGAGATCGTTTCAGCATGTTCAAGCTCTCATTTATTAAATGAAGATAAACAAGTAAACACACAAATAAATGAATGAATAAATTAAATAGCTCTCTGAAGTTTTATTAACTAATTAAAATGGTAAAAGGCAGACTCAATTACTGCAACTTTTCTGCAATTTTTGACCAATCATCGTTGTTTCCCGCAAAACGTTGAGCCACACGTCAGCGAACTCACTTCCTTGTTACATTTAGAAGACGGAGGAAACGTGATAAAAACGCCTCACATTTACCTTCAGATATAACTAAATGGTTAATAAAAATAACAGTGGTTTGGTTCCCTTCACTTTAATTCATTGTTAAAGAATCATTATAAAGGGGGACAAAATCACACATTTTCCACAACTTTCACTGGCTCTCGCAACTTGGCTGCAGCAAAACTTCTAAAACATGTTGGGCTGGTGGTAGTGTAACGGGAGTTCACCCCATGACTGAAAGGTCGCTGATTCAAGTCCCACACCAGTAAAGGTACCACTGAGATACTCATGAGCAAGGTACCCGGCTACACGTCAGCTGCCCACTGCTCCGTCACAGATGGGTCAAATGCAGAGGTCACATATGGTTGTGGTGCAGAGACAAATAAACACTCACTTTGCTTTTAAGGGTGCTGATACCATCAAGAACGCACACACACACACACACAAAAAGAACGCACACACACACACACACAAAAAGAACGTACACACACACACCTTGTTGCTCCTACATCAGTGTTGTGTTCTCTGATTAAACTGGACTAAATGAGCCACTCTGCAGATTGAAGTAAAAACATCTGCAGTCATAAACAAGCACGTGGCGGACTTTCTCTCCCAGCGCTCTGCTCTTCCTTAACTCTGCTGTTCAAACAGGATGTGCCAGACAACCTCCGACCTCCGGGCCTCATGGGTCCCCAAAACACATTCACACACACACATACACACACACCCGTATTACGACCTTCATGAGCTACTTCTACCGACTCCCATTACGACTAGATGTAAATAACACTAACATTAACCCTAACCTCCGTAACCAACAGCACCTCTTTCAGTTTTCTTTCACCAGGGCTGAGGTCAGGGATCATAGGCTTGAAAAGGTTGGTGACCACTGCTCTATAAGATCACCACTCCTCATGGTGACCAGTCCTCACAAACCACCATTCAATTCAACGTTACTTATATAGCGCTCTTAACAACAGTTATTGTCACAAATCGCTTTACACATAACCAGCCTAAACCCACAGCAAGCCTGAGGCGACAGTGGCCAGAAACACTACCGCTAGTAGGAAGAAACCCTGAGAGGAACCAAGACGCCGAACTGGACCCCATCCTCCTCTGGGCAACCAGGTGCATTAACATTTAATACACAAGATAACATTAGTTCAAGATTAATCACTAATTAATCATTTTTTAATGAAGTGAAGATATAAATATAGACCACAGGACGCTTTTGAATCCCGAGTCGTTGCTGGGGCTGTTTGCTAAGATCCACTCGGCAACATTAAACTAAAATTAGTTCAGTATTAAACCTGTAATTCAGTTCAAGTTCACGGGGTCCGGAAAAGTCCCAGCTGGTTCCAGATGTCCTCCTAAACCATAAAGAGGACAAATCCTAGTTTTTCCTGTCTTTTCAGGCACAGCGAGGTCCTCACAAGCCCCTAAATACCGGTACACACTCACACACACTTTTCTCTCAGTCACTCTATTCCTGGCTCTGTTGCTCAGCTGTTTTCTTCTCCTTTTCATCCCAGTCTGTCTGCGTGTGTGTGTGTAGCTGTGCTCTGAGAGAGGGAGTGTGTTAGTGCTTTTCTTCTTCTCGGTGCAGAACGGCACAATTTTTCTAACAGTGTAATTGCAGGTATTAAACCTTTTGTAAAAGCGGTAGTTAAAGTATTTGTTGTTTTATTGGTTCCTCTTCTTTGGGAAACAGAATGCGGAACCGGAAAGCCGCAGAGTTCCAACTAGTGAGACGGGATCACATTAATGAATAAAACTAGAAGCAGAACAAAAAATAACCCGGGCAGATCTGCCTTTACACTGTGGCCCTGAAACTCACATTTTAGTTTAGGTTTCAGCTTTGGTTATATTTATGTGAGTTATTGTTTGTCATTGTGACACAGCACAGCACACAGTGCACCATAACCAAATCTGACCTCGCATTTGACCCAATCCGTGACGGACGGTACCCTGATCATGAGCACCTTTACCGGTCTGGAACCAGCAACCCTCCAGTCACAGGGCCAACTCCCGAACGAATGAAGATGAATTAAACAGAAGAGTTTGTGGAAATGCACATTTAGCCTCCGGTGGAAAATTAGGCCCAGAATATGTCAGTGTAAAGATATTTAAGTAATAAAAAAAATAATAAAACATTTCTATTTCAGTTGCAATGCAGAAAGAGCAGCACTTCCCACGTCCCTGAGACAAGCTGGGGACTGAATAAAACCCAGAATTATTTCGATGGTTTTTAAAAACCTCAATTTTTTTTTTTTTTTTAAATATATATATATAAATCTTAAATTTACCTGGCAATACAGATTTCAGAACGTGCGGGCCCCGTACACATGTATTTATAAAAATGCATATTGTTTTATGCGGTTGCATATCGTCCACACGTAAACGGAGGACACAGTCACTGAAGCTGTTTGTGCTTGTTTGTATCAGCTAACGCAGCTGATTATTAAGCACATGCAGGAGTAAAGGAGACGGAGTGCTCTGAGGAGAAGCTCTTCTACAGCTTTCAACCTAACGACCCCGACACTTCTGGAGCAGACACGGACGTACCGCTGAATGGTGGAGAATTTCTGAGTGTGAAATTGTCCTATCTGAAGAATGGCGAGAGAATTTGCGTGCGTCACAAGCGTCTCTCCTGTCCAGGATTCTGATTAGCTGACATGGTTCTACGCAGCTCTTGACGGCGTATTTATCCGGATTCGTGTGTACAGAGATGTTTTTAAAAAGGGGTTCGTGTGTAAGTTATTTTCGAAAACGGTCATCATGGCCAAGATAATGTTGATTAGAGGTTCTGAATGTTGGTTTCAGTTCACTTTCAATTAGTTGCCCTGCCCTAGAGCAAACTACTGAACTGTTCCATCACTGTGCAGCTGAAACACGCAGCGCTCATCTGTGAGCTTCCAGGCCTCGCCGTCGCCTCACTGAAAACTGCAGCATTTGCATTCAAATTCTACATTCAAATGAGATAAAAATCAGTCAAAATGACACATTTGCCTCTTCAAACATGCCACACTCTTAGCAGATAAAACACCAGCTCAGAGTCGCTTTACACAGCCCTGTGTGTGTGTGTGAACAGTATGGTGGAATGAAAGTCACTTAAAAAAGGAATTAAAAGACAGATGAGGAAGGTGAGGAACAGTGTGATGCTCTATGCAGATGTGGAAATCATCAAATTTATCACAATACAGTATCATATTGGTTCATTAGTCATTTTCAAGTTCTCAGAAAATATGCAAAATATCTGCTAAAAGATAAATACACTAATTATTACTTCAATTTGTAAAGTTTTTAAACTAAAAAGCTAACTTTGTGTTGCAGTATTACTTATTCTAAAGTTGAACTATTTTTCAAAATCTCAAAATGTAGTTAGGGTTATGAATGTAAAAAGTATTAATTATTCTATTTTTTACAGTACACATATCAGCTTGATAATCAGTATCAGTAATAGTCAGTATTAGCATCGGTCCTTAACACAGCTGTATCGGTCAACCCCTAGTGTGTACTGTACGCTGGTTTAAAATGGGGAGTGCGTGTGTGTTTGTGTGTGTGTGTTAGAAAGAGGTTTGTGTTCAGCTGTTTTCAATCACACACACAAACACACTTTCATATGCTGGATGAAGAAAAGAGGAGGGCGATTATAGGAGTGAGACCGGATGCCTGTTTGCAGGTGTGCGTGTGTAGGTGTGTGTGATGGTGTGTGTGTGTGTGTGTGTGATGGTGCGTGTGTGTGTGTGTAGTTGTGTGTGTATAGATGTGTGTGAGATGGTGTATGTGTGTGTGTAGATGAATGAAAGGTGCAGTTGAAGCAGTGTTTCCTGTAGATGTTAAGTCTTGCTTGTATTTATCACACCACCATCAGCTAGAGCTGCAACATTACCTCAACACACACAGTTCTGTGAGTGAACTGGCAAATGCGTGAACAAGCGAGTGAACGAGTTAGTGTGTGAGTGAGAGAGTGAAGGAATGAGTGTGTGAGTGAGTGATTGAGAGTGATGAAGTGAATGAGTGAATCAGTAAATGCATGAGTGAGTGTGAGAGAGTTAAAGACTGAGTGATTAAGTGAGTGAGTGTGGGTTGGTGAGTGAGTGAGAGAGTGAGTGAGTGAGTGTGTGTGAGACAGAATGTGTGTGAGTTGGTGAGTGAGTGAGAGAGTAAGTGAATGAGTGTGTAAGTAAGTGTGTGTGTGTGTCTGAGAGAATGTGTGTGAGTTGGTGAGTGAGTGAGTGAGAGAGTGAGTGAATGAGTGTGTGAGTGAGTAAGTGTGTGTGTGTGTGTGTGTGAGAGAATGTGTGGGCTGGTGAGTGAGTGAGAGAGTGAGTGTGTGAGTGAGTAAGTGTGTGTGTGAGAGAATGTGTGGGTTGGTGAGTGAGTGAGAGAGTGAGTGAGAGAGTCAGTGAGTGTGTGTGAGACAGAATGTGTGTGAGTTGGTGAGTGAGTGAGAGAGTGAGTGAGTGAGTAAGATAGTGAGAGAGTGAGTGAGTGAGTGAGTGTGAGACAGAGTGTGTGTGAGTTGGTGAGTGAGTGAGAGAGTGAGGGCGGAGGTATGTAGGGAGGAGTGAAGGAGTGTTGGGTAATACAGCTGCCCTTATAAGGACAAGCCTGGACAGCGTGGAGGGAGGGAGAGAGGGAGGGAGGGATTGTGGTATTTTCTGATTCACACCAATCTTCATATTTCCCTCACACACCTGTAAGATCTTCCCAAAACCAACACACACACACTTATATTCACACACACTCAGGGCTGATAATGTGGTGTGATATGAAGATAAGGTATGTTGCTGATCTCCTGACTCAAGTTTAGGCTCGCTTGGGCAAAACACACACACACACTTACACAGAGTTACAAAACTGAAGGTATGTGAGTATAAGCTATAAATGAACTAAACTGTAGAAGTAGCTATAGGGTGTGTGTGTGTGTGTGTGTTTGTAAACCCCTCAATGTGGGGACTTTGACCTGATTTACACACCAACAAGGTGGGAACGTGTCACTGTGAGGACGTAAAAACCAAGTCCCTACCAAGTTAATCACTGCTACACAGCTATGTCATCAAGCTGAACCTCCCCTTTAACAAGTCCCCATCATGCTCATGTCCTTACACGTGTGTGTCTGTGTGTGTGTGTGTGTGTGTTTACCCCCATAACAGGGACTTGGACCTGATTACACACTGATAAAGTGTGTCGTTATGGGAACAGCTCGACCGATACTCATACAGATTTTTGCTAGTTAACGGGCCGATAATGGAGCCCATATTTTGAACCTATATGCAAAAAGACAGAACACTTTCTCCCTTTAAAACCTCAGTGCCCACAATGCCCATGTTCCTAAAAAGTGTGTGTGTGTGTGTGTGTGTGCGTAACTCCCTAACTGCCTCACACCACTGTAGTGACCTTTTCTGCAGAACAATAACTTACTTATCTAGTTTACACTCACACACACACACACACACACACACACAGGAAATGTCATTAGGGTCACGGTGGGTGTTAATTGGGCAGCAGGCCGTCTGTGTGTGCAGCAAAATTCAATTTGTGTGTGTGTGTGCATGTGTGTGTGTGCGTGAGGATGTGTGTGTGCATGTGCGTGTGTGTGTGTGTTCAGGGCAGCAGAGTCAATGGAATGTCTGAAAACATCCATAGAAAAAACATTACAGCTGTCTCTCTCTCTCCCTCCCTCTGTTCCTGTCTCTCCATTTCTTTTCCTCTTTCTCTCTTCCTCAGTTTCTCTCCTTCCTCCTCCGTCTCTCTCTTTCTCCCTCCCACTTTTTTCACTCTTTCTCCCCATTTCTCTCTTTGACTCTTTCTTTGTCTCTTCCTCTTTCTTTTCCGCTTTCTTTTCTCTCTCTCTCTCTCTCTCTCTCTCTCTCTCTCTCTCTCCCTCTTCCCCACTCTCTTTCTCTCTTTCTCAGTCTTTCTGTCTGTCGTTCCCCATCTCCTTCCCTCTTTCTCCATCTCTCTCTCCCTCCCTTTCTCTGTCTTGACCTTTTCTCTTCCTCCCTCTCCCTCCTCCTCTCTCATTCCTTCTTTCTCTCTCTCTTTTTTCTGTCTTTCCCCCTTTTCCGGTCTGCTCTCTTTCTCATTCTCCACCTTTCCCTGTGTGGGTGTGTGTGTAAAAGTCTCCCGTCTCTTTATTAGCGCCACCTCGCTCGCTAACCCGCATACCTGCGCTAGCTGCGTGCTCGTGCTAGCCGCCGCGTCGCCATGACGTCGTTTGGGAAAGCGGCCGGGAGGAAAAGAGAGGGGGAAAAAACGAGAGAGGGAAGAGAAGGAGGAGTGAAGTTTTCCAGCAGCCGCTCCGTTATTACCATGTTTGGGCAGAGTGGAGCTCAGCAGACCCGGCCCTAACCACAGCTACACACACACACACACACACACACACTCCTCCCTCCTTCCAGCTAGCACACGAAAAAGTGGAGGAAAAGTGAGGGAGTGAACTTTTATACACATGCACTCTAACAGCGAGTGTCCCCTAAAAAAACCCTGAAAAACATCCATAGAAAAAGCATCAGCATGTTCTTCTCTCCGTCTCCTTCTCCCTGTTTTATACTCATGCTCTCTAACAGTGAAGTCCCCTGAGCTGCATGGATTAAGAAGGATGCTTTCGAAAAATAAAATGCAAACTAAATTAATTTATTCAAAAATAAAAATATGGACGTACAGTCCGTATCATTTTAATCCCAGATCCACAGCTGCACTGAATTCTGCCTTTTAAAAAGTGGAATGTTTAGTGGACAGTGCAGTGGACACCAGAAGAATATGAAAGTGTGGAACGACATTTGCATATTTCATTTATCTTTTTATTTTTATGAGCTCCCGCTGACGTTTACACTGGTAGAACTGCACTCAATTTCCCTCCACATCTTTTTGCAGGTTTCACTAAAAGATGTGTTCAGTATCCAGGACACCTTTTATGTGTTTTCTCTCCTTATTAATGTTTATGTTTGTGTAATTAGATATGTACATGTTTGTTCTGGTGTGAGTTCATATATATTTCATTCCTTCTCTGTAATCATTCTGTTTTCATAACTGCTGTTATTCTTAACGGAACCTGCGTTTGAAAATCTCCAAAAACAGTTTAAAAATGTGGTAAAAGTGGTAAGTTTAGGTGCAGCAGTTTTATTATTTACATCATTATGGGAGTGTGTAGAGGGACTTCACATAGGTAGTAAGACGTGACACTTATCCATACTTAACACGTGTGTGTGTGTTCTCCCAGTAGCACCTCAGCAGACCTACAGCAGCTTCCCAGTAATTGCTTTAAGCATGTTACCACAGTAAAGCCTCCCGATTTGTCCCAGAGTGTCTGCGTGTGTCTAGTCGGCGCTTTAATTCTTCTGAAAATGTAACTTTAAACTTCTACATGTGTCGTTGCTGTCGCACGGAAAACCTTTATGTCCAAAATGGTTATTTTTCAGGAAACTGAAAACATGATGTATATTCTAAATATATGAACATTGTATATGAATACATAAACAAGCCATTTTCAACACTTTACATTGGTTAAATATTTCTAAAAGTGTCAGGCCGACGTGAAGACTGACCGATAGAACTGTTTTATGACAAAAAATAAAAACGACCAAAAATGGACTTGCAATATACAGTATATATATATACACACAAAAAGTATAAAAACATAAAGTGGAGTAGCAGTGTTGCCCTCTAGTGGAGAAACTACACTGCAACAACTCTCCTAACAGGTTTAAACCCATCTTCCTCCTCTTCGTTTCTAATTGCCATTATAAGTCCAAATGTAAATTCAGATTAGCTTGTATTGCTAAATAATATTAATTTCTGTCTAAATATATGAGTGAAACATATCTAAGGTTATAATGGCATTAAATACAATTAATCCTGTTAGGAGACTTATTGTGGTGTAGTTTCTCCACTAGAGGGCAACACTGCCACTCCACTTTGGATTTTTTAAAATGTTTTTATACATAATACTTTTTTGTATTTTTATACTTACACTATATTTGACCTAGCACAATTTTAAGTATATTGTATTAGGTTCTGTTTCTGTTCAAAGTTCTGATGATGACAATAATTATTTCATAATCTTTAACTACCTTAGACAATGTTATCTTTCTGTGCACTTTAAATATCATTTTACATTTGTGGAAAAGAGATTACTGGAGAAAATCCTGAAATACCAAATGCCCATAAAAATTAACACTACTTATCATCAGATAAATCTCCAGGTAATCATAGATGTTTCAATATGAGTTAATGCTGAAATAAAATATTATTCTAAGCAATCATTTCATATTATTGCATGTGGTGTTTATTCCCATATTTATTTAAATTGTAAACGCTGGGTCAGTTTCGGAAAAGTAAAATAAAAGCAGAAGCATCACTGTGCATGTAAAGTCTCTTACAGTAACCGTGATGCAAAGCAGCTCCATCAGCATGAGAGCAAGAATCACTTTTAAGTGGAATTAAAAATGCTGACGGCCTGTTTGGACGCCTAAAGATCCGGCTCTTTTCCAGGAGCCCAGCCAAAGTACTTAAAGAAAAGTTGGAATGTCTCGCAATGCTACTGTCTGCTCTACAACACGTAATTCTTTTAGGAAATATGAGCTGAAATTCAGGTGCAGCATCCCGTCATCATGGAGAGGGGGATGAACCCCATTACGTTAGCACACACACACGAGCGGAACGCAGCTCAGGTGATCAAACGCAACCCTGAGCTCTTACTAATAAGGTGACAAAGGGTTTGCTGGAGTAATGCCATAAAGGAGCCATTTTTGGCACCTTTCATGAGATGAAGCACCATTTTTGGCTCAATGTACACTGGAGGAAGAACCATTTCTGGTTCCATTAAGAACTCTGCATTGCATTCAAAATCATTTTTGCTTCCATAAAGAATCCTTTCATGAGATGAAGCAGCATTTTCACCTCCATTAATGAAAATGAGAAACATTTTGGGCTTATTAAGGTACCGTTTATGAGATGAAGAACCATTTTAGTTGTATTAAGAAGTGTACATCTGAAGTGCATGTGAAGCAGAGAAGTCATTTTGGTTCCCTAGAGAATTTTTAACGGATATGTAGGACCATTTTTGGCTCAACTTCTGCTGAAGGACGGACCATTTTGGTTCCATTAGGAATTTTACACTGAACGAAAAACATTTGGGCTTATTAAGGTACCTTTCATTAGATGAAAAAGCATTTTTGGTTCATAAAGAACCTTAAACTAGATGAAAAAACATTCTGGCTGCATAAAGTACCTGGAAGAAACCCCACACTTAATGGTGAACAAAGTCTGGTCTCATAAAAGATCTATTATATAATAAATGATCATTTTTGGTTCCAAACAAAGAACCTTGATTGATTAAAGCACCATTTCTGGTTTCATATAAACCTCTTATGGCATGAGGAACCATCTCTGCTTCTACCAGAGTCCTCAGTTCAAACACATGATCCACATGTTTCACACCTATTCCAGCTCCTCCACGCCCTCTTACGCACCCGTACACCTAGGAACCGAATCCGACCGACCTTCGATGAGTTCCAGCACCGGGCCTGCGGCGAGTACCGAACTATGATACACACCGAGACCGAATCAACCACACACACTTATATACACACACACACACACTCATACACACCCAGACCCAAACTCTATCTGCAGCTGTTCACAACCCGGGTCCCAGTTTGCTCTAAAGGTGGTTCCGGTTGGTTACCACGCTGCCCAGGCAGCATGTCCTGTCCCAGCCGTCCTCCTGCTGCATGCACTCTGTTCTCCTCGTCATAGTGTTGGCGGATAAGTTGGTGGTGATAAAGGTGATGCTGGTGATGCATCCATCCTGCCGCCATCAGTGCTTCCTCGTTCTGCTTGCGCGCGCTGGTGTGTGTGTGTGAAACAGGAGGAGTGAGTGAGGTATAAAAGTGTGTAGGTGTGTGTGTGTTGTGCAGCGGTGGTGCCTGCTAAAACCGTTCCGTTCCGTTCCTCCCGGGTTTCTCCCAAAATCGGCGGCCTGGCTGTTGACGCTCCGCGTCAGTGCCTCGGTTCCAGCCAGAAACGCGAGTGGGCGGCCCTTGCTCCTCCTTCCTCAGCTGCAAAACCGGAGAGGCGTGCTAAGGGCGCATCATGGGATGGTGGACCCAAAGACCGGCCTTACCTAAACATTTATTGAAAAGATTTAAAATATCATTTAAAGATCCGCCCTCTTATAGGCTGATGCAACGAATAAAACCCCGCCTCGAATTAAAAAAGTAGGGGCTGCTATTGAGGTCAAGCAGGTTTAAATCTGTGAAAAGTTTTGAAAGTTTTTGATGTACGTAAATATTTGATAATGTTTAATAATAAAAATGTTTGGGTATAAAGCGTTAAAGTCAAATGTTCGGAGTTATGTGTAATAATGTGATGTAATATCGTAAACACGATGTAAAATAGAGCGAAAATGTTACAATGTATAATTCGATATACAACAAAAATAAAATGCAAATAATGTAATAATATATACACTTTGTAAATAATATATTGTTTAAATTTTTGGATTATATATATGCTTTAGACTGTGAACTTTTTTAATTTCTGCACTTTATTCTATAAAGAATCTTCACAAGATAAAGAACCATTTTTGTAGCATTAAACACTTTCATCACTCAATGAGCAAACATGTTTTAGTTCCATAAATAATGTTTATGAGACTGCTCTACGAAAAAAGTAGTATAAATAGCATAAATTATGGAATGAAAAACCATTTTTGAAGAACTTAACCCTTTTTATCTTGTTAAAGTTTATTTTTTTAAATGGACCTTAATGAGTAACAGCCTTGGTGTAAACTACATTTAGGCTTAAGTATGTTTTATAAATGAGTTTTAGATTAAGCTTGAATCATTCTCTAGAAAGCCATCACCCATGGGTAGCTGCTGTTGTAATGGATCGGACCAGTAAAGGTACCACTAAGGTACTCATGAGCAAGGCACCGGCCCCATGCACTGCTCCTCGGATGCTGCCAAAAAAGCTGCTCTTTCACGGATGGGTCAAATGCAGAGGTCACATCTGGTTGTGGTGCACTGTGTGCTGTGCTGTGTTCACAATGACAATCACTCATTTTTTATCATACACACAGGTTTAAGTGCAGTAGAGGTCTGGGTGGGGGTGTGTGAGGGAGGCGAGCGTCACTGTAACCGTGGTGGAGGTGAGACAGCAGCACAGCGAGGGGCAGGGCGCGGTCACCAGGTGTGCTGCGAAACGAAATGTAAAACCACACAAACGCAGCAATGACACCGAGACATCAAAACCAAAATCTCATCCACCTCTACAGCCGGCAGCACTATGACAAGATCCAACTCAGCTGGTAAAAAATATTGATGAACAAAAAGGAGCAGCACTGCAAAAATATCCCATCTGTTAACTTAACTGCCTTTAAGTTTATAATATAGTAAACCTGTATAAAGTGATATCAACTCATTATTTTTAAGTCTAGTTTATCTTTGTGTACAAAAATCCCATTTAAGGTTTCACTTACAACTTTACATTCACTTGAGTGTTGCATCTGGATTTATCAAGATGTTATATATCACTGGGAACAACCAAATATATTGTTACTTAAATTTTTGTTAAGATTTCAACACATTTACCAAGTTTATGTGTAGCATATTAACACATTCACTTCAACACAGACATGAACATTCATAAAAGTAGATTTTTAAAAGTCTAAGTTCAAGTAAATAAAAGAAGAAGTTAACATGACTACACATCAAATTCCACATTTTCTACAGTGCATGCAAAGTTCTTATGGAACTAAGACAGTTCTTCAACGGCATGATGTTGAAAAAGGGTTTGGGTGAGGTTTGCACACACACACAACATAGTCATGTCAGTAAAAATGCAGTAAAGCATCTGTTTAGAAGCACATGTTAAACTCTCGCCTTATTCATGAATGCAAAGGTTACGCTTACTGATCCAAAAAGGAAAGTAGGGTGGTCGCCACAAAAACCAAGCACAGGACTACACAGTAAACTCATATTCAGTTAAGAAGCATTGATTATAAATAAAACACACCGTATTCTGTTTGGTTTTGTTTCATGTGTGCTTTGCTTTTTAAAATCTGTCCTTACTGTAAAAAACCATGCTCTTTCTATACTGGTGAGATATCTGGACCAAAACACACACACACACACACACACGAGTTGTAAGAATATGAGCATTATGGGGAGTGAGATTTTAAAGAGAGAAGTTAAGCCTGAATAAAAAGAGTGGGTTTTATGTCCCCATAATGACACGTCCCCACTTTATCAGCGTGTAATCAGGTAAAAGTCTCCATTATGGACGTGTATGTCACACACACACACACTTGTATGACATGGCATGACTTACATCACACCTCCAGATTTCATGATGTTACATCACAACTATTAAGGTAAATTAACTTACCGCAAAATTTTTGAGCACTATTATTATCCATAGGGTGAACCACTTGTTACGCTTAGAAGACGCGAGAAACGTAGGATTAAAAAACGCTTCACATTTTCTACTCAAAATAACAAAATGATTGGGTTAATACGTACAATAGTGGTCTTGTTCTCATTTTAATTTATTGTTAAAGAATCATTATAAAGAGGAACAAAATCACAAAATTTTTCCAATAACTTGACTTGTTCTCAAGAACTTTATTGTAACAAAACATCCTAAACACTGTAACTTATCACACTTTTAGAAAAGTTGCTGCAAAATCAGACATTTTAGACTGCAACAATCTCAAAAAGGCCCAAATCCTGGAGGGACTAGATTATAAAAGGGGAGGTAAAGCTTAAAGATATAGTGGTGTTGCAGTGATTAACTCTGTGGAGATTTGGTTTTACGTCCCCACAATCACACAGGTCCCCACCTTGTTGGTGTGTAATCAGGTCCCTATATTGCAAGTATTACCACACACATCAATGTAAAGAATAAACAAGTGAATCCGATCCGTTACGTAATGTCCAATACTGTTTATGACTGTGTGTTTCACACTGCACCGCGCTAAAGTTGATATTCAAATGTCAGAGTTAAAAACTACAATGAGTTTTTAAAACCTCATGGGAGTTTAAAAGTAGACTGGGATTAAGGTTTTCTGAGACGCTGGCTGGGTGTGGTGCAGGGGTTCAAACCCCTGCTGCCTAATTCCACCTCCGCCTCTAAACTCCGAACAAGGCCGTGCCTGTGTGTGTGTGTGTGTGAGACACGGAGGAGGTTGCAAAGTGCCTCTGCCATGTAAGGCAAAACCCCCAGAGCGCAGGAGAACTGCAAGGCACTGAAGAGTTTGCCCTTAACACACACACACACACACCTGTGCCAGCCACCACTGTGAGGAGATCTCCACAGTCTTCCACACGACCAGAGTAATTCCTGCCACCTAGCCCCAACTCAGTAACCAAATGCACATCTTTTACCTCTTTTACTTTCTCAAATAAAACAAGCATTTTCTATAAAGTCGTTTCTCCTCATGGGGACCTCTCAAATGTCCCCACAAAGCCATAAGCAAATATAAGTGATTTTAGTGGCCCAAACAGGTTCTACAAATACATTAAAAACATGGTACATACACACATAGACACAGACACACACCATAGTCTCATGTAAATTATATACATTTATATCTTTTTGAGCACAGGCACACATTAAGGCTGCATTTTTAATGAAAAACCTGTTTTATTTTACATTTTTCTATTTTAATGTATTATTTGAGTTTAATCTCACACACACACTCACCTATTAAGAATAAAAGTGTGAATTTTCAAAATTGTCGCTAAATTTGTTAAACTTACTTTGCTTTTTCATTCTTCTGTTTTTTAATTTGGTAAGCATGGAAAAATTATTTACATTTATATTTTATAAACGTGAATTTAACTGTAATTTTTTTTCCTTTTTTATAATATGCTGCTTCTATTTTAATGTATGTTTTCATGGTATGTATATGCTAACATGCACTCACACACACACAATAAGCAAAAAATTGTCTCTTAACTTCTAATCTAACAAACTTACAAACCTTTTAGTTAAAAAAAAATCCTTCAGCTTTTTTGTTTTTGTTTCTGTTCATGTTCTAAATAAGACTTTTCCAAAATATTACAATTAAAAAGTGGTACTTTTTTTATCTTACTGAGGACATCTGGTGCACATAACGGACTAAACCACACACACACACACACACACACACACACACACACACACACACACACACATTAATGGTATATTTCCTTTTTATGGACAAACTTCCAAGCGCTGAAATGTTTCGGAAAGTGACGTTGATGGAAAGTGCACTGAGCCGCAGCGAGACAACGGAGTGCACAAGCAGAGTAGATGGGGGAGAGGAAAATGAGATGAGAGGCCAATACCAGTTCAAGTAAAGGTACCACTGAGGTACTCTGCGAGCAAGGTACTGTCCCCAAGCACTGGGTCAAAAGCAGAGTTTATATGTGGTGTGTGTGTACTGTGCTGTGTTCACACTGACAAATGCTCACTTAAGTACAGTAATGGCATTGTCATTGGTTACTTCCACCCCTGCTGCAGACGTTTTGTTAAGTAGTAACACACTTCCTCCACATCCCTCCATCTCACACACAAACACACACACACACGTCGCGCTGCCCTCCCGCTGCTGTTTGATGGAGGGATGAAGTGGTGTTTACTGGCGTCTGTGGAAAGCCACTTGCAAATCCTGCCAGAGTAAGACAGACGGCCAGCGATAGCACCGTGCCGAGATTAAGAGCTCAAACTGTTAGCTGTTGCTGTTGCTGATGATGGCGTGTTAAACCCAAACAGGAGCCACGTTATAGAAAATCACCCTCATTGCTTCATCGAGCAGTCACCTTCATCACAGTTCACATCATCTAGCAAACCCGTCTCACTCTCAGTACATCACTGCTCCTTATAAGTGAAAGAGCGAGGGCAGTGGGCAGCTGACAAGCGGGCAGCACCCGGGAGGAGCAGTGCTTGAGACGGTAAATTTAATGATCCGGTATTCAAACCGGTGACCTTCACATCACGGAGGCCAGCTCCCTAGCCGTTACGCTACCAGCCGCCCCACTCAGTTTACTTGACTTTGCAGTCGTGCCAGTCTAACCAGGCTAATTCAGATCAGAAGAACCCCACGCGGTGTCAATATCACACTAAATCGAATCAACTACCATTCTTTCGCTATGCTGATTCAAAATATCTATCTATTCCTAAAAATCTGATTCATATTAACCACCATAATGGCACTAGCTTACCGTCCCCACACGCAGTCCTGTAGATGGTGCAATGTGGAAATCTGTCGCAGAGGACCCGAGCACAGCGAAATGCAGTCAGTATGTATGTATTGGACCGCGAATCATGCATGAATCATCAATTGATTTTGAATTGTGAGCTCAAGAAGGAATGGGACGAAATCTGAACTGCACCTCTACTGATCTGCACAGTGTAATTAATGTGATCAGCATGTACGTGCAGCATTGTTAGTTCTCCTCTATAAGCTGCCACCAACTTGTTTTTAACTTGGTGTTTTTGAGTATGAGAACTCGCTCATGGATCAGTGCGTCATCTAAAGACGTGAGACACAAGACGAGATGAGAAGGCATTGAGAAACTGCATAAACCTGAGCTGAGGAGAGGTTTACAGAAGTCAAGGCTGGCTCATGTCCGATGGGTCTCACAGTGTTTAAACGTGCAATGCTTGACAGAACTTCAGAGTGTAAAGGACGTGATGAGGAGGACTGACTCACCCTCTCCGCACTGCCGCAGCACAGCTGCTGGGGGAACAGGGCAGGAGAGAGAGTAATTACACAACCTTACATTGCACATTACACTAACCAGCAGCGCACACACACTCTTACACAACCATACAACGAGAGAGGAAGAGATACTGCAGAGAAGAGGGTGAGAGACAGCAAAGAGAGGAAGAGAGGAGGAAGCCAAGAGATAAGGAAACTACACGAGAGACACAGAACACAAGACAGAAATGTAGACTAAAGAGATCAAGCAGAATGAGAGAGAAAGAGAGAGAAGGCAAAGGAGAAGCAAAATAAGAGAAAAAATGAGGGAAGAAAGAAAGAGAGGAGACAGAGAGACAGAGAGAGCGAGAGAGAGAGACAGATAGACAGAGAGAGACACAGAGAGAGGGAGAGAGAGAGAGACAGAGAGAGGGAGCGAGAGACACAGAGAGAGGGGGGAGAGAGAGACAGAGAGAGGGAGCGAGAGACACAGAGAGAGGGAGGGAGAGAGGAGCAGAGAGAGAGAGAGAGGAAGGAGAGAGAGAGAGAGAGAGAAAGAGAGAGATAGGGAGAGGGAGAGGGAGAGAGAGGGAGAGAGAGAGAGAGATAGAGAGAGAGGAGGGGAGAGAGAGAGATAGAGAGAGGGGAGACAGAGAGAGGGAGGAGAGAGAGAGAGAGAGGAGAGAGAGAGGGAGACAGACAGAGAGGGGAGGGGGGAGAGAGAAACAGAGAGGGAGAGAGACAGAGAGAGGGGAGAGAGAGAGAGAGAGAGAGAGAGAGGGAGACAGAGAAAGAGGGAGAGAGAGAGGGAGACAGAGAAAAGAGGGAGAGAGAGAGAGAGACAGAGAGAGATAGAGAGAGAGAGGGAGACAGAGAAGGAGGGAGACAGAGAGAGAGACAGAGAGAGAGAGGGAGACAGAGTATGAGGGAGAGAGAGAGAGGGAGATAGGGAGAGAGAGGGGAGACAGAGAGAGGGAGAGAGAGATAGAGAGAGAGAGGAGACAGAAGGAGGGAGACAGAGAGGGAGAGAGAGAGATAGAGAGAGGGGAGACAGAGAGGGAGAGAGAGAGAGATAGGAGGAGAGCCAGACAGAGAGGGGAGGGGGGAGAGGTGGGAGACAGAGAGAGAGGAGAGAGAGAGAGTGCACACAAGACAGAACCGTAGAAAAATAAGATATTCGAGAAGGAAAATGAGAGAAATAAAAAGAGCAGGACAAGAAATCTAGCAGTGGAGGCAGAACACAAGTGAGAAGCAAACTGAAAGAAAGAAAGAAAAGGAGAGAATGGAAGAGACAGAGAGCAAGCAGGAGAAAGAGAGAAGGAGAGAACCAAAACGAGAAAGAGAGAAGGAGAGAACCAAAACGAGAAAGAGAGAGGAGAGAGAGGGATGTTGTAGCAAGACAGAACACGGCTGGGATACCGGATGTTGTACGGTAAGTCTGATGGAGTCCTGGCCTGATTCCAGAAACATTCCTCGCCGCATTCTAGAACTGACCACAAACACTGTCCACCAGGGAAGGTCATGCCTGGGAAAGGCTAAACTAGTGTTGTTTCAAACACACACACACACACAGTGTTTCAGTGTGTGTGTTAATGTGAACAGTGTTAAGTTGTAATCCCATCCACCTGAATCAGCTACAGGCAGATTACATTACACTCTGAAGATACATGTTGTAAAATCTCCTAAACATTAACCCCTAGAATACTGAAGAACTTTCGTTTTAACGCTGCATCCCCATGACAACGCATCCCAGCATCTTTTCTCCTGCATATCGCCATGGTGACGCTGCTGGTCTCCACACAGTCAGACACATGAAAGATGAAACGTAGTCGCAGGAACACTGAAACTCAAACTTTAATGTTTTGCTACTGCGTTCATCGCACACACGCCATCGCCGCTCCGGCACGAAAAACTGAACAGTCGTTCAGAAACAAGGAGGAGCTGCTCTTTTAGTGGAGAAAAAAGCAGCATTTTACTGCAAAACAAACCCCAACGCTCCGCAATGCAACTCACGCGGAGCGCTAGTACAACAAAAACCCAAGAGAAAAGCCAAAGAAAACGCGACCGTAATGACATGTTTGGAACACATAATATCACTAATATTTCAACTTGTAGTGTCATCACTGGGGTCTGACTCCAAACAGATGACATAGTCCAACACACGGCATCCAGTTCTCATCAACAACCTGCCAAACATGAGCGGGGGTCTGTGGTCATGAGACGGAGAGAGAAACAAAGAGAGGGATGCAAAAACGATATTAGTGACGTGGAAATACTGAAACGCCACAAACTCAAAACTAGTTTAATACGGAGCATCCCCTTAATCAGATACAGACAGAGAGGAGGGCAAAAAGCAGGGAGAGGAGAGGCAGGAGAGAAAATGAGAGACAGAAAGAGAGAGAGAGAGAGAGAGAGAGAGAGAGAGAGAGAAGACAGAAAGCAAGAAAGAGAAGGTGACTGACAACAAAAACAAGGGGGGGGGGGGACGGACAGAGAGACGAAGTGAGAGCGAGAAAGAGGCAAGCAGGAGATAAATGAGTGAGAACAAAACGAGAGAAAGGGAGAGGACGGAAAGAGAGAGAGAGACAAAGTGAGAGAAAGAAAAAGGGAGAGCAAGCAGCAGAAAGAGAAATCAAGAACCAAAATGAGAGAGAGATAGAAGACAGAAGGCAAGAGAGAACAAAAACAAGAGAGTAAGGGAGGGGGACGGAAAGAGGGAAAGAAGTGAGAGCAAGACAGAACAAGCAGGAAAAAGAGAAAACGAGCCAAAAGGAGATGGAAAAAAGGAGTGAGAGAATGAGAAAGTGGAAAGCTAAATGAGAAAGATGGAGATTTATGTGTATAAGGTTTTTAACACTCGACACTGAACACATGGCAGGTTGAGAAAATTCCCTGAACTCAACCCACACTTTCAAAAAACAGTTCGCCAATCAAAAAGCCAAGAACAGATTAGCGCTTAGACATCATCGCTATCCTCATCATCATGTTTTAAACTTTTCTGGGCGGATCTCCTCTTCCGTCGACCCCAAATGTGTCCGTTTCCCTGCAACGGAGACGGGCTGGGTATCGGAACTCTCTCCACGGGTCCTAGTGTCCTCTGCCCCGGATCCTCCCGGGAGACCGTCGCCACGGGCAATCCGTTAATGAGTGAGCCGCTACTCACCATCCTCATTAGGTTTTCCCTATCTCTGCCTCCTCCTTCTTCGGCTCGCCCCAGCCCACCGACCTCCTGTCTAACCCCAGGGTCGATCCCTGGTCGTAGTTAGCCGAACGCCTCCCAAGCCTGGACTCCGCCCGCCCGTCTAGAGAGGGGGAGTGGCTTGAAGTCAAACCGCGCCCACCGGGCGAGCCCTCGTCTCCCGAGGAGGAGGAGAGCGAGGGAAGGGTCGATGTGGAGATTTGGGAAGGTAATCGGTGGCGCTTGCAG
>JAVGVS010000147.1:297500-507500 GCA_032718565.1 Distichodus sexfasciatus
TTTGGGAATTTTCCACATGTAGAGATTAAAGTCGTCAGAGCCAGAGAGGATGTACTGCAACACACACACACACACACACACAGGGGGAGGAAATATTTATTACAACACACAGACAGAGACACACACAACCAAAAAAAGCCCTGTGTTGTGAATGGAGATATGGTGAGGTGAGGTCTACTGAACACAGCCTCCAACACAACAGCAGTTTTGGGAAACAATGTCCGGACACGGAGAGACAGGAACGTGGAGTTCTGGCCAGATCCAGATCTGCAGCCGATATAACAAGTCCCGACAGGCTCACAACTCTCACTCTCTCCTCAACACACACACCCAGCAGATCTGAACACATCCTGTGGCATGTAAGAAGTGCAGCTCTCCCACTGAGTGTCGTCTCTTTTCCTCTCCTCTTTTCTCTCTCTCTCCCTATCTCTCGCTTCTTCTCTGTCTCTTTTCTCTCTCCCTCTTTCTTCTCTCTCTGACTGTCTCTCCCCTCTCTCTCATTTTTCTCTTGCTGCTTCTCTCTCTCTCCTTGCTTTTTCTCTTCCCTTCTTCTCTCCCTCATCCTCTTTCTGTCACCCCTCTTTCTCTCCACTCTTCCTCTTCACTTGCTCATTTCTCTCTCGTCTGTTTTATCTCTCCCTCTCTCTTTCTCTCTACCCCTTTCTCTCTCCTTCTTCCTCAATATAACTGCACCTTTCACACATAAAAATGCAGCTCAAAAATAAAATCAGGAAAAGATAAGCAACTAGTGTAAGGTGTAACATGTGTAAGATGATAAACAAATAATGAAATAAAGTAAAGAAAAAGACAAACACAAAAAAGGGTCACAAATGACTACAAAGTAAATATTCAAAAGATCATTTTAAAATAGAATAAATGAGGTCATTAGAAGTCAGTGTGATGAAGGGTTAAAGAACTTCTTAAAGCAGGAAAGTGATTCAGCTTCTCTCGTTATTGCTGCTGTAGTCCATAGTTTAAATGCATGATGACGCGTTGCTGCCTTCACACTAGATTCATTACTAACTTGTACACAGTTAAACCATCATCCATGTACCATGCTGCTAAGCCATTAAGAGCTTGGTAAGTAGGTAATGTTTAAACCTCTTTTACTAAGTCAACTCTGTTGTAACAGACACAGCTATGACGTTTATACAAAAGTGTTGTATCATGATGTGGGCTATTTGCTTGAACAGCGAGATCAACTATAATCAGCTGAAACGACTATGAACAGTCTTTTCATTTAAATATGTTATTCTTTTTTCAGCAGAAAACGCAGTTTCTTCATCAATTACACGTCTAGTTGAAGTTTGACATTAAGTACACTGACAGATACAGTATTGTGTGAAGAGCTGCTTTAAGCGGCAGCTCAAGTCTATATACGGGCAGCAGCAGAAACACACACACTCGGTGGGAAAGTGTGATGTATGTGAGTCTGTAAGGTCTCAGCTCTATAAATGAACCTCAGCAATACTAACAATGAAATCATCCTCTCTCTCACACACACACACACACACACACACACACACACACAGTCTATGTATTACTATCTTTGTGAGGTCCTTCCATAGACTCCCATAATGACTAAAGTACATCATTTTACACCTACACCTAATCCTAACCCTAACCTTAACCTCAGTAACCAAAAGCACATCTTTTACCTCCTTTACTTTCTCAAATAAAACAAGCACATTTTCTATAGTTATTTTTCCTCATGGGGACCTCTCAAATGTCCCCACAAAGCCCAAAAAAACAGATAAAAGTGATTTTAGGGGACAAAAAGGTCCGCACAATGCCATAAATACATGAACACACACACACACACACACAGTCCTAGTTTAAAGGAGCGCTCCACCAAACTCTAAAAACTCAAAAAAGGGAATCCTGACTAAGGACGAGGAATTTAACCAGCACTGAAGCAAACAGGAAGGAGAGAATTCTCAAAATAAATAAAGCAACTGTTTGCTGTTTGGAACAAAAGTAAAACCTGCTCTCGTCTCACTTTCAATCACTTATTAACACAGCGAGTCAAAAAGGCAGTCGCAGCTTTGACCATAACTTTGACAAACATTAACCCATTCTCAATATTCCATCACATTTTTAAGTCTGTTAACATTTGTATTGTACTTGTATTATATTACATTGTATTTTTAACACTCGCCTCGCCCCCTAACGGCACCCCACCCCACCCCCGAGACGGTCAAGTTCATTTTATTTTCTATATAGCACTAGATTACAACACAAGTCATTACGGGTTACCGTTCCTATAGAACATGTGTATACCTTGTCCTTAAACATTAAACAAACTAAACACCTTATGTTATTCATCTTATTTACACAACAGCATTTCTGCCTCTACAATAAAAATAATATCGCAATATTTTAAAGATACATCATGATACACAATATATATCTCTATACCTTGGAATTTCCTCTAAATCACTGGATAAATGATAAATTTGGCCCTATATTGCATTAAATGACAGCAATATAATGAATTTAGCCAAAGTTTAACATAGTAAATGCTTATTTTAAACCAAAGTATAATATAGCAAACTTTATATTATATTGGGGACAGACAAGTGGGCAAGGGGAGCCATTGATTATTAAATTAGAATTATAAAGTCGATAAACCATAACTTGCGTTTAAAATGACAAAAAAAAATACAGTTTGCGCGCAATATTATCACAACCGCACACTCGATTCTTAATTTTGTGCTCTCGAGTTTCACATTTGCGCTCGCGACTTTGAAATATACGCCCGCGAAATTTTTGCGGCAAGCCATTTTGCGCGCTCTAGTTGTGGCATCGATATGACGGCGTAGGCGGCGAGTAGAGAAGCTTAACACGAAAACGGTAGAAAACGCGCATGCGCTAGAGTTTTATGGATGGGTGGGGGAGCGAGCTGTCTGCTTTGACGGGGCAGAAAAACTAAGTATATGCTGTCTATTTAACAATAACGTTAGGATTTATACTCGATGGTCACGATATAGTCATTTACTACATCGTACGTGGAACAAGCCGAGATACATCGAGTATATTCGATATATCGCCCACCCCTACTCTACATAATCACACATTTGCCTTTACAATTCTCCTCTGCTCTCTGTATCGCACACGGCGGAGTTCCAGCCCAACATGGACGGAGAAAACCTGCCGTGTCAACCGTCTTCTTTTAACACTCCCAGGGTGGTGGTGGTGAAGATAACAAATAAATGATCAAATAACTGTACAGTTATTATATTGACTGCTGTCATTAAAAGAAACACATGAACATTTTACCAGTCATGTATTTCGTATATATCTGATATGTAATTACATTAAATTTCCTTGATATCGGGCCGCTCTGTTATTTATGGGTTTTGGGTAGACCGCCCCATCAAACGCACCCATGAATCCTCTGTGTCCCTTGGCAGGCTTTTCTAAACGGAATAGCTGAAATATTTGGGAGGTTATTAGTGGTTTTGGGAGCCGGCTGGACGCTCAGACAGAGAGAAGGAGGGAGAGGGAGAAAGAGAGAGTCATGCAGGGAGGATTAAGCCCATCCTTCAGCAAGCGTCCTCCAAATTTCTCTGATTACAGCAGAGTTAGAGGAGGTAAAGCTGCCTGAATTTAACGCCTTCCTCCAGCCGAGCGCCGTCACAAACACAGCCAATTCTGGAAACCTTGCTGCTTTCAGCTCGCTCTAAATAAGCCCTGTTTAATCCAGCAGTACTGAACAGCACTTCCGTTCCTCTTCATTCCAATCTGGTTGTGACTCACTTTCTACTTACTGAATATTACGGCCTATGTCTGGCCTTTCACACTGTCCTCTGTTATTTTCTTCGTGGTGTGACAACACACACCGTTGCAGGCAGAAACACAGCTGTGGGACAAACCATTTCTGTAAACCATGCAACAGCTGTCTCCATGGTGATGTCTACTGGGCACTTTAGCTACTGCAAAGTTTTAATCATTTTAATAAAGTTCCATTTTCCTAATTTCACAGACAGTTTCCCTGCAGCAGCTAGGGGTTAAGGGTCTTGCTCAGGAACCCAATGATGTCAGCGATGGAGGTAGGACTTGAACCCATGACCTCTTGGGTCCAGAGGCCAGTATCCTAAGCACTAGACCACCATCACCCCTTGCATTTATACAACCCAACTTGTCAACAATCCATCAACAAATTCATCATTAGCATCAGGTTTTGGCTCTCAATGTACATGATCTACATGATTACCTGCTTACACGTGATTTTTATAATATTGGGGAAGTGATTTTTACTTTCATAACTGATTTTATACATCTATCATATCCAGGATGAAAAACAATGTTTCCATTCTTTGAACTGGAAGAAAATGAACTTGTAAAATGTCTGATATGCATGATTATCGTAATATGAGATTTTGGTAGTATCACACAGCTTTGCTGCAGCAGGGGTCTGGGGCTTGAGATGGCAGAAGGCATCTGAGTTCACCTGAGGTGCATCAGCACCACTGAAGCAACTTAATGCTGACAGCTGAAGCAGAGCACCGTTAAAGAGACGCTGCAGAGCTGCGGCCTGTTACACACACACACACACACACACAGACTACAGAGAGGCAGTGTTACAAAGCGTATTAGCAGTCAAAAGCTCTGCATGAAACGAGCTCCAGCAGAGAGAGAAAAGCAGCTAGAGCTTGATTCTACTGTAATGATATTCCATTGTTTTCTGTATATGAAAATGAAACCTAGAAATCAGGTAACACACACATCCTTGGGCAGTTGGTGGCGTAACGGTAGGGTGTTCGCCCCGTGATCTGAAGGTCGCAGGTTCGAATCCAGGACCGGTAAAGGTACTCATGAGCAAGGTACCGTCCCTAAGCACTGCTCCCCGGGTGCTGCCCTTGTTAGCTGCCCACTGCTCCTTCACGGAAGGGTCAAATGCAGAAGTCACATTTGGTTGTGGTGCACTGTGTGCTGTGCTGTGGTGTGTTCACAATGACAAATAATCACTCACTTTCACTTTCATCCTACAAATATATGTTATGCAAACACTGCAGAGCAAGTAACACTTCGGACAAACATACACACACTACCCTATGCAAAGTAGAAAATGTGAGCATTTTTGGTGAACACTAAAACACAACAATTCACTCATGACCGTGCGCATTCATACACTCACTTCCACTGTGAGACACCTGGCCGAGCAGGTGTGTGTGTGCGTGTGCATTACCTGATCCCGGTCCCCGGCGAAGCAGCAGCTCTTCATGGTGCAGGAGTTGAAGTAGCCCTGGTTGTCGAACTGGAAGCTGGGCAGGCGAGAGTGGAGCTCGTACAGCACCGGGGGCAAGCGTCTGCGCAGGGCGAGCAGCTGTGTACCGGCGCTGTTGAAGCGCACACTCATCGCACTCTGCAGCGACAGACTCCCCCCGTAGCGCAGCAGGGAACTACACACGCACACAGAAAAGCGGGAAGAAGTGATGGGGCACTTTAACATATCACTAAGTATAGAGTGGCAGGAAGAATGCTGGTTTATTTAAATGGTGTGTCAGCAAAAATGATAGAGTTCTAATTTCACATGAGAAATATCCATTTAATACTGTATTTTATAGAAACCAATACAATACAATTATGAGTCAACACAATCACTTTGTAAATGTAATTCTGAACTCAACAATAAAAACCGGCAAAAGCATGAAGGTCCCTTTTTGAACTCACAGTATATAATATGATGAATACATTTGATAACCTGTGGTATCTATATTTTGGAAGCATTTTTCAACTTTCATAGCTGATTTCAAAGCTTCATACCCAGGTGGAGAAGCTGCTGTCTACAGCACTCTGCTGCCCTCTAGAGGTGATCTCATACTAATTTGGCTGTGACGTGATTTCATCACAATCTTACAATAATATTTTGTAAAATCACACGATTTTATCCCAGCCACAGAGTTAAAAATCGTGATCCATGAAACCAATTGTGTCCGAACCAGAACACACACTTAAACCCTAACCCTGCTCTGAGGTCACCGACGGATTAAAACACACAGATGGGGGGTGTGAGACTGCCTTGTCCTAGAGCTGGGCATGTCATGACAATCAGAAACTCTAATCGATGTAAACGTGCATGTCAGGATTATTCAGATTACTTTTTCAAGTATGTTAATAATTCTGTTAATTCCTCCACCAGTGTGGTTTACCGTAGTCCACTTAAAAACATACGTGTGTTGTCATGCGACTCCGCCCATCACTACACCTGTGTGTGTTTCCTGTAGCTATTTTAAAATCACAAAGATGTGCACTCTTGCATTAGATAAAACATCCCAGCTCTTATTGTTGAGCAGATTTACAGTGTAACCCTGGTCAGTGAACTATGAGGGCAAAAGATAAAGAATAAACACATTGTTGATTAATTGCAATCAAGACAAAATCTTCGATTAATCGTGATATTGCTTTGAGGTGGTATCGCCCAGCCCTACCTCCCCGTCTCTCACCTGTAGGGTTTGCGGATGTCCCAGAGTCCCACTCCCTCTCTGGAGTTGGCGGTTGCCAGCAGACGAGGTTCCACCGGGTTGAACATCACGCTGTGGAAGGCTGATGGGTAGTTGGCCAGGCAGAACGGTTCTACAACACAACAGAGTTCAGGTTTAGAGAGTGCATTCCACAGTCACAAGTCCAGTCTCAGTTCCCATCAACATACAGTAAAGCATGTGTTTAACAAGAACAAATAACAGAACAAATAACTACATGTGGACTATACAACAGATATAAACAAGGTCTCTACTTTAAGATGAAATTGTAATAAATAAGTACCACAGATTCAGTGTTTTCAGATATTGGTCCGATAATGACTCAAACGGTTGGATTGTCTATCGGTGGCATTGGGCTGATCTATGGAGCTGATCTGTAAATGTGTGCACAAGCTCAGTAGGTTCTTCATGGGAAGTGTGACTGTGGTAAAGCTGGTTTATTGTTCAACATTGACACTAATTCCTACATATTGATATGACAATGAGCAGAACAAGCAACACAACACACTACAAGCCCAAAAGCACATCACACCATTATACTGTTTAATTTCCTTAACAACACCAACTCTCACTCACAATCTCTGTGTTCCTGATGCTTTTAGTGCCGCAGGATTAGGGAGCGTCACTAAATGACACAACTGTGTTTAAAGGAATCATGTTTGAGATGTTATTTTAATAATAAATCATTTAGCACATACATATGGGTGTGTAATTATTACATTGTTTTAGTAGGAAAACAGGATTTAAGTCGAGTATTTCCTTAAGCAGAACAGAATAATCTCAGTCTCCTCCTCCTATATATTTCTTCCACATAAACACACATCTTTACATACACGGCTCTCAGTAGGTGCTTGGAATCGACAATATGTACAGAATATGAACAGAACACATCTGGAGTTTTAAAGACTGCATTTTTACTCATTCTGTATTTTTTAGTATGTAAAATCTATCTACAGTCTAGTATGTCAGTACCAGGTTGAAATTCGCAGCTGGATAAGCGAGGATGTTTCAGCTTCTGTAAAATGTGATGAAATTAAGACGGTTCAACATGTAGTAAGCTGGCTCAAAACATAGTGTAGAATATGGCTAACTGTATTTGAAACTTGCCTTGTACTACGTTTTTCACCTTGCAGTATTATCTTGTACTTTTGTTGCAGTCATGTCTCCTTTGCACTTTATGTCTTGTGATGTTAAATCTTACACAATCTTTGCTCTGGGGAAGAATATTTTAGCACTATTTTTCCCATAAACTTTCTTGAATCTTGAAGTGAGCTTTATAAACAGTTCGGTTCAGAACAAGACACCTTAAAGTGCAGGAGACGTTGCTGAAGTAAAAGGAGGAGATAAAAGTTAAGCTTGTTTTGAAGGAGTTACCCATAATCTCATCTATCTGCCCTAGTTACCCAGGAGCAGGGCAGATGCTCCAGTGTAAATCAGGCATTATAATCTCCTCCAACTCAACAAGAGTTCCACCAGCAGGAGAAGAACATTCCCCGGCCCTGACTTCTGAGCTCCAACAACAGCAGCACCAATAAAGGTTTTTATTGGCCAGTGAAGGTTCACACCTCTACATGACACATTTAAAGTCATACTGCCCAGTAGTGTTCAGAGTGAGATTTTCACTTTATCTCCTTGTGAGTGAAGCTGTGGTGCATTTTCTCAGTGTTCACCTCCATTCGGGGGCTCTCTGGTGTCCCAGATGAGAACTCGTCCGTCGTCGGAGGAGCTGGCGAACACGTTGTCGTTAACGGGGCTGACGGAGAGACCGTACACGGCGTCCTCGTGCAGGAACACGTTCAACGTCTCGCCGCGCTCCACGTCATGCAGGATCACCTGCTCATCATTACCTGGAGCCGGAGACAAGGTTAATTTATTCACATCTAACCGTGGTATCAGTTTCAACATCATCACTACTGCTTTTGAAGAAATGAAGAAATGAGATTTATTCTTGCGACATTAACGCCTTTACATTTCATCGTACCAACTCCCTTACTGTTTAAGACATTAATCCTACAGCTCTCTCCCTCTTTTTCTCTCCCTCCCTTTTTTCATTTTCTCCGATCTCCCTATTTCTCGCTCTCCCTCCCAATTTCAAGCTTACAGCAAGAAGTCCTGCAAAAAGTGCTTTACTTAGGGGGCAGTTGATAGTGTCACGGTTAGGGAATCAGCCCCGTGATCGGAAGGTTGCGGGTTTGGTTGCCAGACAGGTGAGGTACTCATGAGCAAGGACTGCTCCCCATGTCAGCTGCCCACTGCTCCGTCACAGACGGGTCAAATGCAGTAGTCACATTTTGTTGTGGTGCACTATGTGCTGTGTGTACAATGACAAATAATTACTCACTTTCACTTAGAAGTGAGGAGTGTAAGAGAGGTTTTGTCAGCACTGTGGCATGCATGTACATGAATGCCAAAATACTGTAGAAGTAGCAGGCCCATAAGTAGCACTTTTGTTGAACAAAGAGATGGAGAGTTGGCCGTGTTCCTCACCTCCAGAGAAGACCCGTTTGTTGGTGCTGTCGAAGGCCAGGCAGAAGATGTTGGAGAGGTGTTCTCCCTTCAGTTTGATGGGTTTGGCTCGAGACTGTATGGCTTTCTCCATGTGCCACAGCAGCACCCTGCGGTCATCTCCACCTGATAACAGCAGGGACAGAAAAGGACAGGACATAAAAGTATGATTAGTGTACAGTTTTTACTGACAAGTGTCAGTCCAGCTGCTACTTGCAAACTACCCAAAAACCCATCCGCTCACACGCTCATACTGTATATTTTACATGTTTTAATCTAATCAACAGATTAATCATTAATGCCACTGCTAGAGGGACTGTTACTTGGTCCAGTTCCTTCAGGATTCATGTCTCTGATCCCTAACAGCTCTTATCTGTAACAAGCATCTCACTTAAACACCATCACACATGGTTTGTTATCTGATTACCTGTGGCAGCACAAAGTGCAACACTGAACTTTATTAATGAATCGTCCCACATATGCTGCTGTACCCACTGTTCCCGCTTGTGTAGTTAAGACAAAAGAGTCGACAGTGTGTTTTTATTTGGGCTGACACCTCTTTCTCTGCAGTAAAAATGAAAACTGGTGACAAAATTTAGAATAACAAAGAATGTTCTATTACAGGAACGATCGTAGAATGCTATCTGAAAGCAATCAAGTGGAGTTTATTAACCTGTGTTTATTTTTTACTTTTTTTTTATACCTTTAGGGGATTCATAACAGAGGGAAGAATGACTCAATAACTGGTCATTCCTCCAGAGCACAGGACTATAGTCAATCGATTGTTAGTAAGAAGTGGTTTGTGTTGGTGTGGTAGTAATGGTGGAGTATTAAATGTGATTCCATGCTTCTCCTCCTCTTCTTCTTCTGTGTTCATTGATCATTGTTTATTTTCCATGTGAAAATCACCCTCACACTCCAGAGCTGCTGGTACTGCTGAATAAATCCTCACACACTCACTTTGCCTCACTTCCCTGGAAATATCTGATTCAGAGTTTCCTTAATGTCTCACGTGATTCTTTAGACACAAACACATTAAAATTAGCATTCACAGAGAATCCAGAGGACGCCACGAAAGTGATCTCACATAGAAAATACTGCAGTAAAAATGTGTGTGTGTCCCTAAGGCTGAGGAAAAACAGTGTGAAACTATGTTTACATTTACAGCATTTAGCAGACTCTCGAATCCAAAGTAGTTTCCATGTCCTAATTACAGGGACAGCGTCCCTAGAGCAACTCGGGGTTAAGGGTCTTGTCCATGGACCCAATGATTGTAGGATTTGAAGCTACAACGTTTTGGTTCCAGAGGTGAGTATCCTACAACTAGAATGCTACCAAACCAAAAATAGTAAAACAGACTTTATTTCCAATTAGAAGAGATATTTTGCAACAGTTCTGGTATCCTTAACCAACTCCATTATCTTAAAGACCATGATGGACTGTTCTGGTCACTTCAGGATGATGGAAGAGGCATCTGGCCATTCTTGACAACTGCTGGGCCCTTCAGGGAGGCCCCCAGATTACACCTGTTCCAGTGAAACCAAATTAAACAGCTGACACCAAGCAAGACCCCGACTTTCACTAAAAGTCTGTCTTTCGTTGTGTAAGAAATTGCAGGACAGTGACACAGCTGCGACCCCCAATCTGACCAAATGTCCAGGTACTCATTTTTGACTCACAGAGATCTGGTTTGGTTTCAAACCCATTTTTGAGAAAATACGTTTTAAAGTTGGGCTTGGTGTGTTCACATATTAAAACATGTAATTAGTCTAGATACTTCAACATGGTTTTTAAACAACAAATTAATCATTTAACAAAGTCTGGCTGAAAATTCCACCACTACCTCTACCACTAGCCTGGTTAATTACAGAGAAAAAGTAACCTCTGCTGAGCATCTGACCATTTTTGAGATAAAGATTTGGTGCCTTGCATGAAATGTCATAATAAGGCAGAGTTGAACAAATGAAAGGTGCAAACAGGTCTATGAAAAGGGGCCCAGCAGAAAAAAGTCAGCAATGTTGATCCTGCACCACAACAAAATGTGGATTCTGAATTTAGCTGTCCTCAAGGGGACCTCGCTGGTACCTTTTATTTAACTATATTAGTCTGCTTGGTCTGTCAGCACCTCTCACTGGTATACACAAAAGCCATACATGAGCAGAGACACTTATGATTAAGGACGATTATGTACAATAATTCAGTCCATTAATATCTGTTATTGTACATGACACTGTCTTTCATATTACATATGTGACCCGATCTGCGGAATGAGTCGGAAGTCAGCGTTCTATTTATTTAGATACTGGCCGATTACGTTGAAAAACATCAAAAATACTGATTTTTCTTTTTTGGTCTTATATGAAAGAAAAGGTCTTCAAAATTAATCTCCCAAGTTTCATCATGGAAATAATTGTGAAAATGTACTTAAATGGCTATTTAAGTTGAGTTGCAGCTCTCAAATCTTACAAAAGAACGTCCTTTAAATGCAATTTTCTCAGTTTTTCAGTTGAAAAATGGTGCTGTGATACCATAATTCAAATTATTGTAACTTGACAACCGTTTAAGATATATCTTTGACCAAGATATCATTTTAAAGCTTATTTTCTCATCTTCTCAATCCCAATTTCGAATTTTGGGTCACTGTGACTCATTTTGCCAGATCAGGTCACATATATATTGCACTTGATCACTCTATTGCTAGTCTTGCGCTTCAGCCGGATTTTGCAGCTGTCATTATGCTGACTGTGTTCAAGTACTTTTTACACAATACAATGCACTTGTTGTGATTTGTATTTTTTGCATTGTTTCTATTTGTATGCTGTTTTTATCTTTATTCTACTCTCATGCACCTAGGGTTTGTCGCAGTGGCAATAGTTCGGACAATAAAGTTCTTGAATCATTTGTTAATAAAGTGACAAAGTTATGCAAGCAATGTTTACATCGAGCCTGTTGTCAGAGCTGTCATTAAAGAACGAGACTGTAAGAAATGCAATGAAACACTGGTATGGGGTCGGACCTCGGTTCTGGGTATTAGTTGACACGTAAAACCGGGACTTTATCGCGGTGGACCGGTACATCCCTACTCAAGAACCACGCAGTAGACATTAACGCCGGGGCTCTTCTTACCGGACACCAGCCACTGTCCGCCGCCGTTGGAGAACTCGATGGCGTTGACGCAGCCGTAGTGTCCGAGCAGGTCCTTCTTGTAGAGGCTGGAGCAGCCGGCCAGTCTGCGCCGCTGGAACTCTTCCTTCAGCAGCGACTGTCCCGTGATGGTCCTGCGGGACAAGAAGCCCACCGAGCACCGCATCCCGCAGCCCAGCGCCTCCTTCATCCTCCTGCTGCTGCCGCCAACCGGACTCAACGTCTCCCGCGGCCGCCTCACGCCCAGAACTCAAGTTCCTTCTTGTTTCTCCTCACGTCTCTTCTCGTTTCTCAAGTCTCTCTTGACGCCTCTTCTAGTTTCTCCTCGAGTTTCTCCTCATGTCTACCCACGTCTCTCCTCGCGTTTCTCCTCAAAGTTTCTCCTCACGACTCTTCTCGTTTCTCCTCACATTTCTTCTCGTATCGCCTCAATCCAGTCATCACTTTTCTCCTCACGTCTCTCCTCGTTTCTCAAATCTCTCCTCGCGTCTCCACTCGTTTCTCCTCAGGTCCAGGACCTTGCGCTTCTCCCGGTTTCGCCTAACGTTTTCCCTCGACTCTCTTCGCGTTTCTTCTCGTTTCTCCTCGCGTCCAGCCCTCACGTTTCTCCTCAAGTCTCTCCTCGTTATCTCCTGACGTCCAGCCCTCAGCCGCCCGCCGCCATCTTACACGCACCCGCGGTCGATTCTTCAGGGAAAGTCGGGTCTGCGGTGGCCGTTACAGCGGTGTGTTGTTTGATTCTCCCGTTACCGTTTCCAGCGTCGCCATCGCTTCCTGCTCGCGTCCTCCTGCGTTGTGACGTCGCGGAGTTTGCTGATGACGCAGCGCCGTGACGCGGAAATCCTTGCACGAGCCGCTACAGCCAGCTCAAGGAGCACTTCCGGGTGACGCATGCGCAGAGACAACACAAGCCGAGTTCCTTCAAGCTTTTAGTGTTTTCACGCCTTTTTTTTATTGATTTTTTTTTTTTTCATTGGAACAACAATAAACATTAAACACATATAAAGTTAACAACACCAAAGGCAAATATATGAGAATCAGCTATTGCCAAGCACGTTGTCACATACAGTAAATTTGCTTTGGTGGTTGGTGCAAAGATATTAAGACATTAAGAGCAAAAGTCTCCTTAGACATTGTTTATGGCTTAAAATGTTCAACTCACTGGGAGACGTTTTGAATTTAGTCTCTTATCAGTAACCTTCTTTTTCTCCTTTTTTTTCAGGTCAAAAAACTATAATTGTGCCACAAGGTGTCGCCACCATCATGCTTCATCATTCCCTATTTTGACCATAAAAGTGCAAACTTACGTGATCATTACTTATCATTCTAGAACCTTTCATACTGCATGTCTGTATTTAAATACCTATTAGAGATGATCATAATATAATTAAATTAATCTGCATAAACATTTATAAACAGTCTGTGTCTGTATTTTGCCGCCATGTTCACTTGAGTTCTACTGGGCTGTGTGGGTTCTTTTTTCTCTTATGAAACATCATAAAATCTACATTTTTAAAGTAGAGTTTTAAGGGTTTCATTTTGAAATGGAAAGATGGGGAAAATAGTAAAATTACTTGAGGTCATTAATTATTAAAATGCAGCTGACTGAACTGGCCATGTCCATCTATCGTCGAAACAACGTACATTTTAGAACAAATATTCCTGCCAGAAGCCGAGCGGAAGTATTTTGACATATTTTCATAATATTTGGTGCAAATCCATCCATTTGAACTGTGAAACAGCGGCAGATCTCGGCCTCTTTAGTGTAGAACTGGAATTCAAAAAAAGCTGGAGACTTTAGAAACAGAAGCAGACCTGTTAGTGTGTGTAGTTTTATTATTCCCAACTCAGGAAATACAGTGGTAGTATTTTAACATGGTTTTTAGCAAATACCCATTTGTTCTACCTTTTTTTTTTTTTACATCCATCGTTCTTCCTGTTTTGAACAGAGTGTAATAAAACACAGACCTTATAAAATGTCTGTACTGCGGTGAAATTATGAAATGAGTATGTCATTGACCAGATTCCCCCCTGGACGAGTAACTAACTACACCAGCTGATAACACGTTATATTCCGTATTCATTCTTTATTCTGTTGTGGATGGATCTGCTACTGAAAACTGCTTTTCCCAGAAATCCTAAAATGACAAACATATAGGGGAAAAGATGAGGCGTTTGGGGCCCGGGTTCGGAGCTGTATGAGCAACACACATTTCAGTTTCGATTAAAGGGTTGTTGATAGAGGACGACTTTCTTCTTGTTACGTCAAAATAACGAGTTGTTTTCTCAAGATCATCAAGTTATTTTTCTCGTGATTCAACATTAATGCAAGTTGTTATCTCAAGCTCATGACTAAGTTTTCATTACGAGGTCATGAGAGAGAAAATGTGTTCTCAAGAAAACTGCTTGTTTTCTCAAGATAAAAAATGAACATAACGTTTCTTATCTCAAGATCACAGGAAAAATGCAATCTCAAAAAAGCAAACTTTCGTGATGTCAAGATAACTGGTCAATATCAAGTCAATATGTCAAGATCAGGGTTTAGATTTTAGAGATTACAGTTTATTTTTCCAGTGATCTCCACATAACGAAAGTATTTTTCTTGAGATGCAGCCTTATTTTTGCATGTGATCTTGATGTGTGATAATGACAGCAATCATTGATGAACGAGTCTGACTTAACTTTGATCATGGACAGTCACAAGCTGAAAGAGCAATATGTTGTTAACTCAAGATCACGAAAAAAGAACTCATGAGCATGAGAAAATAAGTTTTGTCATCTCAAAAGCACAAGAACAAAAAGTGATCTAGATCATGAGATGAAGTATGATTCTAAAAATCTAACTCATGAGCTCGAGAAAATAACTTTCATTATCTCTAAATCACAAGAAGACAACTGTGATCTCAAGAAAACAACTTTTTATCTTGAGATGAAGAGAAAAATTATCTTGTGATCCTGAGAAAACAACTTTTGTTATACCCGGATCATTAGATGAACTCACAAAAACAACTGTTGTTATTTTTCCTTGAGAAAACAACCGCTAAGATAACGAGATAAATAACTCATAATCCCAAGAAAACTGCTTCTCTACTTTTGAAATCACTACAAAAACATTCTTTGTGATTTTGAGAAACCAACATTAATTCCCTCGAAATCACAACAAGAACTAGTGATCTCAAGATAACGAGAAGAAACAAGATGATGTACTGCTCCTGCAGGTCAGCATCCAGCAAACTCTACAAATGTGAATCGAAAGAGGACACACGTCAAGATTTTTCTCTTCTCGTTATTTACCGATAACATTTTTCACAAGCTCAATTATTTATCTACATGAAAATCTCTTCAAATTTCTTCCTGAGCCTAATGTTTGCACGTGCTGAACTCCACCAGAGTGTGTTGATGTTGCTGGTTTCTACTTTGTGCTACGTCGACAGTATGTGTATGTTTAAAGAAGTAAGTAAGATATAACAAGTCAAACTGATCTAAGGATGCACCGATCTGATACGTATATGGCCCTCCAGGGTCGGTATCCAGGAGGTTTTCCAGCATACACGAGTTCAGAACATTGACACCTTGTCTCAGGTAAAAGCTCACCAGGTATGATGGAGATACCCCAGGACCTGGACACACCAGCTATATGGAATATGGGTCCGATACTGCCTCAAACAGCAGGATGTGGTATGGGGGGTAACGCTGGACCGCTCTGTGGGAGTGATCTATTCAATTAAACTGTGTTTCTAGGTTTGTGCACTTGGCACTGCGTGGGTTGACACTAAGTTGTCTTAATGTTCCACGTTGGTTTGATATCGGTGCTAAACCAAGCTCTCCTCCTCACACAGAAATATTAATTAAACACTGATATCAGATCAGAACTCGGGATCGGCCCAGATAAAAAAGCACAGGTATTGGTATCGGAACTGTAAAAGTTGGATCGGTGCATCCCTAATCTCACCCTCATATTCCTTCATCAATACTGCAGCACGTCAACATTCATAAAGGGTTCGTAAATGTGCAATTAAAACATTAATAATCATGTAACAAAGCCAAAATCTACCTATTCAGAACATAATGCTCATGAAATACTTATTTATCATATATAAATAAACTCCTTCCAGGAGCTGTTCCGCTCAACCCAGTGTTCTGACAGCTTCTACCAGTTCTACCAGATGAAGGAGTTCACTGTGGAAACGCTTTTAGCCAATTATTTTGTTATATTTTGCTTCTGAAGAACCAGATTTTCTTATTTTTAAGGGTATACTTATTTACATGCATTATCATACATTATCATAATCGTGTTCATCATTCGCTTGTTTGTTTTTCTAAATTAACACCAGAAACCAAAACCCGAAAAGCATGTGTGTAATACTTCAACCTTACGCTGTTTTAACGTGAATCAATGTTATGTCGCTAATTTAAAAAATACAATTCTATAAAAATCAGACTTAGCTGTTTAAACATAAAAGTGTACATAAACAACAACAAACCTAATATGTCATAAAATGCTTAATAAGTAAAATACTTTAAAACCTATATATACAGATGGTCCCAGAGTCACGATGGTTTGAAATATAATTTAGGCAAACGATACAATGGGATGCTGCCTCACTCTCGCAATCGTAACCCATCTCCATCGCAAGCCGGAGACTACCTGTATATATTTTTGAAGAGAAAGGTGAGAATTTTTTCCAAAAGTATGAAGAGAGTTTCAGAGGTTTTGGTGTGTTTACTGGGGTCTATTTAGTCTTTTAGGGTTTTGTAGGGAATTTAGTTGAACGTTGCATGTTCTGGAGGGTGGGAATTAAGATTTGATCGATATCAATGCCATTGTCGTTTCCGCCTTTCAATCTAATTTCTTAACACCTTTCTTATCGATACCTAAATATTTTGCGCGAAAAAAGTAGTACACAGTCTTCCGCACCAAACACATGGCTTAGTACTATGAAGAAAAATCAGGTTAGTGCCAGGTGAAAACACTTCTATGGAATAAAATGATTTAATAACAAATAATGCATTTTTCAATATTTATCTTTACTGTCTAACATTACAGAATGAAAAAAAGTATTTTCTGATTAATGGAAAATGAAGAAATACTGAAGTTTTGATGATTTTTGAGCATTTGGACTGATTTGGTCTATAACTCATTTTTGACTCTGAGGAGAAAAGTACATTTTTGTCATGAGGGCGTTCCATATGAGAGCCGCGGCACAATGGCCCTGTGGACGCGCGTCGGGAATAAATAAATATCAAGTAAATGTCTGTACTGTGAGTAGAACGCTGGTTGTTATTTATTAGCTATAATATAAGTTTTGTCTGTAATAAATGGGAAGATTTAACTGAAGTGGAAGGTTTTAGTGAATGTTGGACTTCTCTGTGAGAGTCATGAGTGCTAACAAGCAGCGTGTGTGTTTACATATTAAAGAAATATCATTTACGCTCATGATTCCTCGTGGTTGAAGATCAAGTCATAGAGAGTGTGACGTAATGAACTGCGACACAAAACTTAGAGAAAAGAGGGAAACGTGGTGCTGGGAAATGAGAGACTCGTTAAGAAGAATCAGTAACGTTGGAGGTGAACAATTCTGATGGAACTGATGAACTGGAACCAGTTTTGAGTTGGAAGCGGTTTTGGATTCCCACCCCTATTTACGACTTAAGATGAGCTTTTACCGTATGTGTTTCCATAACCCAAAAAAGAGGAAACAACTGATTATTTATTTTTCTCATTTTAAGTTTTGGAAACAAATATTGGGAACAAAACACATGCTTTTTTTGTATCTTGGTTTTGGCTTTAATTAAAAAAAAAACAAATGAATAAATATTACACTGAAGTCGGAAAAGGACCTGTTACTCACGTGTTCATTTTGATTTTAAACTAAATAATGTGAATAAAACACATTCTTTTTGGGGTTTGGTTTAAATAATAAAAAAACAAATAAATGAATGATCTGATTAATCACTGTCTAATTTTTTAAACCAAAATATAACAAAATAAGACTTGGCTCAAGACGTACACAGAACTGTATCTACTGCCAAACTGTCCATGAGTTTACTCTAATCAGTGCTCCTTTAAAGGGACATTAAAGGGAAAGTCCAGCCAAAAACGCTACTGGGTACATTCAGCATAGCCGCTGTGCTAAATGACTCCATGAGCTTGAACGAGGTGTATGTAGTTGCTGTTGTTTTATTCATTTCTAGTTCTGTGGATAAAGGTGCACACCGGCGGAGGAGGTTTGGATGCAGTGAGGGACGCCAGCACATAGAGACTCTCTACACACACTAACGCGTTAAAGGTGCTTCAGCCGACTGCGCACTGTAAAAACCATGTGATCAAGTAGTCATGTCACTTACTTTATCTTAAAACGATCATTTGTGCAACAACTTTCATGACTTTTCAGTGAGTTCATGGAAATGAAAATGTGACGATTAATTTTAAACTGTGTGTTGTAACTGTGACTGTGTTTATGAGTTAATAAACCACACTAGATAAACTTCAAAATTTCAACTTCTGACCTAAAGTGTCAAGTAAAACTAGGGCTGCATCATCTGTCGATGTGAATGCCAGAGTTCTAACTAAACTGTAAGTATACTTTTAAGTAGGTTTCATGGGGCCAGGTGGTAGTGTATCAGCTAGGGAGTTGGCCCCGTGATCAGAGGGTCGCTGGTTCAAGTCCCGGACTAGTAAAGGTACCACTGAGGCACTCAAGAGCAATGACAAATATTCACTCACCTAAAATCCACTTAAATTAATCCTGCATCTTCACGTTTTCATTTCCGTGAGAAAACTCGTTCGCTGGAACTGCACCGATCGTTCTCTTGAGTTGAAGTTTGATCAAATAAGAATGTTAACATCAATTATTGATCAAATCATTCTTACAGTGTACCTTCCACTTACACATTCAGAAACACACACACACAACCCTACAGTGACAAAACAAGGCAGCCGGAGTTACATTTGTACAATCCTTTGGCTGTTTTAAGTTCATGAAGAAGTGAAGACGGGAAATCAAACCAGTGCAGCTGAAAAGGACAAAAAGAGGGGGATGAGGGATGAAAGAGAGAAGATCACACCTCCTGAAGTCAGTCTCTGTCGTTTTAAGCGTATTGCACATTCAGAGAGGAGGAACCGGACCGTGTGGGAAGCTGGAACTGGAACTGGATCAGGATCTTCTCACTCAAGAGCGACTTTAATGCCTTGTTCATAGGACACTCTTGTAAGATTTTGCCTTTTTTTTGTATGAACACAAGATTATTTTGTGTGAGCATGAAGATGTCCTTTCCTGAGTATTTTCAAGCACGAGACATTTTTGTGTGAGCGCAAGATGTTTTAGTGTAGGGCGAGATGTTCTCGATTAAGCACAATATATTTTAATATGTGCACAAGTTTTCATATGAGCACCCTTTTGTGTGGGCACAAGAGATATTCACGTGAGCATGACACATTTCCGTGTGCACACTAGGCGTTTTTGTGCATAAGCGCAAGAACATTTTGTGCCAAAAATATCTTTTTGCATACACATGAGTATCTTTTACAAAGGTACAAGAAATTATTGTGCGCGTGAATTGTTTTTGCTTGAGCACGATGCCTTTGTGAAGATTGAGAGCACAACATTTTAATATGCACACGTGTTTTTATGTGAGCACATCTTATTTTGAGCTGAAGACATTTGTGTGTGCTCAAGATGCATGATAATTTTGTATGCCCACGATATATTTTCATGTGCACATGAGAACTTTTCACAAGTCCGAGAAATTCTTGTGCATGTATTGACTGTTAATGCGTTGAGTGAGCGCACAATTGGTGCATGTGTAGGTTTGTAGGTTCTTTGTAGATCTGACCTATAGATTATTGATCAAAACCAGATTTGCACCTGATGGAAGGTTTTATCTGTGACTCAAAAATGTGTGTCGTGTGAACAAGGCTTTATGGGTCGCACTAAAAGCAGGGCAGAATTAGTGGTATCATCTTGTTTTTCAGCTGCTCCGGATCCATCCAGCGCAGTGAGAAACTTTCAAACTTCCTTCTCACACTCGTCACAGATCCTTCGGAGGCGAACAGGAGCGTGCGTCACATAACAATTCCATTCCATTCGTAAAATTCCTTCAGTTTTCCTTCATATTTTGGGGGAAACAGCCATCAGTTAGCCAGTTAAACAAATTCATCTGATCAGTCTGTTAGTCTTCCATTAGATTCTGTAAAACACAGGTGGGATTAAAACGCTCAGAGCGGAGTGGTGAGGAGGAGGAGGAGGAGGAGAGCGCCGCCCTGCTGCCAGCCTCCGGTAAAACAATAATAAACACCAACTAAAACGGGGTATAAATTATCACGGGGCGGAGCGTTAAAGGCAGTTGGCACGTAAAGGATGAACAAGGGATAAAAGGTCGGCGTCAGAGTAAGGGTCAGGGGTCAGCGGAGAGCCGTGTGCAGTTCGGAGCTCGGCCACAGGGGAGGCGCTGTCTCAGTACGGCCCTTTGGAGTGTCCGAAGATGGCGAGGGGGAAGTGCTTGACGTGAGACGACCACTGAGCGGCCAGCTGGAAAAACTTGACATCGTTCCACTCCACTCCGTCAATCAACACTGAGAACACACACACACACACAAAACTGTAAAATTCTACACAGCACTACATCAGTATGTTCATTTCTATAGAAATAAAATAGTCCAGAGCAGACAACTTTGATGAACATCTTCCTAAGCTTTATTTTAATTTGTTCTATGAAAGTTTCTAATAAAAGACAACATGGGATTTGTGATGTGTTTTTAAACTGCATGAGATAGAATTTTCTCGAGATCGCAAGTTATTTTTACATTTTTTCTTCGGAAAACGTTAAAACTTTAAAAACTTTGGAACTTTAAAAAGAGCTGGTGAATGAGGCTCAATGAATGTTTCTGCAGTTTATTGATTAGTTGATTGGTTAATTGATAGACTGGCAACTGATTGTTGTGTTACATTACAGAATGTTCCTTACAGAATTAAATTTAATTTTGTAACTTATTTCATGAGAACGATATGAAGGTTTTTGTGATACTTGTGAGTTCCTTGACATCTGAAAGACTGATTTCTTGATTGATGGTTGATTGGTTAATTGATTACCTTTGAGCATGGTTTGCTGGTGTTTGGCAGTGCAGATGAGCCGGCTGATGCCCTCGATCACCTGACTCTTAGACTCAACCTCCTTATCTTTAGTCTTCTTGGGCAGGAACATTACTGCGGACGAGAGAACACGCACACACTCAGCGTCATGTATATCAAATATTCACTAAATAATAATTTCTCATCACAGGTGAGTTTTTGCAACCAATATGAAATAAATAGGTAAATAATAATTACGGCATGTTTTGATAAGTAAATAATAAAGTCTAATCACAGGCAAGTTTTCACAACCAATTAAAAAAGGTTTGTAAATAATAAGATTTTATTACAAATTCTACATAATGAGTAAATCATTACCCATCACAGCTCAGCATTTATAATAAATTCCAAATATAAAGTAAATAATAATTTCTCATCACAGGTAACTTTTCACTGCAAATACAAAACTGCAAACGAGTAAAAAATTCCCCATCACAGGTATGTTTTTACAATCAATTTTAAATATGTAAAAATGTATTCTACATTACATGTAAGATTTTATAGCAAATTCCAAATAATGAGTAAATAATTTCCTTTTCACCGGAATTCCAAACAATATGTAGATAATAATTCCCCGCTACAGGTATGTTTTTATATTTAATTTCAGATATTAATTCAATAATAGTTTCCCATCAAACACACATTTTACAACCAATTTGAAATAAACATGTAAATAATAATTCCCTGTTACATAAGTCCGGTTAAGTAAGATTTATTGCAAATTCTAAATAATTAGTGAATAACTCCTCATCACAGGTGAACTCTTATTACAAATTACAAATAATATGTAGATAATAATTCCACTCTAGAGGTAGTTTTTACTGTAAATTACAAATACTATGTAAAAGGTAAAGAATAATTCTTATAGGTTTTTGTAACGTTTAATATTATAATAAGTGAATAATAATGAGGCTGTACGAGGCTTTACGCGTTTAGACTAAACTGTTTTAATCCAGGTGTGAACTAATCAAAAAGCAGTAACCTGCGTGACAGCACCTGGCGGCGTGTGTATCGGGATGTTACTCTCACCTTTCTTGTTCTTCTCCTTGGTGACGACGGTCATGGACATAGTGGGCGTGGCCCCGGTGGCCTCGGCCCCGCCCAGTGGGAGGCGGCTAACCTGCAGCGAGCGGAATGTGCACTTGAGCGTGTTTTTGGAGGAGGAGTCTCGCTTCTCCACGTCTCTCTTCCTCTCTGTGGGAGCCACCCAGTAATCCACCTGCAGACCCATCAGCTCCCCCTGGCCACCGCCGGGAGAACTGCACACACACACACACACACAGAAGGAGAAAGAGGAGTGTATGGATGGAGAGGAGGGAGGTAGTCAGTTCTGAGGTTTTGAGTTTTCGGTTTTGAGGTATGAGTACTTGCAGAGGGAGGTGTGTACAGTTGGAGGGGAGGAAGGTTGGAGTGTGAGGAGGTGAGGTTTAATGTGTGAGTTTTGAGGTATGAACTTTGAGGATTGACTTTCAACGTTTACGGGTTTGGTTTCGAAGATTGAGGTTAAAGATGAAGTTTCAGTTTGTGGTTCAAGAAGAGGTTTGAGGTTCGAGTTTTGAGATTCAAGGTGAGATTTGAGGTTTGAGGTGTGTGTACCTGCCAAATGAGAGGTGTGTGGATGAAGAGAAGCGAAGAGTGTGGAGAGGTGAGGTTCAAGTGTTGAGGTTTGAATTGATGTTTGAGTTTTTAAGATTTGAGTTGCGTTTTGAGGTTTGTGTGTACCTGCAGAAGGAGGTGTGTACGGATGAAGAGGAGGGAGGAGTGTGAGGTTTGAGGTGTGTGTGTGTGTGTACCTGTAGAAGGAGGTGTGTACGGATGGAGAAGAGGGAGGAGCGTGAGGTTTGAGGTGTGTGTGTGTGCGTACCTGTAGAAGGAGGTGTGTACGGATGGAGAGGAGGGAGGAGCGTGAGGTTTGAGGTTTGAGGTTTGAGGTGTGTACCTGTAGAAGGAGGTGTGTACGGATGGAGAGGAGGGAGGAGCGTGAGGTTTGAGGTTTGAGGTGTGTACCTGTAGAAGGAGGTGTGTACGGATGAAGAGGAGGGAGGAGCGTGAGGTTTGAGGTGTGTGTGTGTGTGTACCTGTAGAAGGAGGTGTGTACGGATGGAGAGGAGGGAGGAGTGTGAGGTTTGAGGTTTGAGGTGTGTACCTGTAGAAGGAGGTGTGTACGGATGGAGAGGAGGGAGGAGTGGGTGAAGCTTCTTTAAGAGCTGGAGATATTTGAGGAGGCGTGGAGGAGAGGAGCGCACCAACCGGAGCTGCATCATCCGAATCTCCTGCACACACAGAGAGAGAGAGAGAGGAAGAGGGAGAATGTTGAAGTTGATGTTGTGTGATGAGAGTGTGAGGAAGAGTGTGGAAGAGATGAAGGTTTTCATTGAGACACACCTGATGCAGCTGAACTCTGCTCCACGATTCCCACCTTCACCATCTACACACACACACACACACACACACATTTACATCAACACTATTTAGCAAGAAAATCAACAATCTGCATGAGTGTGTGTGTGTCCATGTGTGCACTGTGTGAGTTCATGTCCATTTGTATGAGTGTGTTTGTGTGTCTATTATATTTGAGTTTGTGTGTATTTATTTATTTAGGTGTGTATCTATCTGTGTGTGTGTGTGTGTGTGTGTTACTTGCCCCTATAAAAGGGATGAACTTCTGGCAGGAGTCTTCATCAGGGCTGTAAAACACAGTGCAACACTTTTCATTTTCTTTTCATTCAAAATCTTTTCATTTCTCATAATTTATTCATCTGTCAGAACAGCAGCGATCGGAGCTTAGATCAATAACCACACTAATCAATCACTGAGGTGCTGATCAATCAATAACACACTCAAATCAAACACAAATCAAACTGCCTCGTCCTCACTGAGAACACGGTCTTATTCCTTATATTAACTAAGAGAGTTTTTATGTTTTTAATTAATATACAGTACTGTGCAGAAGTTTTAGGCAGGTGTGAAAAAAATGCTGTAAACAAAGAATGCTTTCAAAAATGGAAGTGTTAATCATTTATTTTCATCAATCAACAAAATGCAGTGAATGAACAAAAGAGAAATCTAAATCAAATCAATATTTGGTGTGACCAGCCTTCGCCTTCAAAACAGCATCAGTTCTTCTAGGTTCACTTGCACACAGTTTCTGAAGGAACTCGGCTGGTAGGTTGTTCCAAACATCTTGGAGAACTAACCACAGATCTATAATCCTATAATCCTACAAAATAATATAATGACTACAAAATAATATAATGACTATAATCCTACAAAATCCCTGACTTTGTGCAAGTGTACCTATAAGAATTGATGCTGGTTTGAAGGCAAAAGGTAGTAACACCAAATATTGATTTGATTTAGATTTCTCTTTTGTTCGCTCACTTTGCATTTTGTAAATTGATAAAAAATAAACAATCATTATTTATATTTCTGAAAGCATTCTTTGTTTACAGCATTTTTCACACCTGCCTAAAACTTTTGCACAGTACTGTATTCCTGCAAGACAAAGCACATTTATACAGATCAAAACATCTACTTATTTTTAAAGACCACATATATTCATTTATTATTTATTATATTTGTATATTATTTATGGTGACTTTCTTACACAAATTCAGATTCAACAAAATGTTTTGTCAATTGCTATTGTGTTTTAAAATCTCTCCTTGGCCTTTAAAACCGTGTGAGACATTGAGTTTGTATTATTCTAATTTTTAATTAGATTTATTCTTTTATTTATTCTTCTGTACAGCAATTTGGTCCATTGTGGTTGTTTGCTTTACAAATAAAGTTGGAATGGATTATACGGCATATATTAATATGTAATACAGTATATAATGTGACTTATTACCATAAAAAACTGACAAAACCCCTTACCTTAACATTAGTTTTAACAGTAATTATTAACAGTAATAATTCATGTCTAATATATCAACTATGAGAGGTGACTTGTGCTTGATTTGAGCTCTGGATTTCTGATTTTATTGAGGCAGGAAAGCAGGAGGATCACATGCAAGCTCCCGTCCAATCAGCAGCCGCCGCCGCTCCTGCAAGGCCCCGCCCACTACACGCAATCAGCCAATCAGCTTCAACAATTTTACAGCAGCCCGGGAAGGACAGAAATAGCAGACAAACGGGGAGGAGAAGCGAGACCTGAGTAGATAAAGAGGAGATAAAGAGCGAGGACGTGACTCTTCTCACTACTGCACCATAAATAATTAAGGAGAGAGAGAATCTACGATGAGAACGGCTCAACATCACCACGTCTACACAAGTGGGAGGAGGAGAGGTTTGAGACTTGAACTTTGAGGTTCGAGTTTTCAGTTTTGAGGCTTGACATTTGAGTACCTGGAGAAGGAGGTGTATACACATGGAGAGGAGGGCGGGAGTATGAGGAGGTAGGATCTGCGGGATGAGATGTGAGACAGGTGAAGGTGAGTGGGTAAGGCTTGAGATTTGAGGTGTGGGGGAACCTACAGATGGAGGTGTGTTTGGGTGGAGATGGGGGAAGAGTGTGGGGTTAGAGTTTTGAGGATCTGGAGAAGGAGATGTGTGCGGTCGGGCAGTGGGGCAGGTGGGAGGTACAAATGTGAGGAGGTGAGGTTTGAGTTTTGAGGATCTGGAGAAGGCGGTTGGGCGGGTGGGAGGTACAAGTGTGAGGAGGTGAGGTTTGAGTTTTGAGGATCTGGAGAAGGAGGTGTGTGCGGTTGGGCGGGTGGGAGGTACAAGTGTGAGGAGGTGAGGTTTGAATTTTGAGGTTTGAACTTTGAGGCTTGGGTTTCAAGGTTTGAGGGTCCAGTTTTGGAGATTGAAGTTGGAGTTTTGAGGTTTGGCACCTGAGTGCTTAAAGCTGTTTTCACATACAGTCCTCTTTAAAGAAACCGAACCTCTAGAAGTGGAGCAACAGGAAAAGGCACTCAGTTCTTGTTGTGTTCACACTGAGAGCTGATCTGAGTCGTCTCAAACCCTGTAGTATCTGTAGTATCTGTGTGTTTTTGTTGGAGATGCTGGACCGTCTCCTTTACACTGAGGATCTATGAGAGCAGGAGGGAGGCGAGGATGACGATGTCACACGGGTGTGGAACTGAGCACGACAGCCAATCAAATCGCTCGACATCATCCAACAGTCAAACAACGTCACTGGCTTTTAGTGCTGCTCAAACACCCTGTTACATCACCTCCTCTCCTCCTGCTGCACTACATACACACTACACTACACCAACCAATCAGAACACAGAGAGAGAGAGAGAGATGGTGATTGAGATTAAAAGCACGTGCAGGACCACAATACCTTACTGCAAAATCAAAATGAAAGCTCTTTTTCCTTCAGAGTGGCAAAAACACACACAAACACAATAAAAATGTGTTATTATACACACACACACACTTACAGCAACACACACTCTCACACACTCATGAGTAACAGGTGATGTGAACACAGTGAGTCTCACAATGTGTTTATAACATGCGTTCAGTTACCGTGAAAGTGTGTTCAGTTCCAGCATTTATTATGTTTTAGCAGCGTTCTACTTTTAATATTAATACTAACAATCTATTAGTACCTTTCATAATTCAAATATTTATTAAGAATATAATCAATAAAAGAGAGACAGGCAACTGAGTGAACGGAGTACTACTAATACGAGATGATAAAATGATTAAAAAACTGTTTATACGTAACAAACTGATTACAAATAAATAGAAATGTGAACAAACAGGGCTACAAGAAATAGTAATAATTCAGAAGCAGGGCAGGGAGAGTACTTTATAAAAGGGTTTTAAAACAGGAAAGAGATCCGGCTTCACGAGCTTTTTGGCCCCAGTTGTTTCTGTTGATTTTTCTAGGGTTAGATTTTTCATTTTTACTTGTTACTGCCTTATTATTGCCTTTAATAACCCTTTCTCATATGGTTCTACTCTTCGACACACGTCCCTTTCCAATCACGCTGTTTTGTGGTCAGCAGCAGAAGATGCCCATATAAAAGACAAACTTTCATTTTGATCAAAGCTGACTGATCGGTTTCAGTATAAACACATCGTTCTGATCACAGTTTCATGGTAACTTTAATGTTCAGCTGTATGAGCCGCACACTGAGATACACAATCCACCAACAACACACACGTCCACGTCTCACATCACCTTCATCACAAATATAACTCTCATGCAAACACTGGAACTCAACACTTTAACACTGAACACATTACATCAACCTGTGCATCAGTTGTCCAGTAGTTTTCACATTAAAACCAAAAACCAAAACCCACAAGGTGTTTGTAGAAAAAATATTTACAAAACAATTCATGAGCAGTTTTCTGATTTCTCATGGTGAGCTCAAGTTAAAAATGGGGAAAAATGAAAAACATCCCATTCCATATTCATATCCTGTTCAGTTTATTTTATTCAATGTAAATGATGTTTATAAAATGGTAACTGGTTTGTTCATTCTGGTTCTGGAAACAAATATTGAAGAGTGTTTTATGGGCTTGATTTTTCAAATGTTTTCAAGTTTTACGACAATCAAATGTATGTAGTGTGTCATTTGAATGTGTGTGTGTGTGTGTGTGAGAGAGAGAGAGAGAGAGAGAGGGACAGTGTGTGTGTACCTCTTCTGCTTGTATGTGAGCATGGCCTCGGCGATGGGCAGCTGATGAGCCCCGTTTGCCCCCAACATGTACTGCGTTACCCTGGAAACCACATCTGGACTGTCCTGCACTGTAGATGGAGAGATAAAATGAATATATGAATAATGTAATATAAATAAGAAAATAATATAAATATGAATAAAATGTAATATAATCAAACATTAAATAATTAAATTAAATTTTTTTTCTAATTTAATTCAGAATGCTGCAATGAAGAGAAGAGAAGAGGAGAGAGAGAAGATAGGATTATAATAGAATAGAATAGAATACATGAGTTAAATTTAGTTGTAAATGTAGCTGAATGCACCGGTGAAATAATTTTATAATTGCTCAGTATTTGTTCTAGTCATGAGCAGTGCAATATCTGCCTATTTTATATTTCATGTGAAAACACAAATTAAAGTGAAAAAATGACAAAATCTGTTATTTGCATTTAGCAACGTTACGGGAGAAAAGAACAAGGCTCCTGTTTTTGGCTCATAGTGTATTTACCCTTTAAATGTGTGTGTGTATGAGAGAGCCAGAGAGAGGGTCTGTGTGTGTATGTGGGCGTGTGAGAGAGAGTGTGTGTGTGTCCATGTATTTATTAGGGCTGGGTTCAAAAAATCGATTCACCGATCAATATCGATTCTCGTTCGAAAAATACGATATCGATTCAAAAATTCACAGATCTATCTTTTCCTTGTGGCTATGCACTACTTCTCGCGACCGCGCAAGGAGAGCTATAAAAACGTGAGACCGGCGAAACCCAAACCAAATAGAGCCATGGCTGAAGCTGCTCCGCTCAAATCACCGTCTGGCCTAAAGGCCGATGTTTGACAACACTTCGGTTTTAAAACAAGTTATTTTATAACCAAGCAAAACTAGTATTGACGCAAAGAAATCTCTAAATAAATCGATATCGAATCGAAACGAGAATTGAATCGGATCATAAGCTTGTGAATCGGAATCAAATCGATTCAGGAAATCAGCAACGATACCCAGCCCTAGTATTTATGGCATTGTGGGGAGATTTTTGTCCCCTAAAATCACTTATATCTGTTTTTTGGGCTTTGTGGGGACATTTGAGAGGTCCCCATGAGGAGAAATGACTTTATAGAAAATGTGCTTGTTTTATTTGAGAAAGTAAAAGAGGTAAAAGATGTGCTTTTGGTTACTGAGGTTAAGGTTAGGGTTAGGATTAGGTGTAGGTGTAAAATTATATACATCTAGTCATTATGGGAGTCTATGGAAAGACCTCAGAAAGATAGTAATACAAGACTGTGTGTGTGTGTGTGTGTGTGTGTTATTCTCTGTGTTAATATTAATAATAATAACTCACCTATAACTGGAGCTTCAGCTTTATAGAACAGATCTCTCCACGCTGAGTCCTGGAACAGACTGTTATACCTGTAATCTATACTGGCCAAGTACTTGGAGACCGGGTGTACACCTGCACACACACACACACACACACACACATATATTTATCAACGATTCTGTATGTCCTAGTTGTACGACATGTTGACGTGTTTTGTGAAAGTAACAGGTTTGAGGTGGTCACCGAGTGGAATGATGAGGAAGCGCAGGTATCCCAGCCAATCAGGAGTCTTGTGGGTCAGGTGATCCACGAAGAGGCGGAGCACAGCGGACAGGTAATGCTGAGCACCGGCTACTGCGACCTTCACCGGGGCCGGAGTGATGGAGTTACTGTTACAACTACACACACACATCATACACACGCACATCATACACAAACACACACACATTATACACACACATATCGTACACAAACACACAAACATCATACACACACACACACACACACACATTATACACAAACACACACACAAAAACACACACATCATCATAAACACACATCGTACACAAACACACAAACATTTTACACACACACATTATACACACACACATCATACACAAACACCCAAACATTATACACACACACATTATACACACACACATAAATACAAACACACAAACATTTTACACACACATTATACACACACACATCATAAACACACACATCCTTTACCTGACACATCATACACAAACACACAAACATTATATACACACACACATTATACACACACACATAAACACACACATTATACACACACACATTACACAAACACTTATACACTTTATACACACATTATACACAAACACACACACACAAAACACACACATCATCACATAAAACACATAAATGCACAAACACACACATTATGCACATATGGGTACACAAACACAAACTTATTTACACACACATTATACACACACACACATCATGCTAAACACCCAAACATTATACACACACATCATACACACAACACATCATACACACACACCCAAACATAATACACACACACATTATACACACACACATCGTACACAAACACCCAAACATAATACACACACACATTATACACAAACACACACACAAAAACACACACATCATCATAAACACATACGTACACAAACACACACATGATACATACACATATTGTACACAAACACACAAACATTTTACACACACACATTACACACACACACATCATGCACAAACACTCACACAGAAACACACACATATCATAAATACACACATCATCATAAACACACATCATACACACACACACATCATACACAAGCACACAAACACACACACACATCATCATACATCATCACACACACACACACACACACATCATCATCACACATCATACACACACACACACACACACACACACACACACACACAAACACACACACATCATAAACACACAGCATACACACACACATCATACACACACACACATCATCATACACACACACACACACACAAACACACATCATAAACACACACATCATACACACAACACATCATCATACACACACACACACACATCATAAACACACACATCATACACACAACATATCATCATACACACACACACACACACACAAACACACACACACATCATAAACACACACATCATACACACAACACATCATCATACACACACTCACAAACAGTGAGAGAAAAGACAGAGGAGAAAGAAAGAAAGGAGGAGAGGAGAGGGAGAGCAGGGTTGGGCTGGAGGAAGAGAATTGAGAAAAATCGGCAGAGAGAAAGGGAGAGAAGGGGAGGAGAGGGAGGTGATGAGGAGAAAGATGTGAGAAGACAGAGAGAGACAAACTCACAATCTCTGTATCCGCCTTGAGATGATGGTGTTGAGCATTTCTTAATATATCTGCTGTTGTACAGGTACACACTACAGGCAAACTGTGATTCTGCAGAACATCAGACAGATACTGTGGAGAGAGAAGAAGAGATGGGGTCAAAAAAGGAGAAGAGGAGAAAATAAAAAGTGTATTTCAGAGATTTTCAAATCTATCTATGTGTGTTTGAGTGAGGTGTGTGTGGAATGTTGAGAGTGTGTGTGTGTATTTGTGTGTTTGAATGATTGTGTGGAATGTTTCAGTGTGTCAGTGTGTGTGTTTGAATGTGTGTATCTGTGTGAGTCTGTGTTTGAGTGAGTGTATGTAAATGTTTCAGTGTGTCAGTGTGTGTGTGTTTGAGTGTGTGTGTGTGTCAGTGTGTGTGTGTTTGAGTGTGTGTATCTGTAGTCTGTATTTGAAGTGAGTGTGTGTGGAGAAATGTTTCAGGTGTGTCAGTGTGTGTGTGTTTGAGGCATGTGTGTGTGTCAGCCTGTGTGTGTGTGTGTGTCAGTAACTTGTGTCCCGAGTGTGTGTGTGTGTGTGTGTGTGTGTGTCTGTTTATACCTGTCCCTGCCAGTCGGAGGTATTGATGAGGATGATGCTGTCAGGAAGATGGTCGTCTGACACCAGGATGTGGTTTAGCTGGTCGTACACGGTTTCAGGGGAATCTGCTGGAGCAGCGTGAAACCAGTGAAACAATTACCCACATGTTATTTTCCTCCGTCAACGTTATGTGCTTCGGTAAAAAGCCACCAAACCTATATCAGTGACACTGCGGTACCTGCAGGTGGCAGCGTGGGTCGAGCGAGCGCTCGTTGTCCAGGCTGTTTGCTTAAGCTCGTTAAGTAGACTGACTAGTCTATCTCTCAGCAGAGACGTCTCCTTCCTCTGACGCCAACCCGGCTCCTGCCTGGGGACGGGCGAGAGCGACCAAGGATGAGCTCCACGAGAGCGGAGGGGAGTGAATGAGTGAGGTGGGGTAAAAGAGAGTGAGGGGAAATTTAGTGAATGAGGAAGTGAAGGAGTGAGTAAATTTGAGTGAACGTGAGTGAACATGAAAGTGTGAGAAAGACAGAGAGAGATGAATGAACAAATAAGTGAGTTAGTATATGGGTGAGTGAGTTAACGGGTCAGGAAATGAATGAGTGAAATGCAAATGGCTATTAGTGCTGGTGGTGGGTGAGTGAGTGAGTGCATGGTGAGTGGTGATTACATGAATTGAGTGGGTGGTGGTGAGTGGTGAGGAGTGAATACATGAGTCAGAATGGTGAGGTGAGTGAGTGAGTGGTGAGGTGAGTGCATGTGGTGAAGGTGGTGATTGCATGGAGTGAGTGGTGGTGAGTACATGGTGGTGGTGATTACATGGTGGTGGTGAGTGCATGAAGGTGAGTGTGAGTGGTGGTGGTGAGGAATGAGTGCATGGTGGTGGTGGTGGTGGGGTGAGGGTGAGTGAGTTGAGGTGGTGGTGAGGTGAGTATGGTGGTGAGGTGAGGTGGGGAGATGATGCATGGTGGTGAGGTGGTGGTGAGGTCAGTGGAGTGCATGGTGGTGGTGGGTGGGGGAGGTGCATGGAGGTGGTGGGGGAGTGGTGCATGGTGGTGGTGGAGTTAGATTGGTGGTGGTGGGTGAGTGGGGAGGTGCATGAGGTGAGTGGTGAGGTGGGTGAGGGATAGAGTGCATGGTGGTGGTGGTGGTGGTGAGGGAGGGGTGGTGAGTACATGAGTGTGGGTGGTGGTGGTGGTGGTGGTGGTGGTGAGGGGGTGAGTGCATGGTGAGTGGGGGGTGGGGCCATGGTGAATGGTGGTGGTGGTGGTGCATGAGAATTGAGGGAAGAGGTGAGTGGTGAGGCTATGCATGGTGGTGGATTACCTGACGGGTGGAGTACATGGTGGAGTGGTGGTGGGGAGTGAGAGGAGGAGGGAGGTGAGGGAAGGAGTGGAGTGAGTGGTGGTGAGTACATGTGAGTGAGGTGGTGAGTGCATGGTGGGTGGGGTGGGTGGTGGTGGTGAGTACATGGTGGTGGTGAGGGTGAGGAAGGGAGGGAGGAGGGAGGGTGAGGTGGGTGAGTGGTCAGAGTGAGTGGTGGTGAGTGCATGCCGTGGTGAGGTGAGTGGTGCATGAGAATTGAGGTGAGGTGGTGAGGCTGGTGCATGGTGGGTGGTGGTGAGTGAGGTGGTGGTGAGTACATGGTGGGGGAGGGGTGGTGAGGTGGTCATGAGGTGGTGAGGTGCATGAGGTGGTGGTGAGGGGAGTGTGGTGGTGGTGGTGAGGTGGTGCATGGTGAGGGGAAGGGGTGAGGTGGTGGTGGTGGTGCATGCGTGGTGGTGATTACCTGTGAGGTGGAGTACATGGTGGTGGTGGGAGGAGGAGGATGAGGTGGTGGTGGTGGGGGAGGAGGAGGATGAGGTGGTGGAGGTGGTGGCGCTATGGAGCCGGGAAGTGGTGGTGGTGGTGGGGGTGGGGGTGCTGGAGGTGAGTGCATGGTGGAGTGGGGGAGAATTGCATGAGTGGGTGAGGTGGTGAGGGTGGTGGTGGTGAGGAGGTGCATGGTGGATTGGTGGTGGTGAGTGGGTGAGGTGAGTGGGGAGGTGCATGGTGGAGTGGTGGGGGTGAGTGCATGGTGGTGGTGGTGGTGGTGGTGGTCGAGGTGAGTGTGAATTAGTGGGGAGGTACATGAGGTGGTGAGGGTGAGTGAGTGGTGGTGGTGGTGGGGGGTGGTGGGGTGGTGCACATGGTGGGGTGGTGGTGGGGGTGGTGCATGGTGGTGGGGAGGAGTGCATGGTGGTGGTGGTGGTGGTGGTCAGGGAATGGTGGGAGTGAGTGCATGGAGTGGATGGTGGTGGTGGTACATGCGTGGTGGTGGGATTACCTGTTGGTTGGTGCATGGTGGTGGTGGTGGTGAGGGGGTGAGAAAGGGGAGGAGGAGGGTGATGGAAGGGAGTGGAGTGGAGTGGTGGTGGGTGAGGTGGTGAGGTGAGTACATCGTGGTGGGGGGGTGAGTGGTGAGGTGGTGGTGGGTGAGGGGTAAGTGCACATGGTGGTGGTGGTGGTGAGGTGGTGAGGTGAGAATGCATGGTGGTGGTGGGGTGGTGGTGGTGGTGAGGTGATGCATGGTGGTGGTGGTGGTGGTGAGTGGTGCATGGTGGGGGAGGTGGAGTGCATGGTGGTGGTGAGGTGCATGGTGAGGTGAGTGCACATGAGGTGTGGGGAAGGGTGGGTGAGTGGTGGTGGTGCATGCGTGGTGGTGATTGCCTGAATTGAGTGCATGAGTGGTGAGTGAGTGGGGAGGAGGGAGGGAGGAGGGAGTGGTGAGTGGAGTGAGTGAGGGGGTGAGTGAGGTGAGTGCATGGTGGTGAGGAGGTACATGAGTGAGTGAGGTGGTGAGGTGGAGGTGAGAATACATGGTGGTGAGGAGAGTACATGAGTGATTGAGTGGTGGCGAGTGAGTGGTGAGGGTGAGTACATAGGTGAGTGAGTCTTGGGAGGGAGTGAGGGAGTGAGTGAGTACATGCGTGAGTGAGGGAGTGAGTTGATGTTGGTGATGTAGGTGTTGTGACCTGTTGGAGGTTATGATGAGTGACTCAGTTTTGGTCATTTTTGCCAGTAGGGGGCAGTTTGTCCAGGAAGAGTGTCCATGTTGTCCATCATCTCCAACTCTGAAGTGGGGGTCACCGCCTCTGTGTGCCCCTGTTCTCACACACACACACACACACATTACAGCTGTGTCACCGGGGCTAGTCTGTGGGCTAAGTAAGCATGTGTAGGGGGTCGAGCCATATGTTATTGTTCAGGGGTTGATATCGTGTGATTATTACTAATAAAAAAGAGAGCGATAAGTAATTTTTTTGAACTGCTTTAAAAATGGGAAATTTAGTGTCAAAATAACCATCTCCAACTGCTCCAGCTCCCAGCAGCACCGATATTCACATTTTAAAAGTTTAACAAATAAACGACAATTCATTAATTTATTATAATAGAGTTCTGAAGTTTTATAATTAATTGTCTCTTAATTAATAGTAAACATTTCGCAGCAGCAGCTGGGTGTGGAATAGACAAAGACACGCACACGCTTCGGCGTATCAGTAAATAAGCAATACCCACAACCGTCAAATGTTAAATATCAGCAGTAACCGTGCGGACTGATGCTTGGCTACCGACTGTGAGTGTGAGGAGGAGGAACTTACGAACGTCAGACTGTCGGGAACTCGTCCATCCTGGGACTTTCACCTGCAGCCGTCACGCTTAGCCGAGGATCCACCTGAGAGAGAGAGAGATGGACGAGTGCAAGTGTGTGTTTAAGAGTGTGTGTGTGAGTGTGTGTGTGTGAGAGTGTGTGTGTGTGTGTACTTACAGGACTGGGCGGCTCTTTGTGACTCCTCATGCTGTGAATGCTGCCAATCTCAGTTTGTGAACTGGAGAGAGAAACTCCCTCAAAATATGGCCTAAAACACACACACACACACATACCTACCTCTCTATACATACACACATACACACACACAGTTGAGAAGTATCATGTGGCATTTGAGATAAAATAAACAAACATTAGTAAATACAGTAAAATAAAGCATTACTGAGGCAGTTACCTAGTGAGGAAGTATGTGATTGTCATTATTAACGGAAAATAAATAAATAAATAAATAAAACAAAGAGAAGAAAGAAATTGATTGCTGGTAGACAGAAATTTCATTCGGAAATATCAACACAGGAAGAGACACACACACACACACACATCCCACACACACATCACACACACACACATCCACATACACACACACACACATCCACACACACACATCCACATACACACACATCACATACACACACACACACACACACACATCCCACATACACACACACACACACACACACATCACACATCATCACATCCACACACACATCCACACACACACACACACATACACATCCACACACACATCTATACACACACACACACACACACACATCCACATACACACATCACATACACACACACACACACACACATCCACACACACACACATACACACACATACACACACACACACACACACCCACACACACACACACACATACACATACACACACACACACACACATCATACACATCCATACACACACATACACACACACACACATCCACATACACATCACATACACACACACACACATCACACACATCCCACATACACATACACATCACATACACACACACACACATCCACACACACATCACATACATCCACATACACACACACACATCACATACACATCACATACACACACACACACACATCACGCACATCACATACACATCCACATACACACACACACACTCACTTGAGTTGTGGTTTGGGAGTGCTGAGCACACTCTCGTCATCGTCCAGGTCCGGTCCACTGTCACTGGGGTTCTCAAAGTCCAAACTCTCCAGATCCAGATCCTCCTCCACCTCCGGGGGGCGCTCTGCTGGGTCCTGCTCCGAATCCAACACCTGCAACACACACACACAAAAAACTTCCATCTGGTTCAACTGCTGCTTTAAAGTTTAAAGTTTTTATTATTTTCTCTGCTAAAACTCATTGTGCAGCTTGAACCTTAAGTCGTAGAAGTCACAAACCGGTGAAGGTACCACTGAGGTACTCATTAGCAAGGTACTGTCCCCATGACGAATAATCCCTCACTTATAATTCACGAATTAATCCAGCATCTACACATGTAACACTGAAACAGCTGCAATTGTACAGATCATCGTCTGAAGTGGACGTTTGATGATGAAATATCTAAGTTAACATGACTTACTGATCAAACAAACAGACCTCAAGTTATTGATAAGTACAGGCACAAACTTCACAGACACACACACACACACACACACCTCATCAGAGACGCGGAAGCGCTTGAGCAGAGCCACCACCCTCTGCTTAAAGTTTTGCTGCTAATGAAGAGAGAGAGAAATGTCAGTAAACAAACACACACACACTGCAGATGTAAATTTAATTCTGCAATTAACTGAGTGTGTTTGCATGGGTACGTGTGTGTGTGTTACCCGTGTGATGGACGTTGTCCGCACGATTGACCTTCGCTGCTTTTTAGGCTTCCTCACTTCAAACTCGTCATCCTCAAGGTCCTACAGAGAAACACCACTTTTGTTAGTTTTTATCATGAAAATAATAATTCTCCAAATCCACAGTTCAGTTCAGTACAGGACTCGGGTTTTGAGAGTTGTGATACGGCGCAGTTGCTTGTGTAACCGTTAGGGAGTTGGCCCCGTGATCGGAGGGTCGTCCGTTCAAGCCCTGGACTGGTAAACGTACCACTGAGGTACTCATGAGCAAGGTACCGACCCCAAGCATGTGATCTATCACCGATGGGTCAAATGCAGAGGTCACATGTGGTTGTGGTGCGTCGTGTGCTGGGCTGCGTACAGATATTACAGGGTCAAATCACATTCCCAGAGATCCTTCTACTGAAATAATCTTTATTTTTGTGACATATTCCAGAACCGTGATCCGAGATGTTGGTGTTGTGGCTTCAGATTTGTTACACCTCTACATTTTACTAAGTACAAAAAGAACACTCACTTCACCCATTTACAATAAAGAATAACATTACACCGCTTGAATTTGTATAGGACTAACTAACTATCTAACTAACTAACTAGATAGATAGATAGATAGATAGATAGATAGATAGATAGATAGATAGATAGATAGATAGGTCGATAGATAGGGGGTAAGAGCATCTCACCTGGCCGTGAACAGCATCATCACTGGCCTCCTGCTCCGATGAGAAACTCTCATATTCCTCCTCCGAGTAGTTATCTACACAAACACACACACACACCTAATAAACACAAGCATTAGCACCTGCACCTTAAACTCACACACACACACTGCTCTCATTACAACACCAGTCCGGTGTGTGTTTATATGTCTGAGTGTGTGATATCATCATTTTCTGTCCCAGGATGGCCGCCTCCTCGTGTGTGTGTGGGTGTAGTATGTGAGAGTGTGTAGTATGTGTTTGTAGTGTGTGTAGTGTGTGTTGAGTACCTGAACTCTTGATCTTCTGTCCCAGGATGGCCGCCTCCTCGTGGTCAATCGGTTGGCTGGACAGAGAGTAAATCCAAATCTCGGCCACTTTCCCCAAAAGATCCTTCTGGTGACTGCAGAGAGCCAAAACCTGACCTCCTTCTGCTGGATGCTGCATCACCTGAGCACACACACATACACACACAGATGTGAAAATATCACCCAGCTGCAAATTAGCAACAAAGATTAACGACAACTGTTTGGCAGCAGCCTACAATGTGTGTAAGTGTCGGTGATGTTTTAAGAACAAGTTTCTTTTTAACAAGTCAGTGAATGAGGGAGAATAGCTTGACTAGCTTTATCTTCCACTGATCGTTAGCCGTGTCGGTGTTTTGGGGTGGAGCGTGGGTGAGGACGGAGCCGTGTGATTGGTGAGTTGGTGGTGTAGTGGACGGAGCACCTCAGACATGTCTAGTGACCCTGCAGCCAGCGTCTTGTAGCCCAATATGGTGCGGTTCTTATAGCGCTTCCTCCGCTGGAGCAGGATCTGTAACTTATTACCCTCCCTCTTCAGGAAGTGGGGATACTGCACACACACACACACACTTATATAGTTATACTGTAATAAATATGTGACCCTCCACGGCAAAACCAGACGCTTGTCGCAACGGAGGTTTCCAAGAAAAACGACTGTTTATGTTGCGTGGGGTAGAATTGTGGATTTTTAGTTTTTAGTGTTTTGAAACAGTGGAAGGTCTATACTGTACTGTTGTGAATAAATTTGGCTGAAAAACTTCCCCTTTCCATCCTAAAAACGTGACTTTCTTGAGGTGAGGAATTCAATTCCAGCAGAATGTTAAAAGTTTGTGTTTTGACCGCTCTACTTCAATATTTACGCTAAATCCACTGGTTGACTAGCGTGAAGATATTTCTCCGGAATCCATCTTCGTCTCCCGAGTTCAGTTAACCTAACGCAGGTAGGCTATCCGTGTGGCTGTGAATGCAGCGTAGGCTACCGTAAATGCAAACGTAGCCGCGACCGCACCAAGCGTCTGTGAGTGCTACGGCGATAGTCAACTTCAAAGGCAGATTTCTCCGTTTCTCACTTGGCGTGACAGGAGAAACCCGACTCCTTTGAATGTTGATATCTCAGTCATATGTCGTCCCATTCATTCCATATAGGTATCGTTTTGAAGCTTGATTTATGCCCTTTCATCAAAACATAACTCAATTTTGAGAATTTGCGACAAACAACTGGTTTTGCTGTGGAGGGTCAGAAATGTCATAAATACATCACATACAAATTGTGCAGCTAAAATATGATAAAAATTAAAAATACAAATTTCTTATTTCATACACACACACATACTGGAGTAAGCCATGATGAAGGATCTTACACTCGGTGTGTGGATGTGCGTGAATAACGCAGTGTGTTTACCTGCAGGGAGAAGGTGAGCGCGAGGTCGGTCTCCACCACTCCAGCAGGGGGCAGCATAATCTCATGAGAGCGCAGGATCCGCTTAGAGCCCTGAGGTCACACAGTTCACACAACAACACAACATGAAACAACACACACACACACTAGGGGTGATGAGAAGTTACACCACAACCTGCACTCAACAACACAATCCCTTTAGCAGTTATGAAACCATTAAATTAACTTCATTCATTCACAAGTTTTGCGTCACACCCCTAGTTATGAATTTCTGCTCGCCTGGATTTTCACAGCGATGACCACGGAGATGGGCTCCTTATCCAGCTCCCTCAACACCACCAGCTTCTTAAGCGTCAAACTACACAACCTGCAGAGAGAGAGAGAGCGAGGTTTAGTGTTGTTAGTTTTTGCAACTAAACGGTTCTTATGTTGCCCAGCACACCTTAAACAAATACACATACAAAAGTAACACAATTACAGTAATGTATTCCTGAATTCCTGAATTTTTCTGAAATCCGTGTTTTACATTATAATCATATTTATTCACCTAAAAAGTGTCTAATTATGGAGTGGATGGGACAAAAGAACAATGCAATAGAAAAAAATTCACATTAAATGACTGTTATTCAACCTCAACTTCAACTTCATGTGCTGGGGTTCAGCAGAACATTTTCTGCTTTGGTAAAACATTTACCTGTAAACAACAAAAAAACATTCATTTTTTGGCGCAAAACGAACCGTTTCTGATGTGAGTGTTTGACTGTAAGTGGTCGTCACGTGTTCTTGCGGGTGCAGTCTATCGTGTGTTGGTAAAACGTACAAAAGAGTTGTTCTCCAGATTCATAAAAATCATGTGGGTATTGTTCTGCTCTAAACTTAGCACTGACACTCCAATTCCCTCATTTCTTTGAGGACTTCGGTGTTTCAGCGAGTGTTTCATAGCTGACCGTTGACGTTTCCCCCTCTGTGTTTGTGTGTTTGTGTGTGTGCAAAGCTGAGTCCCACCTCAACAGGTAACACGTACAGGGGGCTGCAGCGGCCAAAAGTGATTAGAAACCATTACTTTGCTTTGCCCACACACCGATATCAACCAATTATACGACATTCCACGTTTTACAACGGATTCCATTTTATTTGTTGAATTCCACGATTCCGTCCACGTTTTCCGCATCGCACACATCATAGGGCCCTGCATATTTCAACACACTTTTAACCTGAAATTCACCACTGTTTAGCTTTTATAACAAAAATCCCACTGTATAACCTTGAAACCTCCACTGTAGTGTTGCGCGGCTCGGCTTTTTTTAACACCCGCCCCAAACCGACCCGTCAGGAGATCCAAACCGACCCGGCCAACCCGCAAAAATACGCGTGGATAACGACCCAAAACCCAACCCGAGGGAAAAAAAAAACCCAGTGAGCCTGTATTGCCATGGAACCTACCAATGAAGTGTCATTTGTGACACTGTAACCCATAGATTTGTGCTAGATTCGCGTTGAAGATGATGACACAATTTTATGCAAGATTAACTGTGTACCAAACAACAACAAAGAAACCGAAAGATGGATTTACGTCAGTATTTATTGAAGGGTTGCGGAAAATTACACGGAAGACATCTCTCTCACACACACAAACACACACAAGCGCGCATGTATGCAGAACACACTAGTTGTCAAAACTGTAACGTCTGATGTAACATCAGATCTGAGAGCTCTATCAGATTTGAATGAACTTAGTAGAACTTAGGTCTTCTTTTAACTTAATTTTGTCCAAAATGAAGTAGAGCAGAGCAACTCGACCGTGATATTTCACCAAACTAGTAGCTTATCCTACAAATTGAAAACTCCAAAATTGAAAAATCTACGCCGACTGCATTTATGACAGCTGTTTGGAAGCACTGTGGAGAAAGAGGATGGAATCCACCGTGCCGGGGTTTAGCCTATTTCGATGCGCTTCCAGCACGCGACCTGCTGAACTGAACGCGCGCTCGCTCGATGCGCTGGTTGCAGGAACGCAAAGCACCGCTCCTGCCAGCATCGAGAGGAGAGGTAATTCCTGTTTAATGAAATGCATTTTATAACTTTTTGACCCGCACCCACGATATTTTAAAAATGTCTGCCCTAAAACCGCCCGCACCCACGGGTCACCCGCGCATCAGTACTCCACCGGATGTAGAATGAACTGCAGTAAACTACATTTACTGCATTTTACAATGTCCTGCTTCCACACTTATTAGGTGAAAGTATCTCAAAAGTAATGCAGGAGTCGTGAAACACATTACAGTAAAATTGTAATGAAACTAATTACTTTGAAGTAACACTAACTAGTCATCTATGATCTAGTAGATTTTGGAAGTAACTTGCCCAACACTATCCGTAAATTCACATAAAGTGCAATGTGCCTTGATGCAGAATCAACAAATACACATACAGCAGTTTAAAGGCAGGTTGGTGATATATAAGCATATAAGATATATAAGCCATTTAACAAGGTCTTAATAACCACTTTGGTATTAATTTAATCCTGAATGCAATGTGTGTTATGTGTAATGAGCTCCCTTTTTGACTCACAGTGTATATTTATCATAATCAGTGTAAACGTGCTCACTAATGTTCATAAACAGTGAGAGTCTGATTGCAGCGCTGCTAAACAATGAGTCAGACCGTTAAACACTGAGCTCATCATGAAGCCAAATGCTGCAGATTCATCACTGCCAGATTACAACACAAACACACACACGGCCGTCTGAGCTCCAACACGGCCACATCGCACTCCACACAGCTTTGCAGGCTTTCACACGCTACATGAATGCCTATTTTATGTTCATTTATGTAATTAAATAAATGATTAGTGACCCAACCCTAACCCTGATCAGCATTTATCTCATATCGTTCGATAATACCGACAAAGCGATGTACCGGTCGAGCTCTAGTGTGTATTCACCTGACTTCAGACTTAAGTTAATACATAGGAAACAGCAGGTGGTGGCAGTAGAGAGCTCAATGCCACGTGCTGCCCACTTTGGTGCCACCCAAACACATCAGTGCAGAGGGAGTGAGATCAGCATTGGGACACGGCCAGAGGTTCCGTCCCATTGCTGCAGCTGAATAGAGCCAAGCAGCGATCACTGAAGAAACCAGACACAGTTAGTAAACCTGAAGCAGTCAGGAGAGAGAGGGAGCGCGGGAGAGGGAGAACGGCGGGCGGGTTTTAGGGATGAGCAGTTAACACATGTACTCTAAAAAACATGCAAAAAGTTCAAATTTAAATAGCACAGATTACTGTTTAAAGTTGCAGGGTGTGTGTACGTGTTGTGTTGTTGTGTGAAACTTGTGTGTGTGAGGAGAGCTGGAATTTGGACTAAACCAGTGTGAGATGTGTGTGAGAGACTGGAGGAGGGGAGAGAGAGAGGCCCCACTCTGAGAGAAAGCAAGGGAGACAAAGCTGAGAAACAAAAGAGTGAGAGAGAGAAAAGACAAGGAATGGTGAGGGATTACTTCACTCTTTCCACACACATATATATATATATTTATATACAGTCTCACAGTCTTTTTTAAATAGAAAACAGAAAATAGTGCTTTATAAAATGTCTGAATATATGAAAGAGATTATTCTGTTCTGCTTAAGGAAATACTCGACTTAAATCCTGTTTTCCTACCAAAACAATGTAATAATTACACACCCATATGTATATGCCAAATGATTTATTATTAAAATAACATCTCAAACATGATTCCTTTAAACACAGTTGTGTCATTTAGTGACGCTCCCTAATCCTGCGGCGCTAAAAGCATCAGGAACACAGAGATTGTGAGTGAGAGCTGGTGTTGTTAAGGAAATTAAACAGTATAATGGTGTGATGTGCTTTTGGGCTTGTAGTGTGTTGTGTTGCTTGTTCTGCTCATTGTCATATCAATATGTAGGAATTAGTGTGAATGTTGAACAATAAACCAGCTTTACCACAGTCACACTTCCCATGAAGAACCTACTGAGCGTGGACACATTTGTACAGATTGATCCAGCTGTATCGGAGCGGTGCCATCTCTAATATATGTATATACTTATTACAGTCCTTCGATGAAGCGCTACCCTTTACTCACAATAAAACTGTTGTGCATTTATAACATTATTCATTTCATTTTTAACATTAATTCTAATTCTACTGCTGTATTTGTCTATTTTACTGCACACACTCTGGATCATAACTGCATAACATGTACGTAATAAATAATCACATCTTGAATCCTGAATGTAAGTAAAGTAAGAGAGAAGAAATATTGAGGTGTTATTTGTTATTGAGGTGATGTTAGGGTTTGAGTTTAAGGGCAGCTATAGGTTTATTTAGCTATTTAGTGTGTGAGAGAGAGTGTGTGAGAGTGTGTGAGTATTTGTGAGATTGTGTGAGTGTGTATGAGAGCGTGTGATCACCGGAACATGCTGTACAGTTTGAACAGAGATTGTCATTGTTCGTTGCTCCTTTTTCTCTCTCTCTCCTCAACACACACACAATGTCCATTATTATCTGAAGTCAAATTAGCATGGAGTTAATGCTAATGCTAACAACAGCAGTAGAAACCAACACCAAGCCACCAACCACCTCAACACACACACACAGACAATCTGTGTATCCAAAGCCAAAATAAAGGTAAAATATAGCCACAAGTGTAAACAAGAGGGGCCCAGGCAAAAGTCGCAAAAAGCAGCACAAAAGCAGCTGATGCAGTAAGTGTCGAAGAAAGTAGTCAGTGAGTTAGAAGTCAAAATTAGCAAAAAAGCTCTATACACACACCGCATAAACTTGTGTAGCATTTTAGCATTAAAATAGTGGCACTGTATAATTAGTGCTTCCTAATTAGTGCATCAAACTGAATACATTTATGTAGCATTTTTTGCGCCCCTAGTCAAATGTTTTTCGGTCTATGTCGAGATGCACGTCATTCCTACTTACCCTGAACATTTTAGCTTTCAGCTTTTTCTATCGTTCAAGTTGCACAATCCGTTTTGTTGAGGAAAAAATAATAATAATAAAGAAAAACTGAACAATTAGTATATATATATACACAACATATATATATACATTTTTTATTTGAGTGCAAAACAACTGGAAACTAGAAAAAAAAAACACTGAGATTTTGGTTTTTGGTTTTAATATGAATAATGAATGAATAAGTCACACACACACAAACAGCACCTAAAATTAAAACACACAAGGCCTTAAAACAGCATCATAATGGACGACTAATCAAAATGTTTATATTCAGGAATCAGACCAGAACCAGTAGCACACAATAGAGAACAAAAGATCACACACACACTCACACACACACATCCGTACAAAGAGTTTTTCATTCAGTGCTACTGAAGAGGAAAGACGAGCAGCTGATCTCTCTCTCTAAAACACACACACACACAGCTTGCTCTCTCTGTATTTGCTCTACACACAAATACACACACTACGGGTTGACAAATTATTCTTATCAGGGTCGATACTGATGCAGATTATTACTAATCAAGGAGAGTGATAACAGATACTTTAAACCAACATACGTCTGCAGTAAAAAAGAAAATTAGTCTCTATGGGCCAGTTTCCCACACAAGGATTAAGCCTATGCCTAGACTGTATTTGAGTTTGAATGGCGAATCTCCATTGGTATTGCAGTTTAGTCCAAGACTAGGCTTAATCCTTGTTCAAGAAACCATCCCAAAATGTATAATAACAAAATGTCAATGTCAACTGTGAAGTGAGCTTTCATATAAAAAGTTAAGTAAACAAATATTTACATGAATAAATAAATAAAATAGATTTTTATAAACTAATCAAACTAAAAAATAGTTTATAAGTAACATATATTATATAATATATATGATTTGCCTATTATAAATAATAACAGCCAAATTGTGTCTTTTAGTCTTTATAAACTAATAAAAGTTGTAAAAGACAATTTACTATCGTGTTAATTAATTAGCTTCTAAAAGAGGAAAAGACTAAATTTGGCTCTTATTTTAATGAATAGTTCCGATTTAGCAGCAGCTTTCTGTGTTGTAGGCAGAGAGATGCAAATGACCACATTTTTACATTCATTTAATGCATTTGAATATCAGTTTAAGAAAAAAATAAGCGACACTCATAACCATAAAAATGCTGAATATCAGCATCAATTACCGAGTGGAACGATAATCAGTCGACCCTCACCACAGACACACACAGTTTTAAATTACATCCACCTGTGAACGTAATGTAGAGCTGCAGTGTTGTCTGGGTTTAACTGGCAACCCAACACCTCACACACCACTCATCACACACACACACACACACAAACATAATTATCACCCATCACACACTCTCACCACACTGTGTGTGTGGCTAAAACCCTCTCAGTTTTCCAAATGCACCTCAATTTTAAACCTCCATCAGCAGAACATTCTGGACGTTCTTCATCTTCTACTGAAACCATGTCTCGCCCTGAAAACATGCTGATAGTAATCAAAATGTGCAGATATTTACATTTAAGGCATTCAGCAGACGCTCTTATTCAGAGCAACTTCCATTTTCCAATTTCAGGAAGTGCAGCAGCAGCAGCTTGGGGTTAAGGGTCTTGCTCAGGGACCCAGTGATGGTAGTGCTGGAGGTAGGACTCGAACCCATAAGGACGCTTGGTCCAGAGGTGAGTGTTCTACACCACTAGACCACCACCAACCCCAGATTACACCCGGAGCAGGTCTTCCTGGAGCTGTTTGAGGTTCGTCTCTTTGAGGAGATCTGAACCTCCAGTCTTACGGACGCTGGCACAAAGCCACCAGGTCGGTATATTTCTTATAACGTCTCAAACCTAAATACGCGGGAATGGAGACATGTAAAGGAGAGCATCTGGTGTAAAACTTTTTGTTAAATTAGACACTTTCCAGAACGGCAAAAAAGGGATAGTGTGAGGTGGCGGTTAATAATGGTGAAGAGGTGGAGTGTTGAGAACTGGAGAAGGAAGAAAGAAATAGAGAGAAATAATGAAAAATGAAAGAAGAAATGAAATAGAAAGGAAGAACAATTCAACGGACTAAGAGGCAGTTAAAGACAGACAGACAGATACTGTAGACAGAGAGAAAGACAGGAGATGAATAGAGGGAGCTGAAACACTTGATTCCTGATTCCCAACTGCAGCAGCACAGAGCTGATCATTAACTCCTACTGTCCTCATCACAACACACCCATACACACACACGCTACCATGGCAACACCAAGCTCACTGTGTGTGTGTGTGTGTGTTAGAGAGAGACCTGAACCAGACCAAAAACCACAAGTGTCTTTGAACACGAGTGTCAGATCACTACTCATACTGACCGGAGACAGGGTGAGACGGTGTGTGTGTGTTAATACAACCTCCTTACATCAGGAATAAACACACACACACACATCTCACACACACACACACACACACATCTCACACACACACATCTCACACACACACACACAGTCTTGTATTACTATCTTTGCGAGGTCTTTCCATAGGCTCCCATAATGACTAGATGTATATAATTTTACATCTACACCTAATCCTAACCCTAACCTTAACCTCAGTAACCAAAAGCACATCTTTTACCTCTTTTAGTTTCTCAAATAAAACAAGCACATTTTCTATAAAGTCATTTCTCCTCATGGGGACCTCTCAAATGTCCCCACAAAGCCCATAAAAACAGATAAAAGTGATTTTAGGGGACAAAAAGGTCCCCACAATGCCATAAATACATGAACACGCACACACACACACACACACACACGCACACACACACAAACACTAGAAAAATGAAATTCATATTTGTAGACTATTTCAGGAAACTCATTAATTCAGTCCATGTTTTTGCATATTATGTGTGTGTGAGATGTGTGTGTGTGAGATGTGTGTGTGTGTGTGTGATGTGTGTGTCTGTGTGTGTGTGTGTGTGAGTGAGTGAGTGTGTGTGTGAGACTTCCACTGGAAGGTAGTAATGAAGGTTTTGTCTCAGTGTGATGAAGGTTTTGTCTCAGTGTGATGTGTGTGTGTGTCTCAGTGTGTGTGTGTGTGTGTGTGTGCGTGCTAGTAAAGCGCTGAGTCACTCTGGGACTGTCCTCTATTTTCCCGTCTCGTCCGTTACACATCCAGCTCTGCACTTGTTTTACACACCTGTCCCTCAAACAGCCAGGAGGCGGGGCTTACAGGGAGAAGTGGGCGGGGTTTACCGGAGTGAACACTTCCTCATACAGACACACTGATCACAATCAGAATCTCATCACACACATCACACACCTCACACACACACATCTCACACACATCTCACACACACACATCTCACACACACACCTCACACACACACATCTCACACACACCTCACACACACATCTCACACACACACCTCACACACACATCTCTCACACAAATTACACACACATCACACATACACATCTCACACACAAATCTCACACACATCTCACACACACACACATCACACACACACATCTTACACACATCTCTCACACACACATCTTACACACACACCTCACACACACATCTCATACACAAATCACACACACATCACACACACACACATCTCACACACACATATCTCACACACACATCACACACACACATCACACACACATCAATTTATAGGTAGATATATAGATTAATTGATTACTATCTATCCATCCATCCATCTATCTATCTATCTATCTATCTATCTATCTATCTATCTATCTATCTATCTATCGGTATTTCTTTTTTTCCATCTCTTTTTTATCTATAAGTCTCTTTCACTCTTTATTTCTATTTCTTTCTCTGCTTAATGATGATAGTGTGTTTGCTGTTAGAGGACAAGTGAAGAAGAAGAGGAAGGACCTGGGAAAATGGAAAGAGAGAGATGTGGTTGAGTTATTAACAAGAATATTAATAAGCCATTAACATTTTAACATTTTACAGCATGAAGCGTCTCCACAGCAAAACCCCCACATCCACATAGATGAGCAACCATTCTTCCGTTCTCATCCCTCCTTTTATCCTTCCTATTAATATTAACTCAGCAGCTCGTGGTGGAACAGCTGGATCCACTCTCATCAGCAGAAACATCTAGAAACAACCCTCATCACTTCACCTCTTTATTCCTTTCTACGTTTTTCAGAACACATAACAGCAAACAAAATCACACAGCGTTTCCAGAAACTACCCATTGTGTAGTTATTCATCTTATTTTAACACACACACACATTAATTTAAAATGACCTAATTGATTTGTGATGAAATATTCATACCGACTCCTGCTCCTGGCTTATGACAATGACAGAGTAAGACAAAAGAAAAGGAAAAGAACGTCTCAGGGGAAGTGTGTGTGTGTGTGTGTGGAGTGTGTGTGTGTCTTTAGGGCTTACGCATGAATATGTCTGAATGTGTGTATGTTGCCTCGTTCACTCTTCATCATTTATTAATACACCCTCCCATTAAAGTTCACAGTCACGTCTGGCATGATCTGCCTCTGAGTGTGTGTGTGTGTGTGTGTGTGTGTGTGTGTGTGTAAAAGTGTGTGTCTCTTCACAGGACTCCACTCTGTCTGTCTCTGTGCTTGATGGCTGACAGACCTCCTGCACTATTCATAACCAAATGGTGTATGCCCTGATAGACACACACACCATCACACACACACCATCACACACACACCATCACACACACACACTGGAACTGGGTTTGTAAAATCTGTAATCAAAGAACAGTGCGACTACCAAAATCTCTGATCTTAAGTCACAGGTTCCTTCAGCGTCTATTTATATTAAATTTCATGATATAAATTAGAAAACAGAACACACACACACACACACACACACCACCTGCATGCCGTTATTAAACAGGTTCAATGGACATGCACACTTTCAAAAAAGGCCTGTGAAATCCTGCAGGGTGTGTGTTACAGTATATGTTGATGTCGCTCAGCCTGACGGGCCGCTGAGTAAATTATATCTGGTTTTTGAAGAAGAGACATATTTCCATATTCAAATGTTCTTCTAGTGCTTCACATTCTCCACACAGCAGGAGACAATAATAAACATCATCAACTAACCCTCCATAAACGTCCACTTTCCGTTCAAAACCAAACCAGAAGAGAATGCCCCGCCCACCGCACCGTCACCTCACCTCACCAGATCGGCCTATCAGCACTGGGGGATGAAATGTTCAAATTCTGACGTTGTTCTGACACAGAAGCTGGGAGCTGCTGCACTTTGCCTTAATGGATTCCCATGAGTGTCCATCAGCACTTCCATTAGGATGGATGAAGGTTACATAAGAAAATAAAAACACAAGCAACACACACCTGTTTAATAAAGGGCTTCCCCTGTGTGTGTGTGTGTGTGCGTGTGTGTGTGTGTGTTAGTTCTACCTGTGCCTTATAAAGCTAGGGAAGAAGATCAACATGATCCTCTTAACTGTCTCCGTCTCCTTTGTAATCCACACACACAAACACACACACACTCTCTCAGTGGAGAATCTCCTTTCATCTATAAATATAATCAATTAAATATGCAGGACAGAGAAGGAGAATTCAGCTGCAGAGCCATGACCTACTTACTCCGCTCATTTCTCTCAGTGTGTGTGTGTGTGAGAGAGAAAAAGGGAGTAATTATTTATTCATTCTTTCGTGATGAAACATGCACATAAGTGTTCATTTCAAAGAAATCCTTAGAAGACCCAAACACACACACACACACCACACACACACCACACACACACCATACACACACCACACACCACACACACCACACACACACCATACACACACCACACACCACACACACCACACACACACCATACACACACATACCATACACACATATATATAGCAATATATATTCTAAGAGTCGACTGATTTTAGTCGGGGCTGATACTAGTTATTTTTTTGATGATCAGTATCAGTGTTTAATTTTGACCATCACCGATATGAAGTAATAACAAGCTGCTGCTGTGGCTCCGCTGCCGTCTCTTCTCTCTAGACGGATTCATTTGTAAATTTTCAAATTGAAGTTTCACAGTTTTATGTTACTAAAATGTCTAGTTGATATTATTTAAAGTTAAATTAAAATAATGTACAATGTTTATAAACAATAATAATCTTTTTGTGTTGATGTTTATAAAATTCACAATTTTGACAGACTTTCCTTTTTTTGCAAATCAGTTCCAAATATCAACCCTGTTAACTATTAATAATCAGTAAATACACCCAATACCAGTAAATACACACACCCAAACACACTTTACACACACACGATATACACAAATTACACCCACTCACACCTTTCATACCTGAGAATAAAAGTGTGTGACATTTTAATAAGAGATATCATCAATTCTAATCATAATGAATGAATTATTAAAATACTTGCCAACTCATTTATTAATTAGTATCCAGTTGGTAACTAGTTACTCATTATAGTTTTACGTTAATGTGTTTTATGCGTACGTGTCTCTTTACCTATTTTGAAATATTTAAAAAATTGTTGAATAAATAAACTAAATAAAACTTATTGTGTATCTGAGAACATCTGAGATACTTCCAACATTTCAACAATCCACCTGAAACACTCCCTGTAGTGTGTGTGTGTGTGTGTGTGTGTGCTATGATCCAAAAATGCAAAACATTCATCACTGATTCAAGTTCTTTACCAGAGCAATGTAAACACACACTCACACACAGCTGGAGAAACACGAACACACACACACACACACATCACACACCCAACACACTAGTCTAACAGCTGCAAGTGTCTCTGTTTGGATCCTTTAAAATCCAACATTCCAACTAATGACTCAAGCACGCTGAAATAACACACACACACACACACACACCTCTCACCCTCTTCCCCAATAAAAACTCTGACCTACATTTCCTAACTCTCTCAAACACACATCACACACACACACTCATGGCAAAAACACTGTAAAAAGGCAGAAATGAGACGTTTGGAAGAGTGTGTGTGTGTGTTGTTTAAACAAACACATTCCGAGCATCACTAAGAATCTAGACCTCAAACTCCATAACAACACCTACACAGTAAGGAACGTCACCACCACCTACACACACACACCACACACACACTTTGGCCATGTTGTTGTTAGTGTTGTGTGGTTATTATGTCTCTGGATTAATGTTTTGGTGTGTTGTTCTCTTGCTGATTTGAAGTGTTCATATCATTTATTATCAATTACATTAAACGCTGTGTGTGTATAAGTGTGTGTGTGTATAAGTGTGTGTGTGTGTGTGTATAAGTGTGTGTGTGTGTATAAGTGTGTGTGTGTGTATAAGTGTGTGAGTGTGTATAAGTGTGTGTGTGTGTATAAGTGTGTGTGTGTGTTATAAGTGTGTGTGTGTGTGTGTATATGTGAGTGTGTGTATAAGTGTGTGTGTGTGTGTATAAGTGTGAGGTGTATATGTGAGTGTGTGTATATGTGTGTATAAGTGTGAGTGTGTGTGTATAAGTGTGTGTGTGTGTATAAGTGTGAGTGTGTATAAGTGTGTGTGTGTATAAGTGTGTGTGTGTGTGTATAAGTGTGTGTGTGTGTGTATAAGTGTGAGTGTGTGTATAAGTGTGTGTGTGTATAAGTGTGTGTATAAGTGTGTGTGTGTATAAGTGTGTGTGTGTGTTCATGTATTTATGGCATTGTGGGGACCTTTTTGTCCCCTAAAATCACTTGTATCTGTTTTTTTGGTCTTTGTGGGGACATTTGAGAGGTCCCCATGAGGAGAAAATGACTTTATAGAAAATGTGCTTGTTTTATTTGGAGAAAGTAAAGAGTAAAAAGATGTTTTTGGTTACTGAGGTTAAGGTTAGGGCAGATTAGTGGTGGTGTAAATTATATACATCTAGTCATTATGGGAGTTCATGGAAAGACTTCACAAAGATAGTGTAATACAAGACTGTGTGTGTGTGTGTGTGTGTGTGTGTATAAGAGTGTGTGTATATATGTGTGTGTGTGTGTGTATAAGAGTGTGTGTGTGTGTGTGTGTGTGTGTGTGTATAAGAGTGTGTATAAGAGTGTGTGTGTGTGTGTGTGTATAAGAGTGTGTGTGTGTGTGTGTGTGTGTATAAGAGTGTATATATGTGTGTGTGTGTGTATAAGAGTGTGTGTATAAGAGTGTGTGTGTGTGTGTGAGTGTGTGTGTGTATAAGAGTGTGTGTGAGAGAGTATGTGTATAAGAAAGTGTGAGAGTTTGTGTGTGTCCGTGTGTGTGTGTGTGTGTGTGTATAAGAGTGTGTATAAGAGTGTGTGTGTGTGTGTGTGTGTGAGAGTGTGTATAAGAGTGTGTGTGTGTGTGTGTGTATAAGAGTGTGTGTGTGTGTGTGTGTGTGTATAAGAGTGTGTGTATAAGAGTGTGTGTGTGTGTGTGTGTGTGTGTGTGTATAAGAGTGTGTGTATAAGAGTGTGTGTGTGTGAGTGTGTGTGTGTGTGTGTGTGAAGATTAGAGTCATGTTCTTGTTCTGGTGTGTTGGGATGCAGATTAGCTACATGGGGATTATCAGCAGAGGATATGAGCAGTGATTCAGCAGAAGAATGATAATCGTGCCCAGTGTCGGGGTCGGCTGATGGTCAGTCCAGCTCGATTACCGGGGCCGATATTTCAACACTTGCCAATTTATAGGCTGGGTTGTTTTCTAAACCAATGTGCCACTAAAATAAACTGTGCCGTTTTGGCTCTGATGAGCCAGTTTAAAATGCTTTAACCGGGGACTAAATTCAGAGAGAAATGTAACATTTTCCCTTTCATTATTTATTGGAAATAAGTTTATTTGTCTGTTTGTTTGTTTACTTTTATTTAACTTTATTTATTACCAAATAATAATAATAATAATAGCATATAAATAATAATAATAATATTTATTAATAATAATATAATAATTATTATTATTATTATTATTATTATTATTATTATTATTATTATTATTATTATTATTATTGTTGTTGTTGTTAAGTTGTTGTTGTTGTTCTATTTTTAGGCACCTTTCAGACAAAAGTAGAGTAACACAATAAAAACAAAAAATATATAAATAAAAAGTAAAATCCAACAGAGCACTAAAAATGAAAAACAAATATAACAGAAATGCATAAAACTGCATGTCATTATGTTAGGAAAACATTTACCTTTATTTAATTTAGTTTTATTTTCATTTTAACTGTTGATTTGTTCTTTTTATCATTTACCAATTCTTCTAACTGCTGGTTGATTATCTCTCCCCATATATTACTCCTGATGAAATAGCTTTGGGCTTCATCTAGAAAGGTGATAACAAACATTTTATAACTACTTTTATATTAAAAACTTCAGGGAGTTATTTAGTTTTTCATTTGGTTATTCATTAATTTGTTTAACATTTTTTAATAACTGATGTCGGGAGTCACGTACTTTGATGTTATGAAGATAATGAAACATTCTCATGCTAGAAGTGATTTATCTTAGGTTTTATGTTTTTGTGATTTAAAATTGTAATTTTTACAGCATATAAGTTTGGGTTTAAACACATTACTAAAGGTTTGCATAAAGCAGACCATGTGAAGTGTGATTATCAGACACATGTGCAGACTTTACCGAAAGTAACAGTGTCCAGATTTTCACAATATCCAAAGTTCCAAGCTATTTCTGACTTTATGCATCAATTCCATTTCAACCAAAACAGGGCTGGGCGATAAGATGATTATTTAATCAATCAACATCACGATGACCGACCTTGATGTTGATTAATGAACAATAATTTGTTTTTGGGTTATTTTGACCAAGAGCTGTAATTAGTCTCCCTTGACTGCTGCTGCAAAACACACATCTAATATTTACTTCTAATGAAAGAGTGCATATCCCCTGTTATTTTAAAATTAACTGAAGGAAACACACTTTCCACATGTCACACACCTGACAACACACACACTAGTATGTTTTTAAGGACACCACATCAACACACACTGGGGAAAGTAGAACAGAATTATTTATATTATTAATAATTGAATAATCACAGGACAAGCTGGACACGACAGGAGGCTAGAAATGCCAGTTTCGACACTGCTCAGCCTTAACTCAAACTGCCTGGGCCTCCTCACACTTTTACTCTAATTCCAGCTCTGACGAGACCGACACACTCGGCCTCTAACCTGAGTCCTGCCGGACCGAGCTGCACCATTAACTCAGTAATTAGTTTAAATAAACTGTAAAATTTCAAGTATCTCATAATCAACCTGCAGCACTTTACTCATGAAATTAACTTTATATGGAGTCTGACCCAGAACACTTAATTTAATCCTCTAATTACACATCTCATCAGCTGGACACAGAGAGAGAGAGGAAGACAGACAGACAGACAGAGAGGTGATATCAGGTGGCACATTTTTATGCACATCCAACAAAATAAGGGTTACACGTCACATACCAGAAGATATTATTACTTAGTGCTTATGAGATGTTATGTGAATTTATTTTCAGCAGCAACATTTCATGAGCATATGACACTTTCTGCTGGCGTGCAATACTCTAATCAGCATGAAAACTTTCCTATAAGTGCACATTACTTTTCTAGAGAATGTTGTCCCTTCGGTGACTACTTGGTTGTATTCTCGCATGTATCTTGTCATTTGTGGCACTTTCTTGTCAGCGCCAATACTTCCCAGAGCACAAGTTTATTTTGTGACCCGACCACGTAATGAGTCGCAAGTCGGTGTTCTATTTATTTAGATACGGCCGACAGAAAAATCCTTCAAAAATATCGGTTTTTCCTTTTCGGAGACCAGATTAATTTTGAAGACCTTTTCTTTCATATAAGACCAAAAAAGAAGAATCGATATTTTTGATGTTTTTCAACACAATCGGCCCATATCTAAATAAATAGGCCGACCTCCGACTCATTACGGCAGATCGGGTCATGATGACAGAGCACTTGTCCTTTGGGGATTCTGTAAAAATTTAGAAACAAACACTGCAAAAAGCCTTACAAAGGCCAGTGAAAAAAAATGTGCAAAATTTGTGTGTGTTCATCAGGCTCAGGAAGCACAACACAATCTAAACACTCACCAAGAAAATACACACACACACACACTCCGATCAGTGAGACTAAACACACACAGAGAAAATATGGAGGTGAAATGTGAGGAAGAGGAGACGCAGTGATCATCAAGGAGAGAGAGAGAGAGTGTGAGTGTGTATCTGAGGGAGAGGATCATGAGCCCACCCTGTCCGGTCTTCCACTATATCTGTGTGTTTTACTTTTATTCTTTAGTATCAAGAAGATGCACTGTTTCATTAGAAACAGAATCCCGGCTTTAACAGTTGAGCAAATTTACAGTATAAACCTTGTTAGTGAACTATGAGGACAAAAAACAAAATTAATTCGTTCATTAATCGTAATCGAGGAGAAATGTTCAATTAATCGTGATATCGATTTGAGGTGGTATCATTCAAACTTACCCAGACTTGCATACAAAAAATGTCCTCACAAAATATCTCTTATTATTATTATTATTATTATTATTATTATTATTATTATTATTATTATTATTACTATTATTATTGTTGTTGTTATTATTATTGTTGTTGTTTACTTTTAGTGATACTGTAGCTAAATGAAAGTCACTTCTAAATCTCATTAAAATCTGAACCATCAAAATGTGACATCACGTCAAAATCTATATGTTCATATATCATAGAGACATTGATCACCACACAAACGCACACACACAGTCATCATTACCCTACACACACACACATACATACACATAGCAAGAAGTTGGTGGCAGGGTGTTTGGCCACAGATCAGAAGGTCACAGGTTCAATCCAGGGCCGTGTAGCCAATGATGTAATTAAGGAGCAAGGTACCGCCCTAAGCACTGCCTTGTTAGCTGCCCACGTTCTTCCTTTCACGGATGGGTCAAATGCAGAGGTCAAGATGGCTGTGGTGCAATCGTGTGCTGTGCTGTGGTGTGTCTACAATGACAAATAATCACTCACTATACATACACACACACATCAGCACTAACTTGCTTCAGACAGAAACATCTCTAAAGCAAACAGCAATATTAAAAACACACTGTGAGTTCATCTGCATTGTGTGTGTGTGTGTGTGTGTGTGTTGCTGGCTCAGTGAGAGAATGGTAGTGGAGGTGAGACAGCACAAGTGTTTTCTTTTCTCCCCGAAAGTGACATCTCAGCACACACACCACCAACACACACAAATATGACAGAAGCCAGAGCCTCAATCAACACTCTGTTCACCCTGCCACACGCCACGTCTCTTTGTGTGTGTGTGTGTGTGTTCCATTGTTCCACTGAGAGCTCGCTGATGCCCACTTGAGAAAATACTGCAACAAAGCAGAAGGACACACTACTGTAAATATGCTATTTATTTTACTGTTAAAGCCGTGATAATTTCACAATAAAAGAGTGCGTATCTTTGTGATTTTACATAATTTCTCACAGAATTACACATATATATATATATATATATATATATATATATATATATATATATATATGCATATATATAATATTAAAACCCTACATAATATATAATAACATATATTATAATCATATATAATAATTGTGAAAGCCCAGTGCCAATTATATTGTGGTTCTGACATTTCTAACACAGGCACCAAGTGAGTGTGAAAGCAGAGTGGAGCGAGGGCAGAGAGCATTTCCAGCGAAGTACACAACATTTTGAGAAAAAGTCACTTCCCGCCCTATGTAGTGTACCAAGTTTAATAGGGTACGTGTGTCTCTCCATGTGCACTACCTAGTGTGTAGAGAGTCGTTAAGCTACAACCCCGGCTACTTCCTGAGATGCATACTACCACATAGAAAAGTATGATAAGAGCACCTATTAAGTGCTCATACTATTAAGTGCAGTAGTACACGGCTCGGGACACAGCCCATGACTTTCAAAAAGCAATTATCCGCCGATTCCGATAGATTACATCGCAAGATTACACTGATTAGCGGTTCTGAGTGTTGGTTTCCATTAATTGCTCAGCTCTATGTGTGTTTTCTCTTATTTTAAAAAAAGATGGAGAGAAACAGAGGCCTCATGTCTGCTGAGTAACAGCACACAGCATTACAGCCAAAGCCCGTTATCTCAGATTCAGCAAAGTTCTGCTGATTCACCTGATTCAGCACATTACTGAGGCCTTCCCAGTGCCCTCACACACACACACACACACACACATGCAAGGCTTGCAAAAACGTGTTCAGCTAAAAGCAGAAAGCAAGTCTAACAAAAGATCAAGGCGTCACACTGTTTAACCAGGTCTTACTGTGATGACAGTGTTATTTTGGTTCCACAACATCTTCCATCACTCTGCATCAGGTGTGCACCTGCTGGCGTGCCCCCCATAAAGACAGCACATCTAATAACGAATAACTGCAATAATTTCTCTTAATATATACAGTAGTGGTCCACCAATATGTTTTGTATTTTCAGAGCCAAAAGTGAATTTGAGTGATCATGAGTACGTTAGCCGTACCTTTACCGGTCCGGGACTTAAACCAGTGACCCTCCGATCACGGAGCCAACTCCCGACCTGTTACACTACCAACTGCCCAATTAGTAGACATGCTTTCAATCGTATTATAAGCCATGCAAGAAAACTACAGGACTTAAATGACACTGGGTTTTCCTGAACCTCACCATATTTCTCCTCTACTTCTGCACATATTTCATATTGTCTCATCTTAACCCTGTGCAGAACTTGCAAAACTGGATGAGTAAGACCTTGACATTTACTTCTCGAAGTAAAATCTCCCAGACTGCCCTCACTCCCTGAGTCACTTCTTGGCGGACTAGAAAGTGGGTCAATTACAGCGAGCCGAGCCAATTAGCCACAACCACATCCTGCAGGGCCACGCCCACCTCAACCTGTCCAGCCAATCCCTGGCAGCCCGCTGGGACACACCCGAGTGTTAAACACCAAAACAAGCACCCACACACACACACACACTCTTATATTACTATCATTATGAGGCCCTTCCATTGACTCCCATAATGACTAGATGTAAATAAAACTACAGCTAAGCTTAAGCCTGACCCTAACCTGAGTTTAAATCTTTTACTTTCTCAAATAAAACAAGGAGATTTTCTATGAAAGCTTTTCTCCTCATGGGGACGGATCCTCACAAACCACAATGTCTCCATAAACCCTAAAAAATGGACATAGCTTTTCCTCTTTCAGGGGTCAGCAAGGTCCTCATAACTTCCTTAATACACATACAAATATATTGCTAACTTTGTGAGCTGCTTCCATTGACTCTCAAAATGATAAGTCAGGAAGGCGGGGTTGAGCGTGTAAAGACATGAGATTTTGCTCAACAAAGTTCCACTACACACTCAGAATTTTGGCACAAAAATAGCACCATACTTCCGACATTTCTAACACAGCGCCAAGTCAAGTGAGCGTGAAAGCAGAGTGGAGCGAGCGCGGAACATTTCCAGCGTAGTGCACAACATTTTAAGAAAAAGTCACTTCCCGCCCAAGTCAAATAGGGAGCGTGTGACACTCCATGTCCACTACTTAGTTAAGCTACGAGCCGTTAAACTACAACACCGGCTATTTCCTTAGGGGACAGCCAGGTCCTCACAACCCTCTAAATACATGAACACACACACAGACACAAAAGCATGGGTCGTTATGGAAGAAGCCAGTTCCTGACCCACTTCCAGCCACCACCATCAACACACACACACAACGGAGGAGATTCCGAGAAGCAGCTGCACCAAAAACCTGCTTTTGCTGTTGCGGGTGGAAAAGAGAAATTCAGCACCAACTTTCTAAACAGTGCTGGAGAACAGCTAATTAAGGCTAACAACACCGCTAACTTTTGAAGCTACTTTTGTTCAGTAGCAAATCCACTGTAGCTTCTCCAGTAACTACTCTTTTTAAAATAGTGATGTGATGTGGCATTATATTGTTACAAAGAAGAATATTAGTATTTCTCTCCTTACAAAGCTGGCTTTTTTCAATTGGTGCTGAATTGGCAGAAGTGGCATCTGTTGGCTACTGTGCATCACTGCATCACAGTGAGCTCTTGACAGCTGCGAGATGGAGTCAGAGGATGAAGTCCACCTTGGCCAAGATGGAAATAAGTAGTGATGCACGATAAGGAAAATATTGTAAATTTTCATATTTATATCCGCCGATACCGATATTGACTCCATGCGCACTACCTAGTGTGTAGAGAGTCGTTAAACTACAGCCCCGGCTATTTCCTGAGATGCATACTATCACATAAAAAAGTATGATCAGAGCCTCTTATCTACCATACTATTTAGTGCAGTAGTCGCATGTGCGAGCTTGCATTCGCTAAGTGAGGAAAACACGCAGTTTAATTAGTTTTTCAAATTTCCGCGTGTGCAGGCAGAGCTGAATGTGTAAAGACAAGAGATTCTGCTGCTGAACGTTCCACTGCAATTGTTAAGATAGAAGGCGCAGGTCGTATAAAATCCCACCTCAGACTCTGTACATACCTGGTACAAGAGCTACCTTTCCCACATACAACAAATGTGTCATCAAATATCAGCTGGAAATATCAGGAAAATCTAAGCATTGGTCCAGTGATGATGACTTAATAAAAAGCAATTATCGGCTGATTCCGATGAGATTCCGATATTATCGTGCATCCCTAGACATAAGAATCTGTGTGTATTTATCAAAATACATGACTCTTAAAGGACAAACAGACAAAACTGTTCATTAGTCTTCTAGTTGACCAGGGGTGTGTTTCACAAAAGCATAGTTGCTAGCTATGTTAGCAGCTAACATAGTGAGTGATTATTTGTCATTGTGAACGCAGCACAGCACAGCCCACAGTGCACCACAACCACATGTGACCTCTGCATTTGACCCATCCATGAAGGAGCAGTGGGCAGCTAACTACGCACAGGGAGCAGTGCTCGGGGACGGTACCTTTGCTCATGAGTACCTCAGTGGTAACTTTACCGGCCCTGGATTCGAACCCATGACCTTCTGATCATCTGTTGTGAATGAATAAATGAATAGGTGGGAATAAAGGAGGGATGAATATTCTGCATATCAATAAGAGGTTCTGAATGTCTGTTTTGGTTCATTTGAACAGCGCTAAGCGGCCAGGCTGCGTCCCAATCTGAATGCACCACAACTCATCTGCTTCCATCATGTTTCTCGGTATTTGGAAGCAGCACCACGTCTCAATTCCATAATTCTGTCCACCTTAATAAAAGTCAGTAATCTGCTGCTCTCACGCCCTGTTCTTTGCCGCGGGGATGAGGGTCAGCATGAGGAATGTGCTTGTGTTGGTCATTCTTGTGGTTAAATTTAGCTGTTTTATCTTATCTGGTTAGGTTCCTCACAGCATTTAAGCTCTACTTAAAGTTGCTTTGGGTTTATTATCTGCCTAATGAGATGTTTAGGCTAAAAAGATGTTAACCCAGAGATTATTTCCAACTGTATAGGGTTATTTATAAAGTTGGTGGCGTAACGGTAGGGTGTTCGCCCCGTGATCAGAAGGTCGCAGGTTTGAATCCAGGGCCGGTAAATTTACCACTGAGGTACTCATGAGCAAGGTACCGTCCCCAAGCACTGCTCCCCAGGCGCTGCCCTTGTTAGCTGCCCACTGCTCCTTCACGGATGGGTCAAATGCAGAAGTCACATTTGGTTGTGGTGCACTGTGTGCTGTGCTGTGGTGTGTTCACAATGACAAATAATCACTCACTTTCACTTAAAGTTGATTTGTGGTTCCATTGCTGCAGTGTGGCAGGGAGCTCAGAGGGACGTCAAGAGGCATCACTAGGACTGGGCGATACAACCTCAAATCAATATCATGATTAATTTAACATTTAACTTTAGCACAATTAATGAACATTTATTGCGATTTGGTTTTGTTTGTTCTGTTTGTTTTTTGTCTTCATAATTCACTGACAGGGTTTATACGTAAATATGCTCAACTATTGCAGCTGGATTTTTTTAATGAAAGTGCATGTCTTCAATTTAAATTTGACAACAGACATTGACACAAACCAGCTTTACATACAACAAACACAATATCTTGTCTTCTTGATTTTAAAATAAAAGCATTAATTGAACCACAAAATTAACTGAAATCACCAACATGGGTAAGAGCTTCTAAACGTTGGTTTTGTTCATTTTGATTTCTGTTTCTGTATTATTCAATTAACTCTAATCACTTTGTTGCAAATTTAATTGTGAATGCAACTGTGATTTTTTTTAAATGCTACGTTTTTCTCTGCATAAGAAAGCTGTATTTATAGATATAAAAATGCCATTTTATGTATTTATGACTACATTATTACTGCATTATTACTGTGCACTACTCTTACTTCACGAAGAATTAACAGAATTTTAAAAATAATCAAAATAAAAACCCATGTAAAAGATGACAGTGATGTGAGCTTGGGAACGTTTTGATTCATTTTCGATGAATTGCCCGGCTCCACTCTCCACAGCAACACCACTCTACTGATGGACAACAGAACGCTCACTCACTCGCTCCTTTAATCAAACCCGAGTTTAGTTCTGCATCTGGCTGTAATCCCGGCTCCGGACCCACCAAACCATTTCACTCTGCAATTTCCATTAGCGTTGAAACATAATCCCGACCGTAATCTCTATCCAGGAAATCCACCGAAGCCCGTTTCCAACATTGTGCTGCGTGTCGTGTGTCTGTTCCAGTCCTGAGCTGATACTGACTCCAGAACATTATACAGGACACTCGGCCTGTAACAATACATTGATTTCGAGGGAGTTGGCCCCAGAGCATCATCGGGTCAAGTCTCAGACTGGTAAAGGTACCACAGGGGTACTCGTGAGCAAGGTACCGTCTTCAAGCACTGCTCCCCAGGTGCTGCCCATGTCAGCTGCCCATGGCTCCTTCACAGATAGTTTAGGATGAGGTTTAGGATTAGGATGAGGTTGATGGTAAGATTATGGTTAGGATTATGGTTCAGATTATAATTAGGGTACGGCTCATTCATGGATGGGTCAAATGCAGAGGTCACAAGTGGTTGTGGTGCACTGTGTGCTGTGTTCACAATGACAATCACTTAATGACAAACGAAGCTTTCATTTCATTTCAGTCCTGAACGACGCTTTCGATTAACTTTCGATTAATTGCCCAGCCTTGTCCAGCAAGGCTCCTCTGTGTCCCAACTCTTCAGCAAGTCTCAGGTGCTAGTGATGAAGCTGCAGATCTCCAGGAGCAGGTTTGAGCTCCCTGAAATAGACGTTAGCCTAGATATGAGCACTGTGCCCCCCCCCCACACACACACAGACGCCACACACACTCATGACAAGACGAGACGAGGGCCGGCGCCTGAGGGAACGAGCGTGTCTCCTGAACGGAGCGTTTGTGAATATTTCATTCTAATCAAGAATTCATTAGCCATATCTCTGCCTCGCTTCCTGATCTGTGATTTACGATGTTAAAAACACAGTGCTGCTTGTTAGGATTAGGGTTCAGATTATAATTTGCAAGCATGAGGATTAGGTTAAGGATGATACTATGGTTAGGTTTAGGTTCGGGATAAGGGTTAGGATGACGGGGTGAGGTTTTAGGATTAGGATTTGCATGGGTTCAATGGTAAGGATTAGGTTCTGAGTTTAATGGTAAAGATGAGGTTAAGATTAGGATGGGTTTAGTAGTAAGGAGGAGGTTTAGGATTAGGATGAGTTTAATGGTAAGGACAAAGTTTTGAGTTAGAAATATGTAATGGTGTGATTTAGGGACAGGATTAGGATAAAAGGTGAGATTTAGATTTGGTATTAGGTTTGGGGTTAGTACTACATTATGGTTGGTTTTTGGGGCAAGATTAGGATTGTTAAAGCATGACATGAGAGCCAAAAATAAACTAAAATAGCCCAAACTAAATAATTGTTAATTAATCCTAATTGAGGTGAAATGTTCCACTAATTTGAGGTGGTATCGCCCAGCCATAGTGAGTGATATGACACGCAGCCTGTACAGGAGATCAGAAAAGAGCTGATGCCTCACAGGTATCACATATCTCAGAGAGAAAGAATACAGATCTCACATCGGCTCGCTGCAGTCTGTACTGCGTTATTATTCATCAGTGTATAAAAGGTAAAGAGCCGGCTCTAGATCAGCGCTCTTCTCGCTCGCTTCATTTAATCGTGGCACTGATTTGAGGTCTTATTACTCGATGTGATAACCTGCTTTCCTCATTAAACTCTTTCTATTCCTGTAAGGTCCGGGACGAACACACTCCTCCCCAACGCTCCGCTCAGAGCCACGGCGGTCCGATCCGACCTACACGCCACACGCCTCGTCCCAAATCACAAAGAGCTCCACTATCCGCTCTAACGCCACATCTCAAACCGCATACTTCTGCCCTAAATGGTGAAGCTGAAAGATAAGAGTGTCAGAAACAGCAACTCAACCTGCATTCTTAATCTGTGCAACATTCAGCAAATTACAACCAAAAAAACCAAACCCTATTTGGTTAAAAATGAACAACAAGGCGTATTGATGTCCCATTTTGAGCTCAAATTTTAAAATGGTAACAATGGAAAAGATGCAGTCATGGTCCCTTATGCAATATAATCCCCCACTGGTTTGTACTTCAAATTAAAACCAAAACTGAAAAAGTTTTTTCCAACTTTCCATACTGGACTCAAAATAAAAAATGGAAAACAGGTGCTCACATTCAGTTTTAGAATATAATCTCTCACCAGTTTAAAACTAAAACCAGAAAAATAAACCAACGTCTTGTTTGAATTTTTATTTCCAAAAATGAGTGTCATTTTTCCCATTTCCCATTCCCATCTTCCTTTTAGATTGGTTAAACAGATTGGCATGAGCTGGAAGTGATGCTTAGTCAGTCAGTGGCACAAAATCAGTAGTGTAAAGTTTATTCCTGAGCTCACTGCACATCTTATTGGACATTATTGTACTCTGCCTGCTTAGATTTCTCATATTTAACTGCTGCAAAACATATCAAAAAGATCAAATTTGTAGTGGAATTCCTCATGTAACTACATTGCACCCACCGTCTCTTTCCCTGCCTCTAGTTTAAAGTTTTTATATTTTATAGTCTACGTGTATATACAGTATATATATTTCTTTTGTTTGTTTGTTTACTCCATATGACTTATTTGTATTTATATTTTTTTGCCTCATCTGTTCATACTGTGGAAACTGGAGCCACATCGTCTCGTCTCTCTATGTACATGTGTATAGTACAGATGACAATAAAGTTGACTTTGACTTTGACTTTGAAACTGATTGAAAAATGTGTTGTTTCCATTTTGGTTTTGGAAGCAAATATGGACACACATAGTTCTTTGGGATTTGATTTTAATTTGAAATATGAATTATAACAATTATATAGAACAAGATATATTCTTGTTCATTTCTCATCCTCCGTTTATCTCTGGTAAGTCAGCTCCGATAGGTTTGGAACTAGCTCTGAGTTTTCACACTTGCTCCCTTTAAGACCTCAAACCAACTTGGGAGTGATTACTCAGCTTTATTTTTGCACACGTCAGCAAAACTCAAACCCTGGGTCTGGAGCCGGTCTGGGTTCATTTCACTTCCATGTTGAGGTTCACTCGACCAGAATGTAGCACAGTAGGGATGTAAATCACGAGCTTCATCACGATACCAGACTTTCCCCCGACTTTCTGAGGCCTACTCTTTGGATTAGGCTTCAATTTATTCTGAAAAATGAGACTTTGGCATGTTTATTCCTGAGCTCAAGTTAACACTTGAATTAAAAACAATCTTCTCTTTTAATAAAAATAGAATTCACGTTCAACATCAAGTTATTTTACAATATATGTGATGTCTGATTGATGTTTTCCGTTTGGGTTGATAACTGATGTATTAATGTAGATCAATGTATGGTTGCACCACTGGAACACTAATATTTCCCCCGTTTCCCTTTCATTTTAGCCATAAACAGACCACATGCTAGAAAACAAAACACTCAGAACTCCGGCTGCTAGTGCTGACAAAGATACCAAAGTTAAGCATCTTCAGCCGTAGAAACAAAAGAACATTATTTCACAGTTTCCACGTTCCATTGTTGAGAACTGAGTCCTCTTTCAAACACTGACGTGAAAAAGGGAAGCGATTCCATTTTGCGTTGGTCTGCTTTCAGCCGCACTCTGACAGAGCTGACTTGCTGTTTGTTTTCAGAGTCGTGCTTTAGAAAAGTGTCAGAAAATCCCACACCTGGAGTAAAGCTCTGTCCTTGCATTGTACTGACCTTGGATTTTATTTTTCTATAAAACTGCAGCTCCGAGAGAAACGTGGCACGGATAAGGTTCCAGCAGCTTCACGGTGACTTTTGCATTTGTAATGTTCTGTAAGACGCACTGTCATCTCACACAAACGTGCACATTCTCAGAAGAGTCGTATTTCAACCTTCACAATTAGGACTTAACAAATTAATCAAAAATTAATGGACACCAATATTCAGAAGCTGTAACTGATTTAATCCTGTCGTTGACAATCATTTGCATCATTCTTAAAACTATGTGTGTGTTCATGTGGTGTCCCCTTAAAAACATACTAGTGTGTGTGTAAATGAGGAATACAGAGCTGCGTGCGTAAAGACATGATATTTTACTCGTCAAAATTTCACTGCACACTCAGAATTGCCCTATGTAGTGTACCAAGTCAAATAGGGCACGTGTGACACTCCATGTGCACTACCTAGTGTGCAGAGAGCCGTTACGCTACAACCCCGGCTATACTCTGAGATGCATACTACCACACAGAAGAGTATGATAAGAGCACCTTACCTACCATACTATTAAGTGCAGTAGTACACGGCTCGGGACACGGCCCATGTGTGAGCTCACATTCACTAAGTGAAGCAAACACACAGTTTAGTAGTTAAACATGTTTCACGTGTGCAGCAGAGTTGAGCGTAAAGACCAGAGATTCTGCTGGTGAACGTTCCACTGCGTGATCAGAATTTTACCACAAAATAACACCAGACATTTTAAGACAGAAGGCGCAGGTTGTATCGGTCAGATCGGTGGACTGCGATATGATTCTGAAATCATCATGCATTTCCAGTTATAAACAAAAACCCCAAAACTAGAAATCGTAATTGAGGGAAATGTTTGATTAATCATGATATTGATTTGAGGTGATATCGTCCAGCCCTATTCGTGATTCAGGTTAAGACTCTATCCTACTGTCCTCATTAATGCCTGGGAGAATCGTGGACAGGTGTGTGTGTGTGTTAGAAAGTTGACCTGGATGCAGAAGCAATTGGTGTGATGATGTTCTTTAGGCAGAATTAGGGTTAGATGCAGGAATGATAGAGAACACACACACACACACAGCAGAACATGCACCACACCATTGTGTTTACTACACACTCCTCTGTTCATTTTAAATGTTCATTTTTATGTCTCAGCACCGAACCAGAACAGCAGTTTCCTTGTTTGTGGGGACGTACTTGGTGATAAACTTTACATCTGATTCATGATAGAATCTTTTTGCTGCTCGATACGAAAGGAAATGTTCTAACCGTGTCTAATCTACATGAGAAGTCTGTCTGATACGACATCATTTAATCAGAAGTAAAGTCACACGATCAAAGGTTTTTTCAGCTTTCTTCTTCTTCTTATTTTTATTTTCTATACACACGCACTAGAGGAGTGAATACATATAGAAAACAGAAATAATCATGGAAAAATGATGAACAATAACTTGGCTCATCAAAAATTCGTGTAAAATGCTTAACCCTTTGCAGACCCTCAGTTTGAACATTGTGCAATATTACAATGTGCAATAACAATAATGCAGAGCAAAACTTTGTGACACTCAAGAACTTTCACACACACACAATCTAACAGAAATACAGAGTCACACACACACGCAACTACACTTGCACACAAACTGCACACACACAATATTATGTAAAGGTATATTAAGGTATGTAAAGGTAAAAATATTGTGCAGGTAAAGGACACACACACACACACACGCATGCACAAACAGCCACAATCACACTCACATACGAATATACACACACATACCCAACAAAAACCACTCACACACTGACACCAACCCACACATACATATATGATTACACACACATACACAACTTGCACACTGATGCAAACACACACGCACACACACACACATACACAGTACACGGACACAACCATAAACACACTGTTGCACATAGCTGCAAACACACACACACACTGACAAATACTGTATGCACATGCACACACACACATATGAATACACACATACACAACCACAAGCACACCTGCACACAGATGAAAACACGTGTGTGTGACACGCACATAAATGCACATTAATGCACACACATAAATATGAAGACACACACACACACACACCTATATGCACATGGACAAACACACACACACACACACACACAAATAAAACACGTGCAAGACACACATAAATGTGAAGACACACAAGTACGCACTCACACACAACCTCACTCACACCCAGACACACACACACACACACACACAGTGACTCAGAACTAAACACGCACACACACACACACACACACACACACAGCAATAACAACAACGTTATTACAATGCTAATTTATGCCAAGTTACCGTGCAGATCAAGGACACGCGCAGATGCTCCTGCGCACACACACACACACACACGCGCGCGCACTCTCTCTGTCTCGGTGTGTGTGTGTGTGTGTGTGTGTGTGTGTGTGTGCGTGTGTGTGTGTGTGTGTGTGTGTGTGTGCGTGTGTGTGTGTGTGTGTGTGTGTGTGTGTGTGTGTGTGTACCTGGGGATGCAGTTGTGTGAGGATCCGTCTATCTCCCAGGTGGCGAACAGGTTCATGGGGACGGGCCGGGTGGTGTTGCCGCTCCCGGGGCAGCTGAGGCGGCCGCTTCTCTCCGCCATGCTCGCGGCTCGGAGCGCAGTCACGGCGGAGGAGAGCGGATCCCGGTAACGGCGGTAACACTGCTGCTGCTGCGGCTGCTGATCCCGATCCTGATCCCGGTGCTAATAACGCTGTTCCTCCTGCTGCTGCTGCTGCTGCTCCTCATGACGGGACTCGGACTCTCTCTCTCTCCTGACCGGTCACCGACGCCGCCCCGCCGGAAATCACGTGACCACTCCCGGTCCCGGTGACGGACTTTAAACCCCGCCCCCTTAACCCTCCCCGCGCTCCCGTTAACCGAGCACGAGACGGAGATACACGGTGTGTTGTTCAGGACCTGTCCAAAGCCGTTACCGAGGAGTAACGCCAACACGAGCTGGTTACGGGTTTCATGCTGGTTCTACCTCACTGCACTTTGACAAACTTAAATTGCAGAGTGTGGCTTAGATTATGGCTAGGTTCAGCATTCAGTTTATGGTATGGTTAGGTTTAGGATTAGGATTAGGATTATTTTGCGGTTTAGGCAATTACAGGTTGAAGTTTAGATTTGGGATTATATTATAGTAGAAATGGTTTGGGGTCAGGGCTAGGATTATATTGTGGTAAGGAATGGATTAGGTTTGGGATTATATTACGATAAAAACTGGGTTAAGATTAGGGCTAGGATTATGTTATGAAAACATTGATTTAGGATAAGGGCTGGGATTATATTATGGTAAAGGTTGGTTTAGGGTTAGGATCATTATGATATGGATTGGGTTAAGACTAGGATTAGTTTTAGTGTTATATTATGGCAAAGACTGGGTTAGGATTATACATATTATGGTAAGGACTAGGTTAAGGAGTCACATTATGGTCATTTTAAATTTTGGGATTTTCTCTGCTATATTCTCATGGTTGTACCATAGTTATTACCACAGTTATACCCTTTATACTTATGTGTGTAATTTTATCGAATAACCCCACAATGACACAAAAAATATGGGACATTTTGTTAATGGGTTGAGCAAAGAAATGCTTTTTAATCTCTGCGTGAAGTGAAACGAGGTAACAATGTGATTTGTGAGATTAAGGGCAGGATGAGCCGCAGTAATGCAGTGAGCAAGTGGAAACCTCATCAGTGACATTTCATTTTCACAGTTCATCACAGTAATAATCAAATGTGAACGTTATTTTAGTTTCCAGGACACTGCATTTAGATTCAATAAATTCATCATTGCATGAATTAAATCTTTCATCTCTGAACAGAATTGCAGTTCATTCTCGATGTTTTCTCTCCCACTGTCTTTCTCTCTCATGCACAGAGCTCTCCCCCGAGACTCCATCAGGATTTCGTTTCTGCCGGCGGATTGTTGCTCGTCCTTGAGCGCCGAGGTGGAGATGGAGGGATGGATGGGGCGGGTGAGATGCCCTTGGAGACGAGTGCCAGCCTGCCATGCCCACAGCCTCAGTCGCTGCACCCGGCACTTTCCTCCGTCCTCATGGCAACAGAGGACGTTGGGTGACGTGCAGGTTTCCGAGCCGCTTCTCTTCGTTTATGGGAAATACATACAGAAACAAAAATCAATATCTCTCAGCTGTGTGGCAGCCAGCATCACGCCGCTCTGGGCTTATTATAGATTTCTCTGCAATTACTCAGAGAACCACGAGTCTGTTTTACTGTTTTCACTGAACCCAGCATGTGGACCCAAATTTGGATTGTAATATACAGAACTACGCACGCTGTACAGATATGCAGGAGTAATGTTTATTTTTAGGATCTGGGGATAACATTAAGAAACCACTCTGTATTTCTATATTCATAGTAGCTGTTCCACGTGCAGTATCTGTTGAATTCCACAACTGATTCATCTTAATAATGATTTAATCTGGGGAACCAATTCCAAATCATTGTAATCATCACACAGATTGCATTATTCCAGGGAAGGAATTATTCCTTTAATTTGATCAATTGCCATTTTCTAAAAAAACATTACTATTATAGTATTTTAGTTTGGAATTTCATATCAAATATGGTTATGTTTACAAAAGAATCGAAATGCAGACTTCACATGGCCACATAGTGATGCATTATAGAACCAGAGATATTGGAGCTTTTGATGTGGTTAAATTTCCTCCATCAGCTTTATATTTATGACCTTTAATTTAGCCCTTTTCTAACATATTTATTTTCCTTATTACACCATATTGTTTTAGAACAGAATCAGGGAATCTTTCACTTCATGTTTTGGCAAATGAATAATCATGACAAGTATCATAAATATACACTTAAATAAATATAATCTTTCTAAAACTGCAGGCTCACCAGCAGGAGAGAACACCACATCATATTCCAGCCTCACCTCACCTGCTCTCTTCTGCTCGTATGTATGTATGTATGAGGCGTCAGCAATATCAACATTAAGAAACCATTAGCAAGATTTTTAGACGTGTAGATCTGCATGCGAACAGACTGTGTGATGAAGGAGGGGTTAAAGGAGGACTCGGGAGGGCAGGACGACCCCAGGTGGGAGGCCATTAATCAGGAGGTGGTGGGGGAAGCAGAGTCACCCGGAGACGTCCCACAAACACAGTCTTCCTCAATAACACAAAAGATCAGCAGATTTCACAGGGCGGGGCTGGAGAATCATCTTTGTACAGCTGCAGACGTGAGATTAAATTAGGATTCATTTTAAGATCCCTTTATTTGCTTTTTAAAACCTCAATGGCCTTACCTCGCCCTAATTATCCAAACTGCTACACCCACACCCACCCACCCACTCTCCTGAGAGCACCCGAAACTACATGTAAACTCAGCCACACACATCACAATGCAGAATCACACGTAAATACTCAAGTAGATAAATACTCAGGATATATAAACACACACACATATATAAATTCATATTTCATTTAAATCACGAGATAAATGTATTCCAGCTTTAAAATCCTGCCTTTACATCTAATTCTGTATTACATATGTGACTGACCAATACATATTCAGTGCTGCTGCCCCATCTAGTGGTCATGTCACTCCATCCACTGAGACCTTCAATATTCTCACAAAGTCGGGACCCATTCAATATTTACCACAGTATAAATAAAACATGAAGCAAATAACGACGACATCACAGCGATGGCTTTAAAGGTTTATTTCTGTAACAAATCAGTATTCACAGTTAATTTATATGGGATCACTCGTACAGCCCACGTTCTTCAGACGGCTGGAAAACACAAGTTCAAACAAAGGACTTCCAAAAAGTAAATGATCTCCCACACAAACACACAGCCACACGCACCTGCCCCGGCATCTTACACGTCCGTCAGAAAGAACAGTCCGCGATGCTTCAGAGAGAAGAGCTCGTCTGAAGCTGGTCCAGTGCAGGCTTCTCTGCACTACAAAAAGCGTCTGTATTAAAAGTCATTACAACAAAGAGCTGAAGCAGACGAGCGCAGGTGAGCGTGAGCATTTTACTGAGACGTTAAAACTGAAAATAAATGCTGCATTTGACTACTGCAGACTCGCTCAACAAAACCAGGCACGAGTTGATCCAGAAAAATGAGAATCTCTACACGTACACATACACATAGTCAAACACACATGCGCACACTCACACACATCTTTATTACAACTTATCTCTCTCTCACTCACACACACACTCCCCGTGCAGCTTCAGTGCTGGCTCTCGGTGGAGGCGGAGCGAGAGCGGGAGCGGGAGCGAGAACGGGAGCGGGACTGCTTCTTAGCCTCAATTGGAGACCTGGATCTGGACCGGGATCGAGATGGCGAAGGCGACTGGGCACCGGAGCGGCCAGCGGCCGGCTTCTTCTCAGGGCTTCGACTGGCAGAGCGAGAGCGACTGCGAGAACGCTTGCTCTCGCGCTCCCTCTCACGGCTGCGGCTACGGCTGGCCGATTTGGAGCGGGAACGAGAGCGAGACCTGGAGGAGCTCCGAGAACGACTACGACTCCGGCTACAGGGGAAGGAAAGCAAGGGGATGGAGGAAGGATGGATGAAGGAAAGTAGAAAGAGATGAAGAGGGAAAGAGAGGAAAAGCCAGAGAGAAGGGACAGTCAGCCGGGGGGGAGAGAGAGAGAGAAATGAAGAGATGGGTGAAGAAAAAAGGGATGGAGACGGGTGGATGGTAGGAGACAGGGAGAGTGGGAGAGGGATGGAGAGAGAGAAGTTAACTTAAGCCCAAGTAAATGCTTTCATCAATACAAACATATAACACTACATTTTGCTATTTTTGATAACGGGGTGTGAAGTTTGAGGTAAGCATAGATGGAAGATAAACAAAATGTTTTACACTGCAACTTTTCTGTTAATAGTACCCAAAGGCACATTTCCACAAGTGTACAGATGGAACAGAAATTATAGCACATTTTCCACTCTATTAAATGTTGTCAGGGCTGCATTATTACTTTCATCTCATTTGTTATATCCCTTGATACAAATACACAAATAAGTGATGTGTATTCCCAGTTCTCTATCAGGTCATGAGTGCTGTGTGTTACGTACTCTCTCTTGCGGTCCTCGTACAGCTTGAGTTTTCGGCCGTTCAGATCTGTGCCATCCAGCTTCTCGATGGCATTCTTCATGTCGCTGTGTGAGGCAAACTCAACAACCCTAAAGACACACCCACACGGTGAGTACAAAAATCCCACACCAAGCACAAAGCGATATGTAGATGGAGAAATGGTTTGAGATGAAACTCACCCCTCATTTTTGTTGGTTCTGTGGGCGTCCACAAAGGTCACGTCTCCGACTTTCCTCATCAAGTCCTTCAGGTCCTACAGCAAAGCAGGGGGCAAAACACTCAGTACTGCGTACCAAACCCCATCAATACAGAGTAAGACACACACAAACACAGCACACAGACCTTAAACACACACTGCTTCCACGCAGCCACACCCACCCGATCACTAACAAAGGCCAAATCTTTCTTCTTGTACTGAGTTGTGCACCTTTAGCATTCTCCCTTCATAATCAGAGCCAATTTGTAGCAGCTACTCTAATTTGCACTTAATGATCACAGATTTATTCTTTTATAACAAGGTCCGGGTTGTAGAAAATATAAAATATAAAAGACGAGACAAGCTTAATGTTTCAGGTAATAACTAGACTTCTACAGTTGAGCGTTTACTGGATTAAGTGTATTTCCATTGGTCTGAAAAGACATTCTTTTTTTAAAATAAGCGTAATGCAAACACCTCTGTCTTAATTTGATGGTCTGCCCCTGACCGAGCCAGTTAAAATCCCACCCCCCATTTGTTAAAAACATTTGCACCTACAGTAGGTTCTCCCAAACCCCCCTCAAATCCATGTAATTCTAATCAGTGTGTTGAGCTACTTACCGTTCCAAAACACAGAAGACATTAGCATAGAGCCACTTGTCCAAATAGCAAATGGAAGCAATGCGGTTTAAACGACCTCAGTCTCGAGCCCTCCGGCCTTCCGCCAAGCACGGACCCACCAGAGACAGCGAGAGGAGCCAGAGCCTCTGCTCCGCTTCCGCACCCCCAGAGTACGACCCGAACGTGCGCAGGGGAGGGGCGTGGAGTGGATTTGAGACCGGACAGACCCTCCAGAGTGGCTACCCATGTCCTCTAAGGCTATCCTGCGCCTAAGCCCCTCTCTCGCCCGCTACAGGGCCCAGCCAAGAATTAGACCAGCCGCAACTGCGTGTAGGGAGAGGCACCACATGGACACTATTCAGAACACAACCGGGAGAGGGCGCAATGCACCTCGAAGGGCTGTGCATGCAACTCCAATTAAAGAATACCAGAGCACAGCTGTTAAAAGGAAAAAGGTTTGAAAAGATGGGTCTCAGTTACAAGTGACCTTGCAGCATTTAGTATTGTAACCACCATAAACAATCCTACATAAGATAAAATACTGATTAAAGTACACAAACAAAACATTACATTTTTAATGAGGCACATTCTAATATTACTCTCTGTCCTGGGGTGAGTAAATTATCTGCCTGATAAAAGTGAAAAGTGCAGCTTCTGCAGCATGTCCACATCTCCCACCTGCCAGCTGATTCGCGAAGAGAGGTTCTCCACGATGATTCTGTGCTCCGTGCGAACAGGAGGCCCATACCTAAGCCACGTAGAGAGAGAACAAGCCTTTAGATCATTACCCTTGAGAACGTGCTCAAAAAGTGCTGTGCTATGAGGAGTTTCCTCACCTCGAACCTCCGCTCCGGGATTGCCGGTAGCCCCCAAAACGTGGGGAGAAGCGTCCCCCCATTCCAGGCCCTCCTCCTCCTCCTCCTCCGCCTCCTCTGCCTCGACGGGAACGGGCATGCTCAATTGTCACCCTGGACAAAGAAAAACGGATTAGCAGGATTAAAACTGACACGGCTCGGAAATATCAAGGGCACAAGGTGAGATTACTCCAATATATCATTTAAGCAATAAATTGGCTGCATGTTGTATTTATAACCAAGTACGTGACAAAGAATCTTGATTCTTGTACAGAGTGTACACCCAAGAGTCCTCACCTCTCGCTGCAAAGCTCCTTGCCGTTCAGCTCGTACACTGCATCATCCGCGTCTCTATGGTCATCAAACTCCTGCAGAGACAAACACACAGTCAAGCTCTGTCTGGACACCCCCACCCCACATCCTAACCTCCTCATACTGTAATTCATTAAAAGGCCCGCGTTCTCACCACAAAGCCAAAGCCGTTCTTCAGGTTGATCTCGCGGATGCGTCCATAACCCTTGAAGAACTTCTCCACGTCCCTCTCTCTGGCGTGGGGGCTCAGGCGGCCGATGAATACACGGCATCCACTCATGGTGCAAATCTCAGAATTTCAAACAGGAAGAGATCTGTTCGCAAAAAACAAGATCAAAATAAGCAGGACACACTTTTACCAAAGACGACTGCTACAAACAAGGGTTAGGATATTAATTACGCGTCACATACGCAGTTATACTTGTGCAGTAAAATATAAACCTATACTCATGTCTAGATCTCCTTCCTAATTCTCCCTGTAGCAACCTGGGGTTACGGGCAAAGTTAATTAGTATCACTTTTACCATGTTACACTTGGAGTGCCTGTCTTAGTACGACAGTCTGCTTTAAGACAAAAAAATACAGATTCATCTGATCAGTAATGCACTTTATTTTAGCCTTATTAGTTTGGTTCAGTATAAGTAAAAAATTTCATTAATGTAAACGCTGAAATACTGTATTACAAGGTTTTTTGGAATAGCTGACCAAATCTTCTAAAACGAAAATGCACAAACTCAAACAGACCAAAGTCCTACATGTTGTACCGCAGAAAGAGGTTAATATTTAAGTAAAAATTAATATGTAACTAGGCTGCCAAATTTTAAGTGAGTGCTTATTTGTTGTTGTGAGCATAGTGCACCACATCCATGTGACCTATGCACCTGACCCATCTGTGAAGCAGCAGTGGGCAGATATTTTGGCAGTGCCCTGGGGCAGCAGTGCTTAGGGACGGTACCTTGCTCATGAGAACCTCAGTGGTAACTTTACCAGTCTGGGATTCGAATCGGTGAGCCTCAGATCACACGGTCAACCTTCCCAACCTTTACCCTACCAACTGGCCCTGAATTCTGAGTTCCTGAAGAAATTGTGTGATTATTATGTGCTGAAAAATGCAGACAGGGATTAAAAAATGTAAAAACATTTAAAGCGAGATATTATAAAGGCTGTTTATAAATGTTTCTGATGATTAAAGTTGTGCTAGCTGTTAACCTATGAGCTAACTCTGGGTTAATGCGCCCCGACGTGGTCGAAACACAGCACAACGTTGACTTTGGCGCCACGTTGCGGCCAGTGAATGGAATGACACCTTTTTGCCCTAAAATGGGGGAAAATGCTTGCAGACGGACTAACACAAAACGCAATGTCCCTTCTCTCCCCCTTTTAAGCCATGAACAGTGTCTTTTCGACCAAAATGTGCCGTTAAAGGGACACAATGTGGAAAATAGAAAAACAAGAGAAGCACGGCACAGATTTACCTCAATAGGTGGTATTGTAAAGTAGTAGAATGAGGAATATAATGCATTGATGATTGAAAGTATTTGCTGATGCCTCGCCATGTGGCTTTAAAAACGAGTCCTCATTATTTTAATCCGTATTCAAATATCCCGACAAACTAGATCTCGATAGAACATTTTAATCCGAAATAAAGCAGGGTAACCGTGTTCTTTAGTTATCAAATATCAGTCATGGCTTTGCCTCAGTGATATTAACTTTATTCTGTGCTTAAAAGCGAGCGACCAAAAAACGCCATGTCACCAACCGAGCGTTAGCGCCTTAGCATCGCTGACCTACATTCGGAAATAAACACATTCGCTTGGCCAAAATCCTGTAAGGATCCTGTAAAGACACGCAAACGTGAAGCCAGAATCCGCTAACGAGTAATACGTGCTTGGAGAAAATTAGTTTGAAAGCAAAAATGTAGATATATCACCTCAGTTCCGCTCACCTCCACGCAGCTCCGCGCAATGACAAAATGGCGCCTCGGCCAACAAGACACAGGAAAAACAGCCCAGGCGAAGCCACGCCCCCTTTACGTCACTATTATACGCACCACTACAAGAGGGGCGGGGTTCTCAGCGCAAACTCCGCCCCTCTCTCATCACTATCATATACACGACGACAGGAGGGGCGCTTAGGAGGGGTTTACGCTCAGATATTAAATCAAAATTATAGTGGGAACATACGTACAAATGTTAAGATTTTTTAGAACATTATTTAAATTAAAAAATATATATAAAAAATATTTAATTTCTCAGCGCAAACTCCGCCCCTCACTCGTCACAATCGTATATACGACTACACAAGGGGCAGGGCTTGCGTTGAAATATTAAATCAAATTTATAGTGTAAACATACATACACATTTAAAGATTTTATTTTAGAACATTATTTAAATACATTTACAAATTTAAAAAATAATCATTTATTTATGTATTTATTTATTTATTGGCGCAAAGTCCGCCCATCACTAGCCACTATCATTTACACGACGATAAATAATGTTGTAAAACAAAATCCTGGAATTGGTATGAATGTTTGGATTACGTCTGTGGGTATATATTGGTTGTGATAACTATAACAGAAAAGAGTTGTTTTCATGACTTTATGGGAATAGTTTTACGAATATTTTAATTAAACCTTAATTTGACCAGCATAACAACACTCTTTTAGATTACAGTTCTACTTTGTAAGAGTGTCGTGACCAAGACAGTAGCAGTACAGATTAGACAGGACAGTTTTTTCATCAAGTTCATCTAAACGATCAAACAAAACAACAAAATAGTTTTTCTGCCTCAACCTCACTTACCGGTCCTCATGAGGAAAAACGCTTTTATAGAAATGTTCCAGCTTTTACGTGAAAACCTTATTATGTGTTATTTTTAGGTGTAGCTGTAGTACATTTACATTCACAGCATTTGGCTGTAATCCAGAGCCTTGTAGGTCAGTGATTTACAGTCCACTTTGTTCTTCAAACCCGTAAAAGCTAGAATCAAATAACTTATTTAATTAACTGCTGTTCAACTAAGTTACTGACAGCCAAGTTAAGCTAAGTGACCCATTTTTGAAATACAGGATAGGTGTGAGGAGGAACTAGTCCCCCAGGACATTATTCACATGTGTGGCAGTTTACATGTATTTTCATTATGGGAGTCAAATTAAAAGATTACACAAAGATTTATATAGAATTTATATTATCACATTGTGGGGACGTTTTGTCCCCTAAAATCACTTTTATCTGTTTTTTTTAGGTTTTGTGGGGACATTTGAGAGGTCCCCATGAGGAGAAATGACTTTATAGAAAATGTGCTTGTTTTATTTGAGAAACTAAAAGAGGTAAAAGATGTGCTTTTGGTTACTGAGGTTAAGGTTAGGGTTAGGATTAGGTGTAGGTGTAAAATTATGTACTTTAGTTATTATGGGAGTCTATGGAAAGACCTCACAAAGATAGTGTGTGGGGGTGTGTGTGTGTGTGTGTGTGTGTGTGTGTGTGTACATGTATTTAGGAACTGGTTTGATCCGGCCCCGCATGGTTGCTGTAACCGAACCCGTTCCCTCTGCTCCCCGGCTCCAGCTGGCTAAATATTAACTGACTTCCCAGAATCGAATAAAAACATTCATAAAAAACTCTTTATGGTTTTCCTTACACGTTTGACAGAGCACACCTTAAAATAAATATATAAAGTAAAGAAGATCCTGAGCTTGTGTCTGTAGATGGGCTCCTACTATGGTTTTGTTTTTCTGTGTTCCTTGTCAGATTACAGGATTCTGGAGTTTACATCAGGTCACACAGGCCCCACATTGACCCTGAGATGCTTTGATGTAATTTACAGACTGCATCATGTTTTTGGTCTTATCGTTTAGGACCACAGTATCATAACACTAGACCCCTTCTGGGCTACTGACATGGATCTGACTGAAAATTAAAGTGGTGCTGTTGTGTAAATATTTCTGTTTTGTAGTTACATCCAAACCACTCAAATTTGTTGTACTGCACATTATTCTCCAAGTCCATAGTTCAACTAAGAACAAAACTAAAAATGAGGTGTGAACCTAACGGTGGCTTAAAAGCCGAGGCTCAAAATCCAAAAACTTTTAAATTAGAAAATACCAAAATCAGCCATAACATCAAGTCAGCTGTATTCAATGTGTTCTTTATCAGATATAATTTTTCTCACGATTAGAAAGTTGATTCTAATCTGCGGTTATTTGACCTTATTGGACTCTAAAACTTAATATTGCATTTGTTTTCACAGATCTGTACCTCTCTTAGTAGGCTATACAAAGGTATTTGACATACGCCTGCAGTTTAAACAGCCATAAAATATGAAGTATGAGTATGGACGTTGTTAGGTCTACTTTGGGGGTCTACATTTCATAGAAGATATCACTGAGTGCAGATACACACTTAACAAACAGAAGCAAGACTATGAATTGAAATTAAAAATAATAAGTCTAGCTATCATGATTTAATGAAAATTATGTACTAATTCCTTTCTACAACCCTGGGGGCTAAGCCCCCCGTCTTTCAATCCTAGTGACGTCCCTGAGTATGAGTATAAAATATTACTGCATTTAATTCACACCACCACTTTTACTACATTACATCTACTTTAATCTTGGTATTATTACTGTCTTTGTTGGAGTGTTAGCAAACTGCTGCTTTAAAAACAGGTAAAAGTACATCTGAACAAAAAAAGTATTACCTTTCAGTTTTTTATTTGGTTCAGCATCTGTAAAACCAATATTGTCTTTCATTTCATAAAAGTAAATACTGGTCAAAGATTAAAAGTGTAGAAAAGGATGTCTTGACTGAGCTGGTGGAAAGTTCTAGCAGTCTCAACCTCTTCAGTCCAAAAGCATCCAAAAGGTAAATGCAACAACAAAATAAATGAGATATCAGGAACTCACAGGTATGATCGTACTCAGGAATGAATAAAAGCAAATAATTGGCATCAAATACAAATTTAAGTGTAAGTAGATGAGGGTTGAAACCTGCAGTAACATGATAAGCATTTAAAAGAACACAAAACCTTGTCCAAAATTGGTAACAATGGGTCTTATTCAGCAATATTTTCTTTTTAAAAAATGTTTTAAAGAAAGTTAAGATATTTAAATAGATTGCCTGCTAAGTGGATTCTCAAATTAGACAACGTTGGTGAATGTCAGAATCTTGGTGGAAACTGTGTGAGTGAGTTTTAAGAACAAATTTCCTCTTAAGAACAGTGGCTGAATGAGGCCCAGTGACTGAATGATATCTAAACCCTGTGAGGTTTCACTCATTGTTAGGTACATTAACAGCCACATTAGCATCTTTGAAGGGAGCGGTCTGTGTGATGGAAGAGAGAATGTAGGGAAGTCAACATTTTCTTCATCGCATTACTGGCCAAAGTAATGAGCCAGTATTACTGCCATGGCGACCACCAAGTGCAGCATGGCACAGGGAGTTTAATACATGTCATACTGCACAGTGAATTTAAAAATATTCAGACATGGTTTTGTGGTTTCCCAAAACACTCTAAGGTTAAAACAATGGTAGATGGGGAAATGGACTTCAAACCCATTATGCCTCATCGCTCCCCTGCAAAATGAGGTGTCACACCCTAGCAATGCCTCGGCAACGCCCCTGTCTTTGTGTGTGATGGTCAAAGGACAAGAGGCTATTGTTCGTCTATAACGGCATCAATCAACATCTTATAGATAGCTTATAGTGACAGTATATGGCTGCAATTCCATACTGCTGTTTATGTGTGTGTGTGTGTGTGTATGATATTGTAAAAATTTTAGTTATTTCAATATACCCTTGTAACATACAATCTTAGAGCAAACAAAACCGTCACCCAACAAACCCCCGAACTCAGGTCTCTGATTTCTAACAGTTATGGAAAAATATCTATACAAATCAAAGCGAATTTAATCATAATAAAAAAAAATACATTTGACATCATGTTACCAAATTAAAGAATTTTTTTTTAAAAATCATATAATTTAGGTCCTCAACCTTAAAAAGAAGACTAATTATATATTTAGAAAGGAAACAGTGTAATTAATTAGTCCCTCCGTCATCGGCACACTGTTGTGTGACCTGGCCAACAAGAACAAAGGTAACAGGTTTATTAGTCAAGTTTTATCTTTACAAAGTAATAAAAAGAAAGATCCAGCTAAATCGGGTATGTGTGGGTCTAAGTTAGTCTTTAAAAACCATTTCTAAAAACAACTAGAAGAGTTTGGTCTAACCGCCAGTGGCTTGACAGAAAGGCACAAACTCCAGTAAAGAGTCAACTTTACAGTACTACGCTTTAGGGAGGAGAGAAGACTGCAAAAAGGAGGTTTATCATAGGTCAGTCCGAGCTGTCCGTCATTTCCACCCTCCAATCAGATGGGGTCGTAAAAAAGGACAATGCACAACGGTAAATTACTATCTCTATTTAAGGAGGATTAAAAAGAGGGAGGAATCTGATTGGGAGAATGTTCCAGGAGATCAGGAGGAGGATTTTTTGACATTTCCCTGGTGGTTCCAGCTGAGCAAGCCTTTCCCTCTTCCTCTTCGGGGAAGGAGATCTGAGGTTCGGTTTGGGGCAGGGTGGAGGCAGGTGGACATTCCGGCTTTTAGGGCAGGACCGGAAGGGGCTGGGGCGCAGTCACGGCCCACAAAGCAGCAGTAGGACAAGAGTTTCCGTGTAAGTTCTCAGTCGTCCAGTAAGAGCTTGATTCGAAGGTGACTGGCAAAGTTGTTGATGTTTTCATCTAAAAGACTCTAAAAGACTCAGGTATTTCTCCTCTAGTGGGGTTGTCAGTATGGGTGTTGACACGCCTGCCTTTTAAAAAGAGTGTTTGGTGTCACACTAGTCAAAGTGAACCATCAGTGGGTGACTGGCCCTCATCCTCTGGGAAGGTGTCTGAAGTTTGTGTTGTAGGTGGCTGATCGACATTTATGGCGCTTATCCAGAGCAATGTCCATTTCCTAATTACAGGTAGCAGCTTACGGGTTAAGGGTGTTACTTGGGGACCCAGTGGTGGTAGTTTTGGACTGTCCAACAGGTGGCTGGTGTCACACCAGTCAAGATGTGAGTCATTAGTTTCACCTGAGCCCAGGTGTGAACCATTAGTGAGTGACTGACCATCACATTTAAACTGTGTGGAATTTAAATTGCTTGAACTTGATGCTTCTGACGACTTGATGCTTGATGAATCTGCTACTTGGGTTTTGATTTTGACTCACGTATCTTAAACCAGTGGCTCGGTGTTGTTCCTCAAGGCTTCCAGTTCCTCAACTGGTCTTCTTTTTAACTGGACTGAAGAGGCGTTAAGGGCTTTTGGATGAGAGGTGAAAAATCTTCAGAAATTTTGATAAGAAGCTGCCTTCAATTCAAGTTCTCAAGATTCCCTTATCCTGGACAACTGAAAACCTACACAGGGACATCACTCAAGGCTTTGCTTTCCACTACCTCTATGTAAAGGTTGGTCGTTCTGGGTGACACCGGGGAACTCATGGCTTACATCACCAGTCATCAGCTATTGTATGGGGTGGTGGTGATCTAGTGCAGGATTTCTCAACGGGGATGATATCGCCCCTCAGGGTGCATTTGGACATTGTTAGGCGCGTTGTGGACAAGACAGCTGATAGAGGGGCACTCAGGCACAAATGGGGGCGTTAGTCACATTTATACATTACAATGTTTAAGCATCTCTATAACATAAGGCTGTTTAGTTTGTTAAATAAAACGACAAGGTATAGATCTGTAGGAAAGGTAACCTTGAATGACATCTGTTGTGACCAGGCGCTATATAGAAAATAAAATTCAATAAAATTAACTTGACCACAGATTGGCGACAGGATATTGCTGCTGTCTTCTTCCTCTGTCTTAAGTTAAATAATGGTTCATTTAAAATGTTGAGGTTTTACGTCTTAATATGTTTGTGCATATAACATACTTAACAAACTATCCACAGGTCTTCAAAACATATTTTTCCCTAATTTAATTAAATGTAAAAGTAACTTATACGTAATAACAATAATCATTTTTTGTCCCAGCGGTGGGGGGCGGCAAGAAATTCATGATGAGGCCAGGGGGGTGTTTGTTCAAAAAAGGTTGAGAACCACTCTAGTGGTAGTATGCTCGGCTGTGGTCCTAGAGGATCGAATCCTACTTCCAGCACTACCACCAGTAGGTTCCTGAGCAACACCCTTAACCCCAAGATGTTTCAGGGAGACTGTGCCTATAATTAGGTAAGAGAAGTCGCTGTGGAAAAGTGCTATAAATATAACACTATCTTGAGATACCTTACCAGGAGACATAAGAATGAGGGTCAATCACTCACTATAAGGGTTCACCTTGATTTGTTGTGACCCCAAAGCTTGCAAAGTGACAGCACCACTAGAGGACAAACACCTGGAGCGCCACATCATTTTTAAATGAAGAAGCCACTGGGACGAGAGCTAAAATATCGTCAAGACGTCCAGCTGCCTTCAAATCAAGCTCTGTCGAGAGGTTAGAGTTTGTGTGTATGTTTGAGTGTGTGAACGTAAGGAGCATTCAGACCCGAGTGTGTCGGCAGCCGTGCGAGGGCCCCCCGGCGGCCCCCGACGACGCGCAGGGCGGTTCCTCGTCGCTGGACTCGTGTGTGTGAGTGTGTGAGGAGTGTGTGTCGTCCTTGTGCAGGCCCATGCTGATGTGGCTCTGCAGGGCGGCCGGGGTCAGCCACTCTTTGGGCAGACAGCTCTGCAAAAACGGGATGCAGGAGCTGAAATATGCCAGGCGGTTCACCCAGCGAGGGATCTCACGCCCACACAGCAACTGCAGAGACAGAGAGTGGGAGAGATTTGAGAAAACATGAATTTGAGCATCTAACCAAAAAAGAAGGAAGACTTCGCCTCACTCATCTTAAAATCTCATCTTTAAACTGGACTACTCTAGCCTAGTGATTACTCTACCCTTTGTAATTATATTTATTTCTGACTGATTTATTCTTATTGTTTAGTCTTCATAATCATAAGAAAAGTAATAGCACCGTTCTCCTTAACAGTGACGCCCACTTGTGGCCAAAATAGGCAATGAAAGCCATAATAGCCTGTATAATGAGAATGAGAGTTAGACGAGATGATGGTGGTGCTGACCTCAGACAGGGAGGAGGAGAAGTGATTGCAGTTTTTGTGCATCAGATGGTAAGCATTTCCCTTAAATTCCTTCCCCAACTCCTCCATGATCTTATCAATGTCTTCCTCGGTGAAGTCGGTCGTGCCCAGAGCAATGGCCTCCCTGAGAGGCAGACAGACACCGTTAAAGTTTACATACTCTACTATAGCCTCCAGTGAAAAATGGATTTGCTGGTTGGAAATGTTGGCATATCAATATTTTACTTGTCTTTACTTGCATGTTTAGCGTAGACGTGTGTTTGTGCGTGTGTGTGTGTGTGAGGACGTGTGGTTGAATGCTCACTTGAATTTGAAGGTCTCCCCCAGTTCGGAGGCGTTTCCTGGGTTGATCTCGAAGATGCCGCTGAAGGGGTACGGGTGGCCGCCATACGCAAATTCTGACAGAAAACATGCATATGAAAGTCTGAAATCTCTCCAGATTTCACTCTGTGGCCCTTAAAATATAACGCCTTTCCACTGCTCTGGTGCCGGTGCTGGTACTGAAGTTGGGAACCAGTGAAAACCGGTGTTCTGACGATTGGTGCAAAAAATGCTACCTTATGGTTTTTTCATTGCCATGTGTTATAATGATATTACTCTCACAATATTATGACTAGCGGTGTTGAAATTAATCGCATCATCAATGCATCGTGATTCAGACATAGACAATTCTGTTGATGCAGTGGCAGACCATAACGGGTTATATCATAATTATCATAACATTGCTTGGAGATATTCTAGTAAAAAAGAACATCCTGGTACTAACTTCTCGATCTGCGATCCTTGCCCAATCTACATGCAATGTGAAGTAACGTAGATAGTAAATTTTTTGGTAGGGCATCGTGATACATTGGTATGTCACATCGACTTGAAACGTAAGACGAGTGAAGGTTCAAACCTGTAATTAAATATTCTCATCTTCCAAACCGATACACTACCATTTAAAGTTGCCTCGTTTTTTATTCTGCCCACACTGTAAACAGTGGGATTCAGGTTAATTAATATATAATAATTAATTACTAGTAATATCTGCATAATAAAAAAAACTATCTACTTGTCAAAACAAAAATAAGCTTGACTCAATAAATTTGAATGATTTATTAACTGCGTTTTACACATTTTTGTTCGAATAAAGTTAGCAGTTATAAATTTAGTAGAATTAAATTGTATTTTAGTGGCAACTTCAAAAAGGCAGAAAATTGCTAGATCTTGCTTATCGAGATCTATTTGGTTTTAATTGTTTTACATTTCCGGGTCATTTTTCAATGTTTTACACCGGCCACCACACCAGCAGATTTCAGAAGTTGCCGTCATCTATCTTTGGAGAGGTAAGTGCTTTTTAAATAATTGTTAGAGACAAACAATTTTTTAATAGTTCACCGAAGGTTTTTATCGTTATTCTGCCTCACCTAACAAGTCACATTTACTGTGCTGTAAGTCAAAGCAATTAACTGTAGTGACTGTGGTAGAACTGGTTTGTCTGAAAGCGTGCACCTCCTGTTACATCGCAGGTTCTCGCTTCCAGAACGGCTAAGTTTTGCTGCTGAGTTGGAGCTGATTCTGTGGCAATGCCATTACTTCTTCAGTGGGAAAACGTGGCACCAATTCCAAATTGAGAACCAGCACCAGTGACCCATCAGACACCCTCAGACCTCAATCCTGTCCCTCTCACTCTTACCCTCTTAATGATTCTTAATCTGAACTACATCTGTGCTGCTCGTGGCTCTGTGTGAAAGCTTATGAGAGAGAGGAGAAGGAGACAGAGAGAGAGAAAGTGATGTGATTTTTGTCTGAAATGCGAGAAAGAGATAGAGAAAGATGAGGAGGGTGAAAAATGAGGCTGTTCTCTCTTTCTCTCTCACTCTGTTGTATGACTCAGCAATGACTCATCACTCTGAACACACACACACACACTTTCTATCTATCTAAGCACATTATAATTCCACAAAGTCTGGTTTACTAAAACCTCTCCAGTAAATAGAGTGACGGCTTCTCATCCTTTAATCATCACATCACTCCGTTACTCATGCTGTCTATTTAACACAGTGATTATTCATAAAAACATAATTGCTCATTTGGAGATGTCCACATTATGTAACAGTTAGAACAGTGTAAAACACTTTATACCTCTCACACACACACACACAAACACAGTCTTGTATTAATATCTTTATGAGGTCTTTCCATAGACTCCCATAATGACTAGATGTATATAATTTTACACCTACACTTAATCCTAACCCTAACCTTAACCTCAGTAACCAAAAGCACATCTTTTACCTCTTTTAGTTTCTCAAATAAAACAAACACATTTTCTATAAAGTCATTTCTCCTCACGGGGACCTCTCAAATGTCCCCACAAAGCCCCAAAAAAACAGATAAGTGGTTTTAGGTCCCTTCTCAAAGGTCCCTACAATGCGATAAATACATGGCCACACACACACATAAACACACACACATTCTTGAATTTATATAGTAGTGAGGACCTCTATTGACTTCTATATTACTGTATGTAAATAATACTACACCTAACCCTAAACATAACCCTAACCATCACCTCAGTAACCAAAAGCTAATCTTTCTACACTTTTAGTTTTGCAAATAAACTTGTATTTTTTTTGTAAAAGCAGTTTAAAGAAGTGAGGACCACTAAAAAAAGTCCTCACTTCCCAAAAATGTCCTCACTCTGCTGGTTAAAAACTCATTTTGGTTCTCCCTAAGTAGCAAGTACAAGAACACACACACACACACATTCTATTACTATCTTTGTGAGGTCCTTTCACTGACTCCCGTGATGACAGCTACACCTAACCCTAACCTTAACCTCAGTAACCAAAAGCATCTTTTACCTCTTGTGTTTTCTCAAATAAATACACACTGATAAACTGGGGAGGTGTGTCATTATTCAGACATAAAACCCACTATTTTTATTTAAGCTGAACTTCTCCCTTTAAAGCCCCAGCTCCCTTAATGCTCACATTCTTATCAAAGTGTGTGTGAGTGTGTATAGGTGTGTGTGTGAATGAGGGTTGTACTTCACCTCTTCCATAAATCTCTATTCCTGAGTGGAAGACACCGATCCCCAGAGAGGAGGTATACTCATTAATCCAGTACTACAGAGAAGAGGGAGAGAGAGAGTAATATCACATACAAGACATTATTCATTTTGCAGTATTTCAGAAGAGCAACGCACATTTATCTTATGCATGAAACAAAAACAGAAATAAAGAACGTTCATGAAATCAGGTGAGTCTCATTTACCATCTGTTCTTAAGAAGAAATTTGTTCTGAAACTTCACTTACCAAGATTCTGATTTGTTTTCTGATTTGAGATTTATTCACTGATAAAATCAGACTCTACAAACAGTGAAGAACACTATTACAGATTGTATTGCATGTATGTTTGTGCAAAACATTTTCTTTAATTTTACAGTTGCAGAATCTTCATTCATTCATTTTCCGAACTGCTTAATCCCAACTGGGGTCGCGGGGAGACCAGAGTCTATCCCGGGAATTGACGGTCGCAAGGCAGGCAACAACCCTGGGCAGGTGCCCACACCCCGCAGGGCACACACACTCACACAATCTCACTCACATTCACACCTTACAGGTCAATGTAGAGTCGCCAATTAACCTACAGTGCATGCTTTTGGACTGTGGGAGGAAACCCAGGACCTTCTCACTGTGAGGCGGCAGCACTAACCCCTGCACCACTGTGCCGGTGATTAATTAAAATGAACATATTAATATAATTTATAAATTTGAGTTATTATAATATCATATTAAAATATGTATAATACATTTAAGGAAGCACTTTTTGGTGGATGAGGCCCACAGTGTTTAACAGAAGCAGATTTCTGATGGACGGCATCAAGGCTTGGTCAGTCCCTCCAGGATTTTGCGGCCGTTTTTGAGATTGTTGGAGGCTAAAATGCCTGATTTTGGGTGTATTTGGGTGTAACGGTTAGAGCGTTCTCCCTGTAATCGGAAGGAGGTACTCCACAGGTGCTGTCCATGTCAGCTGCCCACTGCTCCTTCAAGGATGGGTCAAATGGAGAGCTCACATGTGGTTCACTGTGAGCTGTGCTGTGTTCACAATGACAAATAATCACTCACTTTCACATCTGGCTTAAATTATGCATCATCTAAGCTGTGTTTTATGCAGTAAAGTATTATAAAGTCTATCTAACTGTATTTCAGAAATTTCCGTCTGCTAGAATTGAGGTATTTCCTCATTGTAATAAGCTGTAGAATGTCCCAGTTTGAAAAGATTACACACCACTGCGAAAGAAATTGTACCATAAACATATTATGTAAGATCAGAATCCTCATGATTACTGTGTTAATGGGTTTTACAAACAAATAGAAGAAGTACAAGTTAGACACACACACACATTTGCTTCACAATACTTTTGGACACACACAGTTTTGGGGAGCAGACACTGCTAAAATTAGAGACACTGCTACAACTTAAGTTAGAAGAGTCACTAATTTTAGTTAGTCTACTCCCCAACACTGTGCACACACACACACACACACTGGTAAAAACCTCTTTCTGATCCATAAATCTCAATGTATTCTATTATTCATGAGGGGACAGCTGGTGCCATGCCTTTTAACCGCTTACCCCAAATATATATATGTACACCACACACACATGCAGACACCACGCACACACACAAACACACTCCTCACATGATGCACTGGGGTAGGGTTTACAGTTTCAGCAGCAGCTGTTCTCCCCGTCCTTAGAGACAGAAACTCCCAACACACACCTGCTCCAAGTGTTGGTTGTGTGTGAGCGTGAAAGTGAGAGAGAGTGAAAGATGGTGTGTACTGATGTGCGAACAGTCTGTTGATTGGTTCTGTCCACTCCAGGTTGAGTGTGTACAAAACCCTCTAGTCTCAAAGGAGAGTTTGTGTGTTTTGTGTGAGAACACTGCATAAAATGATTTGATACTTCTTTCATTTACTTCAATCTAAACCCATTTCTTTATGTTTTCAGTGTTACAACTTATTAGCCTTTATCAATTCACAAAAACGAAAACGTCAAGATTCCAGCTTAACTTAAAACTTTAAGTTGTAACTATGTCCATGTTTAAGAATGAATGTGTTAATACACCACACACACCCTGTAAAACATTTCATCTGGTTAAACTTAAAAACTTCTGCTGCTGCCTTCACGTTTCCAGTAAAATCTAACTGTATGAACTAGTCTAGTTTTATCTTGGTATTGTTCTATAAGAAATGCCCATTTGCTGTTTCACTTACTTTACATTCTACACCAATATTGCATCTGATTTATCCGTAAGATGTTGTACATTACTGGAAACAACCACAATATATTTAAACTTCAATTTTGTACATTTTAACACGTAAAGTTGCTGTGTGGCGTATGAACACACACTCATTCACTCTTAAACCCAGTCATGACAACTCATTACAGTTGAAATTGCATAAATGACTGTTGTAAATGTGTTAAGATGACTTATTGATCAAACCATTTTTTACAGTGATAGTTTCTAATTTACTCCTTCTGCAGTGTTTCTCTAAAATCACAAACTCATCTTCACTCAGACTTAACCTGTGAAATTAGAGTGTGACTCCACATTTGAATTAGGGTGAGTGATTGTCATTGTGAACACAGCACAGAAAAAAATACAATATATTGTTCTCAGTGCTCAGGGGTGCTATCGGTGACACGGGGTCAACTCCCCAACTGCTACACTGCAAACTTTATATGACTGATGAACTTCTTCTGGCTCTCTTTAGACATTGAACCTCATTCACTAATATTTTTCAAAGTTTTCTGCTAGATTTGTTCCTAAGAAAGTTAATGCATTTAAATAGTGTAATATTATACACTATTTGAAGAAAACCCAATAATGTTTTACACTAACACAGTTTACACATAGTTTCATATTTCATAATATGCACAGCTGAACTGCCTATTTTTAAATTTGTACATCAATACCCACATTCTTCTATTTATTTTAGTATCTTGTACATAAAGCACTTTAAGATTATTTTGTTTAGTCTTAGCAACAACCACCAAAGCAAACTGCTTGCACGTGACAGTGTACTTGGCCATAAACATTCTGATTCTGAGTCACTGTCTAAAGTATAAGTACTTTTTTGTTCTTACTCTTTAGCTTATTGGAAGATGTTGTTAACTTCGAATTTCAAAATTCTTTTAGTTTGCACAGTTTTAGGACGGTTCGTGCTACATTTCACAACATGTTCTACTGGTACAACTGTGTATGTGACAAATAAAGCATTATGAATCTTGAAACAGCCACGAAATGAAACATGTGTAAAAGTGCTCTTCAGATGTTTAGACTCTGTTCTTACAGAAGAACGCATTGGTGAATGTCAGAATCTTGGTAAAACTGGAAACATAGATATTACAAATCACAAACAAACTTCTTCTTAAAGAAGGCTTAATGAACGAGGCCCAAGGAAGGTTTTAATGCAGGATAATGACACATTACTGCCTCCTGCTGGAGAGCTTTTTAAAAATCCCTCATCCACTCATGAACACTTACGGATCAATGCGCACTCGTTCAGGCATGTTCAATTTACAACATTATAATCTGGGATAAAGCGGGGAGGGGGAAGATGAGAGAAGATGAAGGGAAGCATCAGGGGGGAAAGGACACGGTGTGATTCTTTTTGGAGTCGTGGTTGATGTTTCTCTTACCATGTCATACACGTTAAGAATAACGGGTTCATTGGCCATTCTCTGATCCTGAGAGAGACGAGTAGTACAGTTCGTTAGGTTCAAAAAAGAAATAACGTCCTTATTGCTCTCAGGAAAGCAAAAACAACAAAAAGAAGCAATTAAAAATCCAGTTCAAATGGGATTGTTCGTGCGCTAATCCAGCATTCTCCAGAAAGCCAAGAATCCCACCACCGCGTCCTCCGATCTGCCGCGCGTCATGCCGAGACTCCGACGGGGCTATGATCCTAACAAGAGGGGGAGCGGGGCTATGATCCTAAAAGAGGGAAATAAGGGGTCTGATCTAGAGGTAGCTAGAGGAGGAGAAGGAGGAAGGGGAAGAGGAGGAGGAGGAGGGAGAAGCAGGAAGGCATCTGGTCGTTGGTGATGTAGCGTTGGAACAGGCACTTGTGGCCTCCGGATGCCCAGTGATGCCGGGATTTCGGTGATGGAGGAGAAGAGTAGAGAGAAAGAGGAGGATGAGGAGGAGGAAGAGAGGGAATCAGGCACTGCGTGACACCGTCGTTCGCGCTGATCCTGCTATTTCTAACGTAGCCATGGTGCAACGGGTGGAGAAGGTGAAGGCGCGCTAAGCGGATGCGGATGTAGCAGTGGTCCTGATGCTGCGCGCCGCACGTCACTCCGACAACGGGGTGCGGATGTGGTGGTCCTGATGCTGCGAGGCACACTCCACTACACTACAGTGCCGAGAGGTGGATGCGTTGGTGATCCTGGTGATGCTTTACTATGACTCCAGGATGCGAATGTGGTGGACCTGATGTTGCTTTACTCCAGCGCTGGGATGCGGTGATGGTGTTGGACCTGATGCTGCGAGTCGCGACACTTTACTCCGCCTTGAGGATGCTCGAGTCCAGCAGACGGAGAAGCGCTTCAGGAGAGCAGTCTAGCCATGGCATAGCTGATGATGATGGTGATGATGGTGTGTGCATGTGTGTCTGAGAGAGAGGGGGACGGAGCTCGGTGCAGCAGCAGCAGTAGCGTCCATCAGCTGTGCGTGAGTGTGTGTGTGTGTGCGTGTGTGTGCGCGTGTAGTGAGTGTGTGTGTGCGTGTGTGCGTGTGTGTGCGCGTGTAGTGAGTGTATCCTCGCGTCCTCACTGTCCCACTCCGGGGCTCAGCTTCCCAAAAACGCGTCTCAGATTACAGCTGACATCACCGATGACAGCAAACTAACGGACGCGTCCCGAACGCAGTGATGCCACAACCGCGTTCGCGCGCGCCGTCGGCGGGAGCCGGTGTAATGACGTCATCGCGGCCGTTAGGTTAGGCGACGTGCGTGATGACGTCACTTGGGTCGTCCCCGGATGTGCGCGTCTGACCACATTGGAGGATAAGTCCAAATAAAAGTGATAGATTAATTATTACCATCATCATCATCATCATCATCATCATCATCATCATTTTAATGTGGAAAAATGTGGCAACAACCAAAAATTTTCAGTGCCATAATTGCCAAAATTTTGTTACTAAGAGAGCAAGGTGATTTCTGTTACTCAGCAACTGTACAGTATATAGCAGAGATGACAATAAAGTTGACTTTGACTTTGATTCCTACTTACTCAACAGGTTTCGGCTCACTGTGACTTTTGGAAAATGGAAGCTGCACAATCCATTTTCTTAGGAAATAATAATAATAATAATAATAATAAAGGAAAGGAAAAAGAGGAGGAGGAAGAAAAAGAAGATGATGATGAAGAAGAAAAAGCCAAAGGAAAAGAAGAGAAAGTGGAGGAGGAGGAAGATGATGAAGAAAACAAGGAAGATACAAGATTAGTCATCAAATACATAGTTATTCAAGTAAAATACCTTCAATAACTTTAATTAAATTAAATCAGATCAAGTTAAAGAAACCTTTCAAGAAACAAAATCAAAATAATAAAAACCTCTAGAAAATGTTGTCTAAATATTTATACTACAAACAGTAAAAGCAGCACTTCCATCACTGTAAGCAAATGTATTGATAAAGCTCTTTTCTCAGACATGTAGTCACAAAGCGCTCTACAACCATTAAATTACAAGGAATAAACTAAAATGTTATTCCTTTGTACAAATGAAATGGGTCTTTAACCTCAAGTTGTAATGAGGACTTGTAAGGGGCTCTGGATAAATGGTGTAAATGTAAATGTGATGTCAATGTGCAGTGAGAGGGAGTTTGTGTAGCGAACAGCCAACAGGCAACAGAGTTCCACATAAAATCCACACAGCAGTGTTTACAGCAGAGAACAAAGAGCTATTCTCTCTCCGCTCCGCACTCAGCCATCTGAAGCTCCATGTGTTAGAGGGAGAAAAGTGCAGACACAGGAGAGAGAGAGAGAGAGAGAGAGATGGGGAGAGAGGGAGATGATAAAGTGTGTGATGTAAAAGCCCCGACTTACACTCCGACTGTGAGTTTGGCTGATCCACTAATGCTTCTATTGATCTGCTCTGCTGTCTGATTGATTTTTTCAGCAGTAGACAGAATTCTGACTGCATCCAGATACATGGCCACATCTGACATGTTCTTGACTGTAGAAGTGTTTCAACAAAATGATGCTATAATAATTTATAACTGCAGCTCTAAATACAATTAATCAGCTAAGTGCAGCTCTTCAATGGCTTAATACACACACACACACACACACACACACACATACACTCACACTCATCTGAATTGTTCATGAGTGCAGATGCAGAGGTGTGTTTAAAAAGGTGATGTAATACTTTAATACTGTACCTTAAACACAGTTGTCTAAGTTTAGCTATTGAATCACATAACACATGTATACACACATACACACACACACACACACACACACACACTTCACTGCTTTCACCCTTTACTGCAGATCCAGTAGAAGAGTATTGATTTCTGCAAGACACTGGGCTGGGAAACACACACACACACACACACGCACAGTTTGTCAGCTCCATTAGCTGTGTGTGTATGTGTGAGGAGTGCTCACACACTGCCCTCTAGATGGACTGATGAATTAGAGGACAGCAGGGCCCAGAGCTGGACCAGGTTTACAGTTACAAATCCTGCTCCCGATGACCTCATGTCTACAGTGAGGATAGTGTATATATATATATATATATTACACATACATTTACATATTTTTCTTTTATATATTTGTACTCTCTCAAGAGGAGAGAAGCAAGAAGAAGAAGAAAAAAAGAAGGGACATAGCCGCAAGCAGCAGTGAGCAGGGTCCAAGCACAAGTCACAAAAAGCAGCACTAACAAGGGTCAGCACTGACCATAAGCAGTGTCTGTGTATGTGTGTAGAACAATGAAGTGAAATGACATAACCACAACTGGGTAAACGTGGGGCTTGGTAGTGAAGCTTCTTTTTGGTGTTGACCGCTTCAATAAGTTTATAAAGAATCTTACCTCTAACAGCGTTCATATAAGAATGGGGGGGTTTCAATTATTTCATGTGAATTGTAAAAGCTCTGTTATGACGTCACATACATTTATGTAGCATTTTATTGAGTTCAAAATGTATTTTCTTTTGCTATAGCACCAATTGTAGGCTGAGCAACGTGATTTTTGCCACACCATTCCTACTTAGGTGCTTCACAAACACCAGGTCTAAAGGAGAGCTGTGAATCCAGCTTGAGCCGAGCGTATGAGTGTGTGTGTGTGTGATGTACAGCTCTGCTCAGCTCAGCAGCTAATAAATCTGCAGTCATAAAATCACCAGGAAATCCAAACTGGGTTTAAAGTCACAGGTCAGAGCTCTGTTGTTGTTGAGTCGAGTGTGCCTTTACCACCTGACGGACTTTAGCACTTCACGATTTTCTGTCACAATCATTAAGAGTGAGCTCCTTCACACACATACGCATTACTTCTTATCTCTATATGTATTATAAGATGTGCATTATAAGATGCTCTGGATACGAGTGTCTGCTAAATGCTGTAAATATAAATGTAGATGCACATTTCTGTGATGAGGTTCATCCAGCATCGCCCCTGCTTTTGCCTTCAGCTCTCTCCAACGTGTTTCTCTCATCACAAGGTGAAAGGGTTTGAGATTTGATCTGACACTCACCTCTCTCAGAGAGAGCAATCTGGCTGCTTTCCTTCAGGTATTGATCTGATTGACCTGTGTGAGTAAATCTCCACATTCTCTAGCACCAAAAGCCTGGATATGTTTAGTGTTTGTGTTGTGGTGCACTGTGTGCTGTGCTGTTTTCACAATAACAAATAATCACTCACTTGCACTTTGTATTTAACTGTAAATGTGATAAATTAAAGGATCTTGAAACTTCATAGTGAGCTGGATTTTCGTATCATTTAAAATATATATATATAGATATTTGGGCTCATCATTTGCGTTAATGTATTTGATGTTTTAAATTACGATTCTTAGAAGTGAATCAGGTTTACATTTCACTACACATTGTATTTGTATTACCATTTCTGCAACTAATCAAGAAGTCCTGCATTCTCCCAGCGTTGGAGGATCTGAGCTGTCTGCACATTTCCCCACTCTGTAAAAACCTGAAATTCCCATTAGAGACTCTCTCACCGACCATTCTTAAAACCCACTTAGCTTTCACAAAGATTCTGACATTCATCAGTGTTTGCTTTAGGGATGCACTGATACACCTTTTTCACCGATGCTGATACTTGGGCTCTGGCTATGGGCCGATCCCGAGTACTGATCTGACAGCAGTGTTTAGTGAATAAGTTGTGTATTTCTCTGTGAGGAGGAGACTGAGATTATTCTGCTCTGCTTAAGGAAATACTTGACCTACATCCTGTTTTCCTACTAAAACAATGTCATAATTACACAGCCATATGTATATGCTAAATGATTTATTATTAAAACAACATCTCCAACATGATTCCTTTAAACACAGTTGTGTCATTTAGTGACGCTCCCTAATTCTGCGGCGCTAAAAGCATCAGGAACACAGAGATTGTGAGTGAGAGCTGGTGTTGTTGAGGAAATTAAACAGTATAATGGTGTGATGTGCTTTTGGGCTTGTAGTGTGTTGTGTTGCTTGTTCTGCTCGTTGTCATCTTTACCGCAGTGACACTTCCCATGCAGAAGCAATTGAGCATGAACGCATACGCAAACATGGAAACACCTACAACTTAACTGAACAGATCGACCCAATGCTACCGCTGCCCGATCAAGCAGTTTTGAGTCGTTATCAGACGATTACCCTATCCACGTATCAGATCGGTGCAGCCCTAGTCTGCTTATTAGTCTGCGTATTTAAGATTTGACCGGAACCTTCTGCTGCTGAAGACCACTCTCACGTGCTTTATCACCTGCCTGTTTGTGCAAAACATTCTTATTTGGGTTTTATTTAATCCTGCATTATTGAAATGTTTTAACTTCAAGAAAAGAATTGAAGAAAATACAGAAAGCCAGAGATAACACCTTAATCAGCTCTGATGATCAATATTTATTCACAACGTTCAGTGTGCACTTTTTCAAGGTAAATTACAAACTACAAAGTCTTCAAGCCTCCACCCCTGACAACAGACACTAAGACGCGGTGGCAGTGCACATCACTGCAACAAACTTCTGCATACACTCTCACGTATAATCGATGGTGGTGTGATGCGTGTGGGAACTCGACACGACGGCGAGACGGGGGAACGAAGGCGAATGTGTTGATAAGGCTTTTTAGAGCAGGTTCCCCCCATTTGACCAAACGGATGAACCTCAAGAAGGAAAAACACACACAAGTGGACATTAAACCTTAAACCCACGCCCTGAACGACAGGCTTGATTGGCTGCACTGGCACACGTTGGTCAGACGAGGGCAGTACAAGAGTAAGAGCGGCTCCCCCACGAGAAAAGTACATCCAGTTCACATTAACGAGCGGTGCATAAACTTTCCCTTTCCATAAAGGCCTCCTGAAAACCCAAAAACATGATGTAGAAGGCTTGGTGCAACAAGCAAACATTTCCAGAACCTTTTTCTCTCCTCTTAACGTTTAAGTGCTCACACTGCAGGAGAAGTTTGTTGAAATGTGCACAAATACGAAAAACAGACATCACTTCCGGGCGGACACAACTCACACGGTTACACAGTGTCTCTCTCTCTCACACACACACACACACACACAGCGAGAAATGAATCTGAGGAGCACGTTAACAAGTCCCCCCAACACACTCCCCAGCTCAAAAAAGCTCCAGTTGACATTAACTCCAAGTGTGTCGACACACACCAACCCCGTCACTAACCGCGTATGTCGTGAACATTTCAACATCATCTTAAAAGCCATCTGTGACAAACGAAGGCCCAGGTCCCAGTGGAGGATCAGCAAGGTTCTCCTGAGGTGTGCTGCGGCAGGGTTTAGGGGTGTCGATTCTCCTTCACTGGGGGAGGGCTCCTCTCTCTGAACCCTGCGCAGCTGCCGTGCCCAGTCCTGACCCTCTCAAACACTTCAAAATTATAATCTCTACATTGGCTGACCGTTATATACACAACTGTAATCATGTATTTAGGATTATGGATGCTGTGATAATTATATTAACTTGATTAAGGGAAACGTGTGCCGCTGTGGTGACATCGTTTCCGCTCTACGCACTTTTTTTTGGCCCTCAGCAAAAGGAAAAACACAACAACAGTTCATAACATTTGTCTTTAAAACGTGTACGCTTTGGGTTAAAAGGGCCGCTGGAATCCTCGCGGACGTCTGGACACATAGATTATTAGCGCCGCGCTCAGCCCAATACCACCAACCAGGGCTGCCCAAAACATGAAATTTGAGGATGATTCTCTGTCTGAGCGAGGGTTTGCAGGGCCATTTGCAGTGAGCGAGGGCTGTGGGAACAACACAAACACAACACTTTTAGTGATTCAGTCTTTATGGAGTGATTTTGAACAACATTTTAAACTGTAGAATAAAAATCTGATTCAACTTAAAAAGTTCAATTGATAGAGAGAGAGAGAGAGAGTTCATGTGTGGCACATTCCCCCTTGAATAAAAGCTCACACCATTTAGTGTAAAATAACATGATTGTTGTAAGCTGAAGGAACTGAATGCAGTACGTAAACCCGACCTACTGACCAGGTGATGTTTTACAGTGTACATGCAACAGAAGCGCCTGTGAGCTCACCCTCTGCAGGACTCGCAGGTGCACGTGTTCTCCAGCCGTGCGGAACAGATCCACCACTGCACTGTGGGACAAGTTCTCCAGCATATGGCCGTTTATCTAAAACACAGTATTAAAGCACAGCTGCATTACACACACACACACACACACACACGTAGGGCTGCAACAAATGACTATTTTTGTAGTCTATCGATTATTTTATTGATTAATCAAGTAATCGGATAAAAAAATGTTAATAAAAATGACAATACATTTGTTATTAGGCTTATTGGAGTGTGAGTAGAAGTTAGTCATATGCGCTTTATGTTGTTGTATTCAATTGAAAATGAAGAAACATGAAGTTTAAGGGTCATTGGAACAAATTTGGCCAATAAAATGAGTTGCTTTTGGCCTTTCTGGAAGAGAACTGCATTTCCCACAATCCCCTGCGCACGCCACGGAGCCGCGTCACAATAAAGGGTTCAGCGCGTTCCGGAACGAACTATGAAAAAAAATCGATGGGAAAATCTTAATAAATGTCTGTATTGTGAGCAGAACGCTGGTTGATGTGGTTATTTATCAGATAAAATATGGGTTTTGTCTGTAATAAAGGGGACGTTTTGACGGAAACGGAGCGTTTTAGCGAGTAATGACGCTTACAAACAGCGTGCGTGTTTACATCGCAAAAAATGTCATTTATGAGTTTTTACACATTTACTTCTGTTTTTGTGCACGGAATATCTCACAAATACGTTCACACACAGGGATCTATTCTCGTTTTGATCGCGCCACTGAAGATATTGTGCGTCATTAATAAGCTCTGTGTGAAACACAATGTATGCTGTAGCCATTTAAATGACTTAAACGAAGCTTCGATTCTAGAAAATTTGCCTCGACCATTTTTTTTAATCGAGTTATTTGAATAATCGTTTCAGCTCTACACACGTCACACCCTAAGCTGTAGCAGCACAGTTAACATTAGAAGTTAACTACAGCCATATAGTTTCACTAATATATTTCTGTTTATGTCTAGAGAGCGTTTATGTATTCAGTCATCTTCAGCTGGGTTGCTGTACTGCCATTATCACCAAGTTTTGAGTTTGTTGAGACTTTGTTTTACAGTGTTTCCAATTCTCTAAGACCGTAACTGTCGGCTGAATACTGCATGTTACCAAACTGTCTCTCTTTCTACCTCTAGTTTAAAGTGTATATTTTATATTCTGTTTATATATTGCCTATTCTATGTGCCTTGTTTCTTTCTTCTTTGCTCCTTGTCATTTGCACTATTAAAACCGGAGCCGCGACATCCCCTCTCTCTCTCTGTGTATAGTTGTACAGTATATAGCAGAAATGACAAACTCTACATTGACTCTGATAATATCAGTTAGCGCTGTGTGATATGATGAAATATATGGGATGGGGAAATTAAAAGGTCTGTCGTTTCATATTATACACCAGTTCATTTTGTGGTGTGGCAAAATACACCCTCCCACTCACATCTATGGAACACCAAAAGTGCCACAACTCACCTTAAAGGCACCTTACTAGAGCGCTGTAAAAAGTGCCGTCTTCTACAGTCATTTTACGGCATAAAAAGTGTCATTTGACCACAAATCACTAGAGCACCACAAAAAACATTTTTAACAAAATGGCATAAAAAACAGGCGTTTTACGGTCAGTTGCGTAAAAATATAGGCGAAGTGTGACACCTTTGGGGGGCAGTGTGTAGGCAGAGTTGAGCGCACAAGGACATCCGATTTTGCTTCTTCTTTATTGTGATATATATCGTTATCAGGACATGAAATGACATATCGGGACATGAGATTTTGGTCATATCGAACAGCCCTAATGTCAGTTATCCATATTCAGTTCAATTCCGTATCACAAGAGCTCAATTACACAGTGAGTGTATCAGTTGGAGGTTTCAAATTAGGGCAACGTGTCTGTTATAGTATTTTTACATAAAGGAGTGTGAATATATATTAAATGTATGCACCCTAAAATCACAAGTCGCACAAAGCTGAAACTTGAGCCTAAGCCTAATGTGAAATCCTCCAGCTGGCACTGACCGAGTCTACTGTATATGGAACAGGGTTGGTGTGAGTGTGTTGTTGTGTCTCTAGACTCCCAGCCCCAGTTGTGATGCTGCAGTGGTGCTAAGTGTTGATGGTGTGTTTCCCTTCAGCAGCTGTTCACCTCCAGGATCTTGTCTCCCTCCTGCAGCCGGCCATCTCGTGCTGCTGCTCCGTTCTCTTTAATCTTGGCCACGTAGATGCCGCTGTCGTTCACAATGTACTGCTGATCAACACCGCCCAGGATGTTAAAACCCAGACCTGAAACACACACACAGCAGCAACGTCACTGTAACCACTCTTCAAACGCCCCAGAACCTTCTGCACCTTCACACACACACACACACACACAAACACCAAGCTCTCTCTCCAACATGCGTCCAAAACAACCGTTCCTATAAATCGGATGCTTCAAAACACTACCTGATTAAAAATGCTAAAACGGCATCTTTCTTTTCCTCTCCTTATTGCAGGTCAAAGTTCACACTTGCATATTATAGCCACACGTAAAACTGAAGTGGAACGCAACACTTTGAATGATTAAACGATCTACCCACACAGCAACCAGATTAATTAGTCAAGCATAATCAGATTTTATAACTTCTCACAGAAGTGTTCAGCCAGGTTACAGAACTGAAATCAGTAAGGCTAACGTTTATTGAGTAAGAAACGAGTTTGTGTGTGGGATTAAACAGTGTGTTTGGTTCAGTAACAACAGTTTTATCTGCTATGAGGCCTTATATAATAAGGTAGAAACATTGTTCAACGGTTTTATGCAGAATAAACACCCATACACTCTTTACTTTCACCTTCCTACAGTGTCACAGCTAATGCAACAGAGGAAACCTCTTTTCATGTACTGCATCAGCTTCATCTATTAAGCGCAGGGATGAAGAGGAGATGGATAAACAAGAGTAAAGAATGGACTTCGCCCTGTGATTATTTTGTCATTGTGAACACAGCACAGCACAGCACACAGTGCACCACAACCAAATGTGAGCTCTGCATTTGACCCGTCCGTGAAGGAGCAGTGGGCAGCTTTTTGGCAGCACCCGATGAGGAGCAGTGCTTGGGGACGGTACCTTTACTGGTGTGGGACTTAAACAAGCAACCCTCGATCACAGGGCCAACTTGCTAAGCGTTACTCTACTGACTGACCCAGAGAAACTCTGTGGTAAAAGTGGTGTAGGACAAAATTGACCAGGAGTGTGTGTAACAATCAGATGCTCAAAAGGCACAATGCACTTTACATATACAGTTTTACTGTAATAATCACGTGTGTGCTACTTTCACTATGACAAATCATTACTCAATTAAGATTTAAGATTAGGAGACGGATGTCACTCTGGATAAGAGTCAGATAAATGCTGTAAACATAAAATCTATAGTCTAAAGAGCAGTGTGAGGTCAAATTAGTCAAATCCAAAGCTTTTAACAAAGATTATGTTTTCAGTGTATTTTATGCCTACATTATGCAGTGCGCCTTTTGAGCTTTACTTTCACCTTTCCGTTCCATTATTTTCCACTTAAATCCACTGCAGATTTGAGATTACGGCGCACACTACTGAGTGAATTTACAGCATATCCTCTTTATCTCCTTTACCACAAAGTTTCTCTGTGCTTGGACAAGTTAGCCTAGCCTAGCCTAGCTTAGCATAACCAACAACTTCTACAGACCCAACATGGCAGCTAACTTAGTAAAGTCTCGTTAAAGTCAATAACATGATAAACACACGTCCCCCGACTCAGTAAAACTGCTTAAACATCACGGCGCCAACTTCACCACATGATCACACTTCACGATCTTTGAAAAATCCTGCAACTACATTTTAATTTAAGTGCTAATCGGGCAGTTTCCCCGCCCACTAGGCTAGGCTAGGCTAATAAAAAGTTAGCGATGAGAGTTGAACCCACCTTCGGGTCCCCGCGTCAGCTGGATGTCCAGCACGGTTCCGGCAGCGGAGCCGCTCATTGCTGCAGTCCGGTGCTCACGCAGCGCCTCTGGGCCAGGTGGAGCGGGTCACGTCGCGGGGATGAAGGTGAACGCGAACTGACACGCAGCCGCCTGGAGCGCCCCCGAGCGGCAGCGCGCGCAACTACACGCGCGCGCGCACTGAAGCACGAGCCGAGCGGGAGGAGCTAATAGAGGGGGGCGTGGTCAGCTGAGCGGAAACCACGTGACTGTAGGTTGAGCCGCGCCACCTGCTGCTGAGAGGAAGCGTTACTATTATTCACGTTTTCATGTTGTTACACGTCAAATGTGAAAGTCACAGTGGACCACGTACGAACTGTGCCGTTATACAACAAACGCGTTTAAAGGCCATTGTTACGTATGAGCTACTTTTAAATCACGTGTTTGTGCTCAACTCAGGAAAAACCAATCACATCACACTAGTGAATATGTTAAACTAATGCCCAGTACTAATCATAAATATATGTCAAACATAATTATTAAACATTGCCATGGTGTTTTATTGTACATATTTCCAAGATAAGCTCTGGACATTAATCATATTTGCTTGCCCCCCACAGTCACGAATTGTGAACTGACTCTATTGCACCTCTGCACTTTACTCATCACTGTTTTGTGATGCACATGACGCTCCATGGACAATCTCATTCATTGAAACTGTTCCAGGAATACTCTTCATGTTTACCGACAGACTGCACACTATACTCTGCTATTTGTTAAACTGCTGCTAATCTTGCTGCAAAAAAAGCAGAATTGTATTCCATGGTTGTAATTTTACAACTGAAATAATACTTCTCTTGATTGCTGTTGTATATACCTGAGATGACAAAGTTGGCTGACTTTGAAAACTCGGAACAGATGAAAGAAGTAATTCCAAAAGGATGTTAAATATTTTATTTCAAACCTTCATTAAGTTCTACTGCAGTGTCTTTGGCAAGTATTTGTTCCTTTAACACTGATTGTAAATGACTGACACATTACTACATAGGAATTGTTATCTTTTTACAAAATCAAACAAGACAACCTGCACACCTCCTGAGAGGTTCTAACACAGTTAGACAGTGTCTAAGAAATGCTGAAATCACACATAGACATCAGTGCACCCCAGAGCAGTTCTAGCTTTGCAGTTTCCAGCAGCTGATGAAGCTCTCCAAGCTCTCTAAGAGGTTGGATTTCACACATCTCCAAGATCTCTATGATTTCACACAAATTCGGCATATATTTTAGTACATGCTATATAGGGTGATGAGATAGGGTTTGAAATGGCAAAGGACCAGCAGTAGAGGATGAAACACGCAGGACGCACTCGCTACATCAGAATATGCAGCCATGTTTGCTGATTATAACGGACCAAACTTACATTTGTAAAGAAAAAAAACTCATCCAGCTCTGGTGCACTGTAAAAATGATTTGTTCAGTAAGTCATATCAACATACTTCCTTCATTTACTTTGACTTAAAACAACAATGCAAGCTATTCTGGCATCTTCACATTTTCATTTCCGTGAGCTGACTTAAAAATTTAATCGTAACACTGGAAACTAGTTATAAAATAACTGAAATCGCAATGTGACTTAAAGATCAAATAATTTTTTACAGTGTGGTAAGTCTTTACTCTCTGGCTTACAGAGAATAAAACAGCAATGAAATGACCAACGTGCAGAAATGATCAGTTCATCAGCAATGTTTTCCCATTTTTGCACTGTAGATTTTCCTGTAACACACCAATTTTAAATCTAAATAGTTTAATGTGCTGATTATATGAGTAAGGTGCGTTAGAGTAATGGAAAACACTAAAACTGCACTGATACAGTCTGATCCAAAACCTCCACCTTAGATCAGTTTAACAGCAATAACATCAGGGAGTAGTGGTGCATCTCAAAAAATTCAAATATTATGAAAAAATTCATGTGTATTTCGTCATGTTGGATTTGATGAATTATTAGTCATAATTATTCAACATCAAAATCCAGGCTTGAAATATTTCATTTACAGTGTATTAAATATAGTATGATGTTTTGCCCATTTTAACAAAAACATGAACTTTTTATTCTACAATAATGCTCTAATCTTTTGGGACGCATCAGTATATTTTCAGGTGCTTTTCAACATGATTCAGAGTGTGATGTAATAAGGGTAAAACCTGAATAAACACTCTGAGTTCACCAGCAAATGCAGTCCAACGTTTTTGGAGCCCTGAATCTAAATGTCTTGCACCAAACTGCTCTGCTTGTGTGTGTATGTTAGATCATGCTTGGCCCGACGCTGTAGAGCGTGACGTCCCCCATCACCCGCAGCAGCGTGACCTCCTCGAACCCTCCCACTCTGTGCTCAAACTCCAGCAGGTGCATTCCATCCACTGCCACCTTAAACACGTCGTCCTCCACCAGGATCTTCAGCTAAACACGGCCACACAGCGAGTGAGAGAGAGAGAGACAGAGAGAGAGAGAGAGAGAGAGGGAGAGAGAGATTTTACAATACACGCACACATACACATGAGAAATTAAATATAGGGATGCACCGATGTAATACGTATATGGAATATCAGTCTGATACTGCTCAAACAGCTGCATGTGATATGTTGCAACACTGAACCAATCTACGGGAGTGATCTATTCTATTAATCTAGGTTTGTGCACTTGGCTGCACTGGTAAAGCTGGCTTAAAGCTGCTTCACGACCGTCTCCTTTTCCACCACTAAACGCAGCATTTTAAACTCAGTGCTTGGTTCTGTGTGGGCATCGGTTCTGCAGTAAAATCGTCTTAATGTTCCACATTGGTTTGATATTGGTGCTAAACCAAGCTACAAACTCCAACATATTGATAGGATAGTGAGCAGAACAAGCAAGACAACACACTACAAGCACAAACGTTGATCAAATCCCACCATTCTACTGTTTAATGTGCTGTTCCTGATGCTTTTAGTGCTGCAGTGTTAGGGAGCGTCACTAAATCACACAACTGTGTTTAAACTAATCCATTATACAGAGTCTCCTCAGTCTCCTCCTCACACAGAAATATACTGATTATTAATTACACACTGAAATCGGATCGGGACTCAGGAATGGCCCAGACACAAAGCACAGGGATCAGTATCTGAACTGTAAAAGTTGGATTGGTGCGTCCCTAAAGAAGTCGATCGCTGGCTCCTGAACTGAATCTAATTGAAATGGTATCTTAGCAGACTTTGTGATATCAGCTTGTTGTCCGTTGGATTAATGTAATATTGAATCGTGAGACGTGATTTACACACCTACTCTACACCTTATAAAGGATTAAATACCAGAACTAATCCCATAAACACACACACACACATGGCGAGTCCAGTGTGTACCTCGAACTGTCGTCCCTGCATGAAGGGGAAGTCTCCGTCCCTCTCCTCGGGCCCCCAGTAGCCCCCCAGGCTGGAGTTTCGCACGATGGTCTGTTCGGGGAAGCGAGGGTTAAAGTGGAAAACCACGTCAGAGCCCTTCACAAAGTCCACGTGGAACCTGAGGGGGAGAGAGGGGGACAGTCAGGAGAGCTCAGGTGGGGCTCCACACAGGTCAGCATACAGGTGGAAAAGTGCTTTACAGCTTCACTGACACACATTAATCATTTCAGACTTTTGCCCAGAGATCAGTGTCACCTACAAAAATCAACAGATGACACGCCTTTCTCCTATTGAATACAGGACATATTTCTCTTCTCAATGTAATGAAATTGATCTTAAGATTACAATTCACTTTTTCTCATGATCTTGAGCTAACCAATGTTGTTCTCTTAAGTTCACAAATATGACATGATCTGGCAAAATGAGTCAGTGACCCCAAAAGATGAGAAAATAATCTTTAAAATGATATCTTGGTCAAAGTCAAATCTTGAATGGTTGTCAAGATACAGCCGTTTGAGTGATGCCCCCAAATCTTTAACCAACTGAAAAACTGATGAAATCGCATTTAAAATCTTTAATAATCTTCAGTGTCCAAAGGGACAAACCAGTATTTTACAACTAAATTTTACTTAGAAAATGCTGTTAAACCAGACTGATGCTTAAATTATTTCAAAATATTCATTTAAATTCATATTTTAGCATAAACAGACCACAGAGCCGCATCACAATAATGCAATGGACCCACGTCCGAATAAACAATAAAACAATAAATATCAAGCAAGTGCCTACATTGTGAGTAGAACGATGGTTATTCTGGTTATTTATCAGCTAAAATATGAGTTTTGTCTGTTATAAAAGGAAAGATTTAATTGAACTGTTGTAAGCACTCATCACCAAGAATGCCATTTATGCGTTTTTATGCACAGAATAACTGACAAATAATTTCACAAACGGAGGAATCAATGTAATATCTGTTAAAATGGAGGTCTGGTGATTCTGACGGTACATGTGTGTGGTTTCTGTAAGTTAAAGGGACTCTGAGTTATTGAATAAACCAAAAATAAAAACCGCAAGCACATCTGAGCCCTGGTTTTCAGCATTTTGATGTGTTTGATAAGATCAGGGAGAGAGGTTTAAACTCCATATTTGATTTCAGGAGGTTTCAGGGGACACCTGGAACACAGGGAAAGTCTCAGTTGAAACGGCAAGATAAAACTGTGTTTATTTCGGGCATTCTTGGTAAGACTTGAAGGTTGTAAGTCAACTTAAGTAGCTTTACACAATTAACTTGACTATGAAACTTTGGGAGATGAATTTTAAAGAACTTTTTTTTCATATAAGACCAAAAAAGAATGATCAGTATTAGGGCTGCACGATATTAGGAAAACATGCGATATGCGATAATGGTGTTGAGTGTTGCGATGGCGATATCACGTGCGATAAGTAAGTAAAAACTTAGCCTTATAGTGTTAATGTTTTTCTGCTTTGGATTTGCTGCTAACATAGACTCCAGACGCTGACTACTAGGGGGCGGGCATAAGGCAGTAGGCTCCATCTGATTGGCCAAATATGTTGATATGAAGAGCTTTGGAAAAACACCATTTATCGCAGTTCAGTCAGTCTTTCGGGATATGTATATTGCGCATGTTGATATCGCGATGACGATAAATTTGCGATATATTGTGCAGCCCTAATCAGTATTTATACTTTTCAGTTTTATCAGCCTGTATCTCAAAACTAGAACTTCCCACTCATTTCATCAGATCAGATCAGATCAGATCAGATATTATCTTAGTTGTTACCTTTAAGATCACAAGTTATCTTAGTCGTTGACATCAGCTACGTCTTCTGACGATCTTAACATAATGAAAGTTATCTTTTCAGACCGTCCAGGATTTCACGGTGTTGTGAACGCAACTATTAACACAAATTTGGCCAATCCCTGCTAATTCATTACTACAGTGCAATTTTGACCAATCACCACAACCTGGCCACAATTTTTTGACCAATCATCGATGTTTCCCTCAAAACGTCGAGTCATACGTCAGCGAACTCACTTCCTTGTTGCTTTTAGAAGACGCAGGAAACGTGTGATAAAAACGCCTCACATTTACCTCCAGAAATAACTAAATGATTAATGGTTAATAAAAACAATAGTGGTTTTGTTCCCTTCATTTTAATACATTGTTAACGAATCATTATAAAGGGGGAAAAAATTACAAATGACCCCGCAACTTTATTGCAATAAAACACCTAAAAACAGAGCAACTTTCATCACAATTTCTTTTAGAAAAGCTGCCGCAAAATCAGGCATTTGGACTGCAACAATCTCAAAAAAGGCCCAAAATCCTGGAGGGACTGGTTAAAAATCACAAGTTATCTTAGTCATGAAGATCAGTTACTTTTTTGACGATCTTAACGTAATGAGAACGATCTTCAGAACTCAAATTTTGCTCAATACAAAAATCATTTGGTCAAGATCATGACTCTTTTCTCGAGATTTTCTCCAATTATTCTTTTTACAATTTCAGTAATCCGCTGGTCACTGAACTCAGCAGTGGCACCAGTGGATAAAGGGAAATGTGCTACTAAAGATGTGAAAGTTTAACAGGTATTTTTTCGTGTGCAGCATCTTTAGAGTCAGAATAAGAGTGATGTTCAAGATTCAAGATTCTTTTTTTTTTTTTGCACGTGACAAATAAAGAATCTTGAATCTTGAATGTGCATCAGCAATGTGTCGGTCACAAACGAAACGGTTCTTAGAGCCTTGTTTTTGTGCTTCAAAATGTATTTTTGTAGCACTGTTCCATGCTGAGTATAATAGGCCATATAAATAATTACCATTTGATATAAGGTATGTTTTGTACATTAGTAATTCATTTTACACATAAATTTACATTATTTTTGTTAATAAATTAATTTAAGCAACAAATAAATCTATGGAGCCACTCTTTTTAGTGAGCTAAATCCATAAGAACCAGCTCTCTTAAAAAGCCGGAATTCCCATCACTAATGTGCGTGCAGGTCAGTGCAGAGTGTGCTCAGGTGTGTTACCTGTCTCCGCCCGGGACTGGCACGCCCACTATGGTAATGAGGAGGCGGGGCATGATGCCTGCGTGCAGAGGGAGCTCATAGGGCACCGGCTGAAAACAGGGGATGAAATTGTACATGTTGCTTGAGAAATATTTTTATGACATGAAGACAGGTTACAGATGGGTAACAACACCTAAAATGAACCTGGACCAACTGTAAGCTCACTGTATCATTAAGTAACCAGAGTCTATTAACACAGGCTTGGCTAGTAAAGTGTGCACTATATTCATCTGAAAATAAGAATTATATTCAGTTAAACTTGAAGTAAAGAGAAATAAAAATGTTAACTGATTGTTTTATTCTACTGTTTATCATGGTAACACCATATATTGACACCACAAATGCCACGTGACACAAAATATCAGAAAATTCCAATTCTGAGTAAAATGTCCTGCTGACACGACAACAGCCTGTTTCCCAACAAATATCACCATGACGACACCATGCAGAATTGAGGTTATGACACAAAGCCTCACCCTGATTCCAAGACTTCACCCAGTGACTCAACAAGTTCATTCCAATGTTCACAACACACACTCGGAAACTGACCTACAGCACTCCATTCCCAATACAGGCTTATATAACTAAACAGAGAATACCACATCTTTCTTTTTAAAGAGCACAAATTCAGCTTGTTCTGTGCCAAACTGTAAAAATGATATGATCAATATGTCATACTTCTTACATTCACTTCAACTCAAAACAATCATTTATGCACTTTCAACTAACCTTTATGGTTTTCATGGCTGTGTTTAAGAGTGATGTGTTAAAAAGTGCAAAATTGAAACATGAATATATTCTGTTTGTTTTCACTAAAATATACGTCTTATAGATAAATCAGTTGTAAGTGAAACAGCAGAGATGTCTTACAGAGAGCAACACAGATTAAATTACTTAAATTAATAAAATGAAATTACTAGTATATATAATTAGATTTTACTTCAAACTTTTAAAGCAACAACTGAATTAAAGGGTTCAAGTCGAAGAGATTTTGCTTGTAAATGTTCCACTGTGTGCTCAGAATTTCGACACAAAATAACATCACACATTTTAAGACAGAAGGCCCAGGCTGTATAAAATCCCTCATGTTGCTGAAGGTGACTTTCCCTGAAATTAGGAAAGGGAAGTCGCTCTGGATAAGAACATCTGCTAAGTGCTATAAATGTAAAAGATGTATTGTAAATGTCAACGCTAAAACCTCCTAAAAGTGAGTTGAAATGTCATGAATGATTACTTTCAGTTGAAGTAAAAGAAATCAGAACATGACTAATTAATCAAATCGTTTTTACACAGCATGTGCGTGGTTGCGACATTTTACTTATTTTTGGGCCGCTCCACGTCTAAACTGTACACAAACACTGTCTACAGAGCTTCTTCAGGACACTGCTGACGTCACACATGCTTTATGGAAATTACCAGACAAAATTCAGCAAAACTGAACCAGAACCTTCCATCTGACAAGTGGAAACCTCTCCGTCGTTAAATTCACCAGGGAAAGAAAAGTTCAGGCATTACATTCATGCTTTATTCAGAATTTCTCCCCAATCGGCCCAGACGATTATGAAGATCATCCCAGTAACAAAATGTGTGAAGGAATTACATGAGGCACATGTCAACATTAATCACCACAAATATAGACTTCATCTGTATATCCAGAATTAACATATCACAAAACTTTAATAGATGTAACAAAGTGCAAGACAATCAGCATCTCTGTGCCTAAGTGTCAAAATTAAGAAAATGATACATGTCTTTAAAAAGCAGCGGTGGCCTACTGCACACTCCTGCATCACACACCCATACACACAACATCACAGTCGTACATGAAGAGCTTTCTATCAGCTGAGCTCAGAAACACTGAGCTTCTTTAGAGAGAGTCTAGTCGAGCAGATCTCTGTGAAGGCAGCGCTGTGGGTCATGCTGTGAAAATCTGCACTGGTCACTCAAAAATACGGAGGTCTATGTGGCGGCTGAAAGACAAGAACAGGGGGTTTTCACATCCTGTTTTACATTCTTTTGATCGTTTTGAAAATTAAAACCAAAAACACACGATTTTCTATATTCGTTTACAAAACCATAATAATGAGCTCTTTTCTGATTTTTTATTTAATGCTCATATAAAAATGTAACAGAAAACACACTCATATTCCATTTTGGTAAAATGTTCTGGATGGTGTACATATAAATATATGTATATATATATTACTATATATATATAACTATATATATTATACAGTATACATGATTATTTGACTAATCTTTTTCAGCAATATTGATGACATATTTATTTATGCTGCGTGTGAAAGGTAGCGCTTGTGCCGGGCATGTCCAAAGTCCGAGGTGGGATTTTATCTGACCGCACCTTCTGTCTTACAATGTATGCTTTTATTAGTGCCAAAATTCTGGTATGCAGTTGAGCGTTCTACATAGAAATCTCTTGTCTTTATGCACAAATATTTTAATTAACAAACTGCGTATTTCTCACTTGGAGAATGAGCTCACACGGGCTGTGTCCTGAGCCTGTCTCCCATAATAGTATGGGAGTTAAGATGCTCTTATAATATTTTTCTCTGTGGTAGTATGGATCTCAGGAAATAGCTGTTGTAGCGTAACGGCGTTCTACACTTCATAGTGCACATGGAGTGTCAGCGTGCTATTTTGACTTGGTACTCTACATAGGCGGGGAAGTATTTCTTAAAATGTTGTGCACCTCGCTGAAATATACTCCTAAGCTCCACTCTGCTTTCCGCTCACTTGACTTGGGCTGTGTTAGAAATGTCAGAACTGACAGGCCCTGTCAAGAAGAATTTCTGGGCGTGCTGTGCTCTTTTTACTGTTCATAATTTTTGTTTATTTTATTCTTTGTTTTGTTACAGTAAGAGGGTTTCTCTGCTCCATCTGAGATTTTTGCTCCACTTGAGTTTTACAGAAATAAATCCCAAATGAGATGTGTGTGTATTTTATATTTTTATTTTGGAAAATGAGTAATCTAAAGAAGCTCATTATTCTTTTTATGTAAGAAAAATTTTGGTTTATAAACATTTTGGAAATGAATATTTGGTTTTTGGGCACCCATCATGTTTTTTGGGTTTTGGTTTTCATTTACAAAATGAATAAATGAGCGACACACAGATTTTTTCACATCTGTACACTCTCAACCCCTGCCATGAACCGCTGTCACCATTAGAACACACACACAGACAGACAGATACACACACCGAGAACATCCTGGGTGGGCACCAGCAGCTCCACCAGAATAACCTCTACACTGAAAGCACCAGTCAGGAAGCCTTACACACACACACACACACGATAAGCACATACATCCCCTAACAGAGAGACAGATACCCTAGGGCTGGGCAGTATCATTCAAACCCGATATTTTTTGAAGCAAATATTTTTACAAAATTTACAAATGTACTATTATATTCTCTGATTTAATTATCTGGATAGATTAACAAACAAATGTTTTATGTTTTTATTAGTTTTTTGCATTTTTTAAAGGTTTTATTCAATTAATTGACCTTTCATGAAATATATTAGTAATTAATACATAGGGCGTTTTATTTTCTAACAGATATTAAAAAATATCATTTATATCATGGCACTCTTACTACCCAGCCCTATATTATACTGTAACACAAGACAACACAATGCATGATGCATTAAAAATATATTATTCACATTGTGGGACTCGATATATTGACCCAACTCTATGAATAATGTTATTTACAATGTATTTATATTAGAAATGAGAAAGTTTTATTTTACAATGATACACTAAAAATATCACTGATATCGTGAAATTTTATATACTGCCCAGACCTAAGAGACCCACACAAACAAATAAAAATAAGAACTCACCAGCATGCCTCCAGGGGCACCTGGCCCTCCATAGGGCCCCATGGGACCAGGGCCGGGGCCAAACCCCCCCGGAGGGCCCGGCTGTGACGGGAATCCTCCTCCAGGAACGCCCCAAGACCCGGGGGGCACCGGAGGGAAAGCTCCACCCGCAAAACCAGGCCCCGGACCCACGGCTGGAGGAAAGGCCCCAGGTCCTCCGGGCCCGTACATGCCTGGGGCAGCAGGGCCGCTCGGGTAGGGCACACTGGGGTATGGTCCCTGAGGAGCTCCGGGGGTGGAGGGGAACTGGCCCCCTGGGTAGGGCACGGGTGCTCCGCCTGGCGGAAACTGACCCGGACCCGGAGGAAACTGCCCCGGGGCCCCCGGGTTAGGAGCAGGGAACTGCCCTGGGGCCCCAGGGTTGGGAGGGGGGAACTGTCCGGGCACGCCGGGGCCGGGGGGGTATCCGGCAGGGGCAGACGGGGCAGTGGGGAACTGGCCCGGAGCACCAGGACCAGGGTGGTAGGAACCTGGGGGGGCACCTGGGCCAGACTGGGGGAAACCACCAGGGGCAGAGGGCTGGGCGGGGAAGTTGGGGCCTCCAGGGGCCGCGCCGGGCCAACCGGGGTTAGTGGCAGGGGGAGGAGCGGAGCTGGGGGCAGAAGGATTGGCAATAGCAGTCCTAGATGCTTGGCCAGGGGCATCGTCGGCGATGGCGTCGGCAAGCTGCACAAACAAGAAAATACAACACATTTAATGCCTTATAACAGATGACAATGATTAGATTCAATATGGGAGTTGGACTCCTTTTCTTTACTTCATTTGCATTAATTACAAACAAATAAATCTTGTGCCATAATTACATAAGGATGCAGACAGCGTTTGAATATTCATTTAGCAGTTTACTTGGAAATACGGCAAATTATTAGAATGATTAATCCAAATTTTACCTATTAAGGAAGGATTGTTTTTATAATTATTAGTTAGTCTCAAGTCAGATTTTACAATGAAGATAAAACAGTCCAAATTACTGTGTATATAAGTTAGTATATATGTGTATATATGCGTTACATATAATAATTCTCCCTGTTAATCAAGTAAGTCTTGAAAGGACTTTCTACATGTCGGTTTCAACACATTGTCTTTCCAGGTGTGTACCTGCATGAGTGTGTTCAAGTTCATGTTCATTTATGAGTGACAAAACTGGATCTACTAAATAAACCTTAATAACAAGGCCAGCTTCACTTCAACAGTAAGAAAAGACATAAAATGTTGAAACACATACAATTTCTATAATAAGAATAGTCATTTGCCAATGTTAATGGTAGAAAAGTAAGAGTAAGAATACATCAGTCTACGTTGATAAAGCACTTCAACAATCCCATAGTATTGATCCAAAATGAACACAATGACCAGACATCATACAGATCGCAATGTCCCAAAAAATTGGAGGCTGACTCTTATTAAAAGAGAAAATACCTTACACTCAGTGAGCAATGATTCGGAGTCTGTCAATATCACAATGTCTGCTATAACACGATTTTGATTAAATTTGCTATGACACAATATTATGCTGATTTAAACATGCAGATTGAACACAATCTCTTACATTCATATCAAATCACAATATATCATTTGACATTTAAACCAAAAACCAAATCTCCTGTCATTACAATATGTATGATGTCCAGTGTTGGGAGTAATGTGTTACAAATGTAACGGAGTTACAATAATGTATTACTTTTTGCTGTAACACAGTAATATAAGGTATTAATTATAAATGTTCAGTAATATTATATTCATTACATATTTACAATTTAGTGCTGTTTTGTTTTTATAATATAATCGAATTCGATTCCTGGACCGGTAAAGGTACCACTGAGGTACTCATGAGCAGGATACCGTCCCTGTCAGCTGCCCACTGCTCCTTCAAGGATGGGTGAAATGCAGAGGTCTCATTTGGTTGTGGTGCTATGGTGTATTCACAACGACAAATAATCATTCATTTTCACTTTTACACTTTGGAAGTAGCCCAACACGGATGATGTCTGATCAGTGTTTTAATTTTGGATCGATGCTCCCTCACTCGATGTATCGCTACACCCCTAGTATTCACTAACAGGAGGCATGAAGCTCGTCATTTTAACCATTCAAAAAAAAACATTTAAACGGAACACAATACAATTACAGATTTATATAGATATGCTGACTATTACACAATAAATTCAACATTTGTAAACTCACCGAAAAATCTGCCATGGCCTGCGGAGAAAATGGATAAAAAAAATATGATTAAATGTCACAATACACAGACTTTTACACACAAAATGAAAAAGCTGAGACTCTCCAGCCGCTGCGCCGCTTGACTACGCAACTGGCGTATTGACGGCGCAGTAGAAGCGCCTCATTAGAGCCTCAAACGCCGTAACGCTGATACAGAATACCGCGATGTAACTACACAGCCGTCAGTCGTAACGTGTCACTAACACGCGTGTGATGTGTGATATTTCTCTACCTGGCTCGACCGTGGGCCTCGGCGTGGGGGACGAGAGGGAACGTGGAGCGCTGTAGAGCTGAGGACCCAGATACGGACACAAACTAAAATTAGTGAACTCTACAAAGGAAGTGCGGTGACGAGAACAACATGGAGTAGCTAAAAACACGCAGAGTTGTACAGCATGTGTTAGTGACGATAATGCGCTGAATGCGGCGCAAATGATCTACACATCAGCTGGAGCTGCAAACTTCACCCCGAGGGGCGTGTCCATATAGAAGGGGCGGGGCGCAGCCGATCAACACTGCGCATGCGCGGTTTGGGCGGAAAAAATGAGCGCTGAAGTCACGGAATTTATGAGAATTTTACGGAGCATAAAGTATAAAGTCACATAAAGTGGCTTTTTATAACATCTAGTTATTTATCTTGTGGTTGCAAGTTATTATTTTATACAAAGGTGGAAAAATCAGAGTTCAAAAAGTACATTTCTTGCCAGGCTTTCCCTCTAAACATCCTAAATTAAAGGTGAACCTGGGCAAAAATTCTGTATGAGAGGCAAATATTAATACGTGTGTAATGTAGTAAATAATAATCAGTGTTGGGCAAGTTACTTCCAAATGTACTAGATTGTAGATGACTAGTTACTGTGATTTCAAAGTAATTGATTCTCTAAATTGTGATATGTTACACGACCCCTGCATTACTTTTGAGTTACTTTCAGCAAAATAAGTGTGGAAGTAGGACTTGGCACTGTAAAATGCTAAAATGTAGTTTACTGCAGTTCATTCTACATCCAGTGGAGAGCGATGTGGTGTAGCATAATGACTGTAGGCATACACTCTGTAGGAAATAGCTCGTTTACTCACACTATTTCACTCTCGTGTTTACATTTACCGCATTTAGCAAAACTTTTGTGAGGTTATCCCTATAAACTCCCTAATCTAATTTAAACACCAAGAGCATTGATTCACCTTCTTTAACATTGAAAACAATCTAATTTGGAGTGTGTGTGGACAAAAGAGATGTGGATTAATTCTTTGCTATTAGTAGAGAAATTCTTTATATATAAATACAGATATTTTAAGTGTAAACCATGCTTTAACAATTGGCTGAATGAACTTTAACTCCTGGATTAATCACTGAGACTAAATGATAAGAAAGCCCTGAAGTTAGTTTCCTCACTCATTAGTGTCAAATGAGTGTGAGATGAGACACTTTTTTTGCTTTGATGGCTGAGCTTTTACTATTGTCAGTGTTTATTCCTGTTTGGTGAGTGATGGAAGACAGGATATTTGTATTCATCCATTAAATCAAATTTGACGCAGCACTAAAATCTTTTATACACGTATTTGTTCTTTGTACTGTAGAAAATAATGCCATGTGCTCTCGTCTGTCTGTGCTCATGGATATAGTAGAGATGACAAAGTTGACTTTGACTTAATATTCATTAAGGTTTATTAGGTTTTATGAATATTAGTTTTTATAAATTTCCTTGGTGTTATTTGCCTTGTGTGTTAGGGTTGGCATTCTAAGGTTCTAGTAAAAAAATCTCTGTTTTAGGATACATATTTTATGTATATTTTTACTCTTAAAAATGTATTATTCATGTTTCATTGTCCTGGCGAGTTCATCCCCAGTTTTCCTCATTCCAGTAGCGCCTTCCCGGACCTGACCTGGGACCAGCGTTTCCTTTCGTTGAAGCGTTGTTAGAACCCACTGACGGAAACAACAAGACTGGCCTTAGATCAGCCCTCAGCGCCGCGGTGAGGAGCCGGATGGGGAAGAGGAAGCAGCGCTGTGATTGGCCAGAGGGGTCACGAGACTTGGAAGCGAGAAGAAGGAGCAGTGTGAGGGTTCAGCTCTGTGTGTTTCAGCAAAATGGTGAGTAAAAAGCACACAATAAGGGCAAAAATCTGTCAAAAAGATTGTGTACGTTGCTGCTGTTAGTTACCGGCCAGCTTGTGATTACTGTTGCAGGGTTTAGTCGGTTGCCATGTTTATAGTGTGTGTGTGTGTCTCAAATTGTTGCTTCCCCCGTGTCCCGTTCCGCCCAGTTGCGTTGGTGTGTGTGTGTGTGTGTGTGTGTGTGTGTGTGTGTGTGTGTGTGTGTGTGTGTGTGTGTGTGTGTGTCCCTCTTCGTTCACACTGGTCGTGATTTTTTTTTTGCCTTTGCCTCGCCCAAGTGGTTTCCGATTTGGAGTAATCGCGGTTAGCGGTGTACACCACAAGTTTCAGCACGATAGTTATTATATCGATTCGATTTTTCCAATATAACAAAGTCTGCTACGATACGATTTACATTGGAGTAAGTTCACGACGACATCATATGCTGATTTCAGGACCGGTTCCAGCTCTTAGTAACTGTGGGCCATAGATAGAGCTGCGTCCGGTTTATTTGTTCAATAATCTAACATAAATTTAAGAATATGTATAATCAGAATCATATTCATTTGCCATGTAGGTCAGAAAAACAAGAATGTTGTAAACAATACACAGTGAGAACTAACTATGAACACTATACAATACAAACTATACAGTAGAATATACAAAACAAAAAATACAGTATTCAATGCAAAATTTACAATACAAGATACTATACAAAATATACGTCAACGTACAGGTTATGTAAGCTATCCAATGAGAATAAAATATACAAAATAAATTGCTGTACAAGTTGAAAAATAGAGATTTCAAAGAGAGTGCAGGATGTGCAGTAGTTAAGGTGCACAGAATGAAAAAAGCCATGACACAAATGAGCCAGAAGTAGAGAATGTGTGCAGTGGAATAAATAACCAACTGTACAGTCTCAACCAAGAATGTGCAGTGTTTACAGTATGAGAAGCACGATGTGTGTAAAAATGCAGTATAGAGTGGAAGAGAAGAGTGACTTATGGTCTTATGGATGAGGCTAGTTGCACTGGGGGAAAAGCTGGCCTTATGGCATGAGGATTTGGTTTTAATGGACTGCGGTCTTCTGCCAGAGCGGAGAGCTCAACGACATTTAATAGAAATCTTCTCTTTTCACTATTAAGTGTTGTTATTAAATATATTGTTGGGTGGATGCTGTCTCTTCCCTGACTAATAAATCAATCATAAGATTACTGCTAGTTGCCTCTTTCACTTTCTTAATGCTTCTGCCCTGCTAATCTGCAAAACAAGAAACAGCCTTAAAATGTTTGTCAACAAAGATTGAAAGGATAACATCACAACACACCCATGGAATGTCCATTTAGAGAACAAATGAGGCGTTTTAAAATATTTGTTTGCTTTAAGTTACAGTCGTTACAGCCAGTCATTTGGTGCACAGAATTTGGAGAGGCCAAATGGGCAGGCAATGGACGGAAAATGTAGAATTTGTTAATAGTTGGGCATGATTTTTTGTGTTCTAGAAAAGGAATAACTGATAGGAATCTAAAAAGTTTCAGTCATGATTTGTTTTGTGACAAAAGAAGCCTGAATCCCATCCTCCTGCTAAAACACAACGTTCTTAGCTCCTCCCTCATTGCTCCACCCACGTTACTATGCTCCGCCCACATCAACAAGCTGCTGAATAAACGTCTGAAAACTCCGCATCAGTATACAGGATTGAGCTCGACTTGTCCTTATCGCGTTGTGCAGTCTTGGTCTTGATTCTTACACTCTACATACCAGTCTCACTTAAACATGTTCAGACACGGTCTGCAGAGTTACGCTGGTTTACATTCAGTACTGTGCAAAAACCGTGAGCCACTCTTCATTTTGTTATATTTTGCTGGGGAAATAAGACATTAGGTGTGGGGATTAATTGAAGTTGTGCAAACATTAGGGGTGTAACAATTCTGAAACATTGTACGTGGGCAAAGTAGCACTTGTGCCAGGCATGTCCAAATGAGCCGTGTACTACTGCACTTAATAGTATGGTAGGTAAGGTGCTCTTATCATACTCTTCTACGTGGTAGTATGCATCTCAGGAAATAGCCGGGGTTGTAGCTTAACAGCTCTCTACACACTAGGTAGTGCACATGGAGAGTCACACGCACCCCATTTGGCTTGAGGCACTACAGAGGGTGGAAAGTTCTGCCTTAGCTCCACTCTGCTTTCATGCTTGCTTGACTTGGTGCTGTGTTAGAAATGTCAGAACTATGGCGTTATTTTAGTGCCAGAATTCTGAGCATGCAGTGGAACAAATATCTTGTCTTTGCACGCTCGACTCTGCCTCCCTCATTTATCGCCATCAGCATCAACCAATACTTCCCATATCGTGCGCCTCTACCGTTAAGTTTCTGTTGTAAACCCGAACCAGCACGTAGGAAGATGTTCATTTCTGGCGTCTTCTGATGCCATTCAGGTTTTCAGTAAGGCATGATGGCAGTCAGAGTTTAATATTAACCATCAGATTAGTAACGCGTCACTGCTGCTGTGGGGCAGGTTATCCTGGTGGAAATCTTGCTGAAGTTATTACAGTATAAGTAGGTCTGGGGGAAATATTGAGTGCCACAATAAATGTCCTAAACGCAGTCCTCATTTTGTATTTCACAAAATTGGAAGTCGCGTGAACGCTTGTTCTTGCCATGCTTTATTTGTTTACCAAGCATTTCTCCCAAAGAAGAAAAAGATGTTAGAAAAGATAGGGTTTATACAGATGCTTGAAATCCTTGACTTGAAATGCTTTAGTTTTACTTTGATTTAAATGTTTTAGTTCCTTAATTTTATTAATTCTTGTTGCAGTTAATTGTTCCCAAAATATAGCTTAAACATTTAAAAACTTTTAATGGCAAATCTACTAAAACAGTAGACAAGAACAGTCAGATCGCTGACGTTTATTCATTAATATTTATGTATTTCTTTTGTTATGTATATATTTTGTTTATGTCTTGGACACCAGTTTTCTCTGTACAGTTATATTCAAGTAATTAAATATAAGAATAATGTGCGAGTTTGACTTCTTTTTGAGGAGAATTGGTTCAAAGAAATCACCCAATTCACATAGCCAGTGTGTGTATGCGCATGTACCTCAGTTTACACTCCTGTTTCTCTGCAGAGTGAGTCCTTGGTGGTGTGTGAGGTGGACGGAGATCTGGTGAAAAAGTTGAGAGATTTCCGCTTCCGCAAGGAAACCAACAACGCAGCTATCATCAGTGAGTGATGGTCAATCAGCACCAGGGTCGGGTCTGGTTGAGCTGTTAATGGTACTGCTTATTGGTCTGGTACTTTAACAGAATTCTTATCCGTCCTTTTTGGAGAGAAGGGTTCATGTCACTGTGCTGACAAAACCTCTCTTATAGTCTTCACTCTGCACTACCATTACCGGGTTCCGGAGCAAGATCAAAAATTGTTAGCAAAAATCAGCACCAGTGTTCCAGATCTCATTAAGAATCTTCACTAACGGCTCTTTCTGTCTCGTTTCAGTGAAGATAGACAAGGACAAGCAGCTGGTGATCTTAGATGAAGAACACGAGGTGAGTTCCGACTGCAGCACAGATCAGCTCTGAGATAACGCCTGCTCCTGTTCTGGTTCTGTCCTTAAAAGCCTGCATGAAAGCTAATGGCTCTGTAATGAGCATATGATAAAATGAGGGCTCGACTTTCCAGGTTTGGGAAAGACAAAAAACCTGCCCAGAGATTTACTCCAGCCTTTTCTAGCTTCCAGATTTACTACTGCTACGACTACTACTGATTATTATTCTTTCAGCTGTTCCTGTTAGGAGTTGATAGGTCTGAGCCAAATATTGAACACCGCAATTAGGGATGCACCGATCCGATGCGTGTATGGGATATCGGTCCAGTATTGACTGAAATAACCAGATCAGGTATCGGTGGCATTGGGCCGATCTATCAAGCTGATCTGTTTAATTAAATTCTAGGTTTTTCTATGTTTGCATGTACGTGCACTCACAGTAGGTTCTTCATGTGAAGTGTGACTGTGGTAAAACATTGACACTAATTCCTACATATTGATATGACAATGAGCAGAACAAGCAACACAACACACTACAAGCCCAAAAGCACATCACACCATTATACTGTTTAATTTCCTTAACAACACCAGCTCTCACTCACAATCTCTGTGTTCCTGATGCTTTTAGTGCCGCAGGATTAGGGAGCGTCACTAAATGACACAACTGTGTTTAAAGGAATCATGTTTGAGATGTTATTTTAATAATAAATCATTTGGCATATACATATGGGTGTATAATTATTACATTGTTTTAGTAGGAAAACAGGATGTAAGTCAAGTATTTCCTTAAGCAGAACAGAATAATCTCAGTCTCCTCCTCACAGAGAAATACACAACTTATTCACTAAACACTGCTGTCAGATCAGTACTCGGGATCGGCCCGTTCCAGATTTACACTAAAGACTGATGATAATTGAGCTGAGAGTCCCATAGTGCTCTCCAGGATGCTGAAATAAGAGCTGTATTTTGATCAGAACTGTGTGCTTATGTTTGCAGGACATTTCTCCTGATGACCTGAAGAACGAACTTCCTGAGAGGCAGCCCAGATATCCTTACACACCAAGCGTGTGTGCGTGAGCGTGTGTGGTGTTTGAGGTGCTAATGAGCAGTGTGTTGTGCTTCTTTAACCTGCGCTACATTTGTGGTGTACAGTTATAAATATCAGCACGATGACGGCCGAGTCTCATATCCTCTCTGCTTCATATTCTCCAGCCCTGTTGGTAAAACAGACACACACACACACACACACACAGTCTTGTATTACTATCTTTCTGAGGTCCTTCCATAGACTCCCATAATGACTAGATGTATATAATTTCACACCTACACCTAATCCTAACCCTAACCTTAACCTCAGTAACCAAAAGCACATCTTTTACCTCTTTTAGTTTCTCAAATAAAACAAGCACATTTTCTATAAAGTCATTTCTCCTCATGGGGACCTCTCAAATGACCCCACAAAACCCAAAAAAACAGATATAAGTGATTTTAGGGGACAAAAAGCTGCCCACAATGCCATAAATACATGAACACACACACACACACACTTTCTGTCTCTTCCTCCCTGTCTCTGTCTCTCTTATCCCCATTGTCTTTTTCTCTTTCCCCTCTCTCTCTCTCTCTCTCTCTCTCTCTTTACTCCCCCTTTCCCTCCTTCTGTCCCCTCTCTTCCTCTGACCCCATCTTTCTCTTCCCCATCACTCACACTCTCTCTTCCTCTTTCCCTCCTTGATTCATTTCATCTCTCCCTCCCTCCCTCTTTCTCCTGCTCGCTCTCCCCATTTTCTCCTTCTTCTCCAACTTTCTCTTTCTCTCTCCCTGCCTTCTCTCACATTGGTTTCTTCATCTTTCCCTCTCTTTCTCTGTCTCTCCCTTTCTCTCTGGCTCCATCTTTCTCCCTCTCACTCCCTCCCTCTCTCCATTTCTCACCCTCTCACTCTCTCTTTCACCCTCTCCCTCTCTCTCCCTTTTTCTCTTTTCCTTTCCCTCTCTTCCTTTTATCTTTCTCCCATTTCCTCTTACTCTCTCTCTCTCTCGCTCTCTCGCTCTCTTTTTCAGCCACTCCCTCTTTCTTTTTTCCTCCCTCTCTCTCTCAGCCCTTCCCTTTCTTTCTGGCTCTATCCTTCTCCCTCTCCCTCTCTACCTCCCCTGTCTATCTCTCTTCTCTCTTCTCTCTTTGTCTCTCCCGTTCTCTTTCTGCTTCCCTCTTTCTTCCTCACCTCGCTCTCTCTTTTCCTCTGACCCTCTTTTTTCCTCTCTCCACTTATTCCTCTGTCTCTGTAAATATATACACACATGCATAACACACACAACGCTGGTCTTGTCCATCAGGGTGAGTAAGGGAGTGTGTGTGTGTGTGTGTGTTGCAGGGTGTAAACCTGAGCAGCAGATGATGTACGCTGGCAGCAAAAACAAACTGGTGCAGACGGTGGAACTCACCAAGGTTAGTACAACTCACTGCCATGGAGATGTGTATAAACTCTAAGTATTGTAGTTCTCTTGGATTTGGATTAAATTGTGACTTCATTTTGCCATTTTATTATTTTATGAAGACACGCTGTTAGATTTCAGTGTAATTAAGTAACACAGATGAATCTCACACCACAAGTGGGGCTAACATTGAGAATAAACTTTAGTGTGGGGGTTTGTGATCAGAGACCGTGTGAATGTGTGTGTGTGTGTGTGTGTGTGTGTGGCAGGTGTTTGAGATCAGAAACACAGAGGACCTGACTGAGGAGTGGCTGAGGGAGAAACTGGGCTTCTTCCGTTAAGAAAAGCAGCAGGAGAAGGGTGACCACGTCAGCTCTGACAGGAGACAACACCATCCTTCATTTAACACTACAGTGTGTGTGTGTGTGATTTGTGTGTGTGTGTGTTTGAGTGAGCTTACCCAAAACACAAGGTCATCCAGCTCCAGATTTCCCCTCGAATACAGTTTGTTAGAAAGTTCTTCCCTACTGCCAGTGGGAATTTTAATAAGCATTCCACTTACACGTTAAAAGATCAAATGTTATGTGCTATGAAAGAAACACTGCCAGTCACAAGTAATAACCAAACGCAAAACCCCTGCTTCAGAGGTGTGGAGATGAAGTGATGCTGTTTAGCCAGTCCCTTCACCTCAGACTCGTCTCAGACAATGAAGCGCCTGCGTAGAAATGAATACGAACTGTCTAATTACACACACGTTTATTAAACCGCCCTGCTGACCCCAGCGTGCACCGCTCCTCTCTTTACTGTTACTTCATTTGTTTTTCACCCTAAAACCAAAAACCCCCCAAACCACATCTTTTTCAGGATTCAAAACCAGAATCAAATTTCTAATTTTTCTATTTTGCAATTAAATAAAAACAATGGAGGAGAAAGGGAAATTGTGCACTCTTTTGGTTTCTGTTTTTACACACATAGAAAACTAAAAAATGCACAAATCCCAGATGAAGAAGAGCAGCCCTCTTACTGCCATGTGTAACGAAAAAGCACAGTGGAATATGATTGAAAAATTCAAAATAAACCACTTGTTCTTTTTTAATTTTTGGTTTTGGAAACTAATAATAGAACAAAAAGACTTGTATATTTTTTGGTTATAATGTGAAAAACGAATGATGCATGGATTTATAAGCTCAGCTGAACTAGTGCAATCATCGTTTTTAACATAAGGAACGTATAACTAGATTTCCATGTTCATTGTACAAATAACGTTGTGCTGTGGATCGCAACAGAATTGATCAAAACTAGTTGTTAAAACTTGTGCAGAATGGAAGAGGGGTTTGTGGAGGTATGAGGAGAATGTCAGGAGACATGTCAGTGCTGCTGCTGTGTGTGTGTGTGTGTGTTTCTGGGATAAATCTGTGTTCAGTCTAATCTGGATTCCATGGCACATGCTGTACTGTGAGACGGAGATAAAAACCACTTTTGACGTTGCTCTGGTGTTTAAACTAAATAACATTCTTGTAAGAATTAGTGTCGGTGATGTAGAGGAGTGAACCTTCACTGGTCTCTTTATTCCTTTAATGTATGATTATCATGTGAACAGTTTTATTTGAGGCGATATCACAATGCATCCCATCAATTTTTCAACGTTACTTCACATTGTACGCAGACTGGGCATGGATTGCAGATGGGGCAGCCATAGTTACTACCAGAAAATCACACAGCAATGTCATTATGGGAGAGTCAATGCAGAATCGTCCAATTTCAACACCCCTGCTGTGTTGGTGGGAGACTGAAACTATATGGCTTTTTTAAGGTCGATATTGCAGAGAATCCTCAATGTTTAGCACTAGCTTAAAACTAGTTTTAATGTTTAAAACTTCGATTGATCCTGATGAGAACTCCAGTCAGTCCGTCCAGGATATCACAGGATATGTGATATATGATGTATCCTTTTTTGAGATTGTTGCAGCCATAAAATGTCTGATTTTGCAGCAACCTTTTAAAATTGTGATGGAAGTTGTGGTGTTTTTAGGCGTTTTGTTGCAATAATGTTGTGGGAGCAAGTCAAAGTTGCAGGAAAATGTGATTTTGTCCTCCTTTATAATAATTTGTTAACAATGAATTAAAATGAAGGGAACAAAACCACTATTATTTTTATTAACCATTAATCATTTAGTTATTTTTGAAGGTAAATGTGAGGCGTTTTTATCACACGTTTCCTGCGTCTTCTAAACGTAACAAGGAAGTGAGTTCGCTGACGTATGGCTTGACGTTTTGCGGGAAACAACGATGATTGGTCAAACATTGTGGCCAGGTTGTGGTGATTGGTCAAAATGGTACGGTGGTAATGAATTAGTGGGAATTGGCTAAATTTGTGTTAATAGTTGTGAACACAACACCGTGAAATCCTGGAGGGTCTGTCCAGCGTGACTTGTTTTGTATTAGCAGGAATGTTTGCAGAGTGACTTCTTCACTATTGGTTTTAACAGAGCTCAGTGTGTGTGTTGAACATGCTACTGTATTTGCAGGGCGGGGGTCGAATCGAAGTGCGTCGTAGTTTAGTGTCATGTGACCAGAGTCTGCTGAGTGCTTTGTGGCGGCATCTAGAGGAATCGGGCTGGTATTGCAGGAAAGCGGTGAAAGGCATGTGTCAGGTCAGCTTTCTTATTTTGTACATATTGGGAGGTCTGGATTAAACAGTCTGTTGGGCCGGATGGTCATATGCCGTATGTCCACCCCTGCCATATTCTCTTAATAAAGCCTCTAATGCTTTGTTCAGCTTTGCCGTGTAATCTGCAAGGTTTTGATTTTTAATACTTGACGCTGAAACTGAGCGCTGATTTTAAACTGCATAGAAGAAACGGAGAGCAGGAGCCTCATTTATAAGTGCTGCATTCACACAAAAAGGGGAGCTGAAAAAGTGTAGCACCACTTTTGACACAAACCTCAAATTTACAGAAACAAACCTGATGCAAGAATGTGTATCACACAAACTCTGGAGCCAATGTGTACAAGCTTGTTGGAGAATATTGGTGAAGAAATGGATATTGAGTCATTTGTTCCTATGCTGCAGTTAAATGAAAATCGAAAAGAAGGCAAATGTGCTCTCATATTGCATTTTTGGTTCCAACTCAAGATTCCAAGATGTGTTTTTTGGTTTTAATGTGAAAAACGTATGATTTGTTACGTCAGTGGTACTAGTAATCATGGTTTTTAACATGATGAACATGTAACTAGTGATTCTCTGCCTTTTTGCACACGCTATTTTCAGCTTTTTGTGTGAACGCATGACCATTGTTTTATAAATGAGGTTCATACTGTACCGTGAACACTTTTAAAATCGTCTAGTTAATTTTAAACCCGACATGAACAGTGTGGTTAGAAGCTGAAGCATGAAATTCAAGCAGATTAACATTTAAACAGTGATTTGGGTTGGTGGAAGTTCACTGCAATAAAATATTTGACACATCGTTCACATATCAGATGTTTAAATTAATTGATAAAATTGATTTATGGCCCAGCTCTACTCTGTACAAAACCATTGGTCTAATTATGAGATCGTTAGCGTTATCATAAAATCCTTTTACAAAGTAGTTTATTGCAATTACAAGAACTTCCCTTGTAATCATGAGAATTATTTGGTCAATATAAGACACACTCGGGTGGTGTGTACGAAAATTTTGTTTACTCCTCATCACAGAGCAGAGCTATTTCTTATTGATTAGTAAGTGATTAGTTATTAATGTAGTATGTACTACAGTACATAATGCTAATAATAACCTTATGCATAAATATGCAGCCCAAAGTGCTTTACATTGAGATTAAAGCAATTAAACATTTAGGACCAATTTCCCAGTTTAAGATTAAGTTTAGTTCTAGATTAACTTTGACTTTCAGTGGTAATTCCCCATTGGTACTGCATCTTAGTCCAAGACTAGACCTAATCCATATTCAAGAAGTCAGCCCTTGAAGTTCTGAAATCTGACTGGCTGATTCAGAAACAAATGCTGTGTGTGTGTGTGTGTGTGTGTGTGTGTTTAGGAGAACAGTGAGTGAGTGATTGTCATTGTGAGAGGGTGAATAAAATTTAAACCTTGTTTACCTATAACAGCAGTTTAACTCCTCACATTCCGGATTAAAAGTACTGTAATATTCTTTATTTTGAGCTTGTCTGGAACACTGAGTGGGATATTACTCTGCTGAACTCTGAGCTGCAGTTTAACGAGACTCCATCTGCATTGGAGCATGTTCTGGGAGCATGTACAATCTTATTGTTATAATCTTGATTAATCTTACTAACGCTGTGAGCAGAATATGCTCTAAAATCCCTGCTCCTAAATACCTCTGTTTGAGTTTGGGAGTTCAGTGTCTCTTACTTTAGAATTAAAGCCGTGCATGCATGGCGTCCCCATTAACTCCCACTCGTGAAGCGGGTCAACATCATTGAGGGAGCGCAAATTTAGATTACTGCCTTATTAAAATAAATCCAACACTCAATAAAACCCAGTAAAGGCAGTTAAGAGTTTACATCAGTCTCTGTGCTAGGGTTGGGCGATATGACCTGGAAATAGCTATTTATGATTCCAATTTTTATTTTTTTTTTCCTATTATTATGTTTCTCTCATTCAGAAAAGCCATTCTCAGTCATTATTCAAATAATTAGTTTTTATTTTGATAATAGGAACAAACCATTTAAAAACAGTTTAAAAACATTTCTCAAAGTGGTTTTTGAACTGGAATTGCTCGCTGATCTTAGTGGTCAACAAAAAGTATAAACCCAAGTTAACAAGTTTTAAAAAATGAAATAAAAAGTGCCTCTTGAAACAAAGTCTTTATATAATTTTAAGACTTTAAAAACAAAACATTTGCAGATTTTGCTGACTAAATCTAATGTCAGGTGTTTTCACTCAAGAATCACAAGCCTGAAAACAAAACACAAACATAAAAATGTAATAGTTTTAAAGGGAAAAATGAAGATACAAATAGTTTTAATTTCTATAAAATACAGTAACAGAAATAGAACATGAATTTTGGCTGACTTTGATACTAACCATTTAAAAGTTTATCAGATTTCAAGAAACACAAGCCTGCCTACGTAAACCTATTTTTACCTAGGTTACCTTGGCTAAAATTAATCGATATGTCACAGTGTTTGTTTTACACGTCATTCACTAGCCAAATGTTCAGATGAATTGATCAAAATGATTCATCGCCCAGCTCTACTCTGTACCAAACTGTTCTCTCACTAAATGTCATTGAAGTCCCTCAACCCTGAATTTATGTCAAGTACAGTGATGATATGGGTGAGCAAGAACTTTAATGTTAACCAGTCCCACTAACTTTTTACTCTTTATTTGAAATGTTACTGCTGTCAGAATTAATGCGTTTGTTTTACTATCTCATCTCGGCCGTGGTGCTTGTCTCGGCTGTGTGGTGGTGCGGTAAACGGGACTGACAGTGGAGAGAAGTGTATAAAACTCCTTTTTGGTGTGGACATGAAGCAGAATTCTGTGTAGCTGTTTCTGTGCTAATCAGTGTTGACGTGTACCTTCCTGTATGACAACAAATGTATGTATTTTTCTTACTTTTCAGATGAGTGCTTAGAAATGTTTTTTCATATTACATGTTTGTAATGATATTTTGTTTTGCTCCTGTGACGTCTGAGATTGTTAAATATTTGTACTTTTCCATGGTTTCTACAGTGTCTTATCCGCTGTTCCCAATAAAACTTCAGTGACCACAGTTCAGGAGAATTCATGAGTTAGGGTTGGATTACTTTTAATTATTTAAAATCCCTGTTAGTAAAAACTGATCTCCTGTTCAACATAAAGTGTCATTACAGTGTGTATGATATCTAATACATGCTGGATAGATGCTATGTGCTTGTTGATCATTTAACTGATGTATCCAAACATGAATTCAGTGATGTACTGATGCAGATTCATGTTTCATTACACCCATAGTAACAGCCTATTGTTCATCCAGCAGTACTAAGGCGCATTTATAGAATTAAGAATATTATTCCTTGTCTCATAATTATGATGCACTGTTTTGAAGAGAGAAGATCACAAATACAAGCGCTTTTACTAGCAAGTGCCTCATCTTGTAATTATGAGATCATTATCAGGCAATTACGAAATCCTTATCTTGTATCTAAGAGAACTTTTCTTATAAATACCAGATTTATCCTCATATTTATTGTCATTATTTAGCGATTATGAGATCTTTTTATCATAGTTATGAGAAATGTTTTTCACAATTAGATCTTTTTTCCTAATTATAGGATCATTATTGTGTTATCACAAAATCTTTTTGCAAAATAAGTTTATTGCAATTACAGAATCTTTTCTTTTAATAATGTGATCCTCATCTAGGAATTAGATCATTATTGGTATTTATGAGATATTTATCTTGTAATTATGAGATCATAATTAAGTCTCACAATTACAAGGATCTCATAATTACTAGAAAAGATCTCATAATTAAGAGATAATCTCATTATTACGAGACTTTGTAATTGCGATAAACTGTTTGGTGAAATAGCTAGCTACATACTCCTTACTTGGCTAATTTCTTCATCTACTTCACGTTTGAAAGAGTCTGAACCATGTCAAATTTGGCGCGAGCGCGTCCTCGATCACGTGACATCGGTAAGCCCCGCCCCACGTGACGTCAGCGCGTGGCGTGGTGTTGGTGACGCGTCACGGCGCTGCGCTCTCACGCTGAGCCCGAGCCCGAGCACGGCGAGACGACACCGGAATGGCGTTCACGTTCGCGGCCTTCTGCTACATGCTGGCGCTGCTGCTCACCGCCGCGCTCATCTTCTTCGCCATCTGGCACGTGAGTACCGGCAGGGAGAACGGCGGAGCGGAACGGAGAGGCTGCGGCTTTAAAACGCGACGTTACGGAGGACTCTGAATGAGGAGGGTGGCGTTCCAAACCGCTGTCGTCTAGCCTACTGCGTAGTGTGCGAGCGTCCCCCGCCCTGCGTGCTTGCTCATTCCACACTGTCGCTTAGAGGCCGCGTCCCAGATCCGCATACTTTACTAGTAAATGGTGAAAATAGCCGCTAGTTTAACGTTCCCTGTCAGCTCGCTATGATGCGCTTCCACGTTTACTAGTTTACTTATTCTTACGGAATCATCATGCCGGAATCATCATAGCAATTGTATTTAACGTTTTCATATTTATACAACGTTTTGGCGATCGATTAATTGAACGAGTCGTCTCTCTTTATGGCCTGTCAGCCGGCCAGTTAGCCTAGCCTGCTAACTAGAAAGCTAATCGATGAGCAGCAGGAGGAGGAGAGGAGAAAGACGCGGCCTGTGAGAGGCGTAAATTCAAACGACAGCAAATTAAACTGGAATATTCAAATAAAAACCTTCTTTTTATAGTGTTTAGTCATGTTATAATACCACTCACAACAGTCTGGTGTAGTTTCCATTCATTTTAGCCACGTCGGCTAGCGCAGTTTAACCCTTGAGGAGCTGATGTTATTTAATAGCAGCGCTGGGTAGAGTACTCATATGTACTCAAGTACTTCTTTCACAGAAGTGCTAAATTATTACTGTTACTATACTACTATTATTACTTTTACTTTGAGTAAAAGTAATAATTCCCGTTTGATAAACATCCTCAAGTAAGAGTAAAAAGTACTTTAAGTTACTCAAATTACACTATATTTTGGTATATTTCAGGCACACAAAGCAGTGATAAATAACAGCATTGTACCTATTTCTGTTATCACGTAAATCAGTAGCCTTTCAGGTTTTAATGAAATCATTCAGTCTGTTGAAAGCCATGCGTTTGGAATAATGCGTTAACAGTTCAAAGACATTTAACAATTAGTTGTTTTATTTTCTCATTTTACATATAGCTTATCACAAGACTGAGTGGGGGTCTGAGAGAATCCGTGTGAATGAGAGTGAATTTAAACAGTGAACAAAAGTGAAAGTGAGTGATTATTTGTCATTGTGAACACAGCACAGCACACAGTGCAACACAACGAATTGTGACTTCTGCCTTTGACCCATCCGTGAAGGAGCAGTGGGCAGCTAACAAGGGCAGTGTTTGGGGATGGTACTTTGCTCATGAGTACCTCAGTGGTAACTTTACCGGTCCTGGATTCGAACCTGCGACCTTCTGATCACCCTACCGTTACGCCATCAGCCACCCCGAATTTGAGTGAATTAAGGAGTAAATGAATCTGTGACATCTTGGGTCGCAGCTCTCCACTAACGCTCATTTTAAATCTGGTCTGAACCTACTTCAGCAGTGTTTGGGACCTATGTAGGTGTATTCCACAGCCTATGATTCCACTCTGTGTGCACCTAGAGACAGAGACATGTTCTAAACCAAGCATTTTTCTCCCCTGAGACTTTCGCCCCTGAGAATAGACTCGTAATGAAGGCATTATGAAAAATGTAATTCAGTAAAAATAAATTACTTACTCAAATATTAGCTCAAGTAAGAGTAAAATTACAGCTTAGAAAAAAGGAATACAGAGAATATGCCTTCCTCAAAAAACCCCAGACCTTTTCACTTATGTGCTTTTACTGTTACTTTTAATATGTTACTATCCACCCCTGTTTAATAGTCATGGTTAAAACGTTAGGAATATACTTTTGTACCACGTTTCCTCAGAACCTTGGCACAAAATAACGATAAACATTTTAAGACAGAAGCCGCATGCTGTTTAAGGTCCCACCTCGGACTTTGGACACGCCTGGCACAGGTGCTACCTCTCCGACGTACAATAAATGCTTTATCAAGTATCAGACAAATCTAAGTATCGGTCCATTGCTGATGACTTTTTAAAAAAGCAATTATCAACCGAAGCAGAGGCAATTCCGATATTATTGTGCATCCCTATTTAGGAATATGGAAATTTAGTGTTTAGAATTGCATTGTTATTACGTTATAATTTAGTGCTGGTAAAAATCTAGAGATTGTGCTCTGTCATCAGATATATTATATTATATAAAGGTCTGTGTGATAAATGTGTTTTCTGTCTGCAGATCATTGCTTTTGACGAACTGAAGACTGACTACAAGAATCCTATAGACCAGTGTAATACATTAAACCCGGTGAGTGAGTGAGTGTGTTGAAGTGTGTGTGTGTGTGTGTGTGTGTGTGTTGTGCATGCTCTCTCTCTCTCTCTCTCTCACCTCTCCTGATACACATGCGTCAGCCTCCGCACCGTACTGCTAAACCTAATATGGCTGATCTTCAGCGAGTGTGGGCTTTCCGACCCTAACACCTTTTCTGTTTGTTTTGTTTTCTTCTTTTCCTTTCTGCTTTTTCTTTCCACTCGTCTTTCTTTCTTTGGTCCAATCGCCACACAAAGACAGTTGAAAGGGTGAAAAAGATTAAAAGAGTGAGGCTTGCTCTGAAGGTTGGTACATGTCACCAGCTCAGCTCAGTCCGCATTGTGTGTGTTTGTGTGTGCACGAGGAGAGTGCTTGCAAATGTCTTTTCAGTTAACTAACGTATGCTATGCAGAGGAGTGGAGAAGCCAAAGCAGCCCTGAGCCAGACACACACGCTTCAGAGTCTGGTCTGAAACTTGGATAGTTCCAAATTTACAGCTTCACATACATACATACTGAACATACACACACACCATCCCAAATGCAGATTTACATAATTCATTCACATCTGTATGTACTGTGGGTCGACTGATTATCTTGGCCGATATTTACAATGTTTATCGTCATGGGTAATGGTTATGATCAATACTCTGTGGTCCAGAGAGGAGAGTGTCAGCTGAGCTTGTTTGTCAAACTCTAAATTTTGACAGATTTTCTTTCTTTTGCATATTGGTTCCAAATATTGGTTATTTGCCCCGTTAACTAGCAATAATTGGTATCGATATCGCCCCTGAAAAAACGGTATCTCTCGACCTCTAGTGCGTACACATTCTTTCTAAACCTTAATTTTAAACTCCCATTTATTCATATACATCAGCCTTACATCCGTAGTTGAATATGTATTTGATAAATACAATCCTGCAGAACAAGCAATCATTTTGTGAGCAGCAAAAGAGTTTAGAACATTAGTGTGTGTGTGTGTGTGTGTGTGTGTGTGTGTGGATGTTAGGTGCACTTATGGTTTATACAGAATTCAGGTGTTAACTGAAAAGACCTGCAAGTGCTCCCAGCATGCATGAACTCTTGCAGCCTGCTTTGTGTTATGCATTGAGCCATAGGGACTAACACCGTCTGCAGCCCCAGATCCAGTCCAGTCCCGTCCAGTACCCTACAGGCCTGAACCAGAACCACAACAACATCTAAAACCAAAGCCTCCTCCTCCTCTTATCAGACGCCACCTCTGGTATTGATGCTGCTTCTCTCTTGCTGATGCTGATTTCTGCCAGTGTGGTTAGGGGAGAGTTTAACAGTGTTAACGTCAAGCATCAGAGCCGCTCAGCGGTAGGCCTGGGTGATACCACCTCAAAACAGCATCATCATTAATTCAGCATTTTACCTTGATTATAATTAACAAACAATTGTTGTTTTGGTGGGGATGCACGATAATATTGGAATTGGCTGATAATTGCTTTTTTTTTTTTTAAATCATCGGCATGACGATGCCTAGCTTTGCCCAATATTTTCAGCTGATGACGCATTTATTGGAGTGTCGCACGCTCCCTATTTGACTTGGTACACTACATAGGGAGGGAAGCGACTTTTTCTTAAAATGTTGTGCACTATGCTGGAAATGCTCTGCCCTTGCTCCCTCAGTCTTCCTCATTTATCAACATCAGCAGATATAAACGTGAAAAATATCTGTTATTGGCGTCGTCCGTTGATTACTGTATCGTGCATCCCTAATAGCATATATCTTTGAGGTTTTCCACACACTGGTATGTTCTAAAGAGACACTACATGAACACACACTAAGGGAATGTGTTAACAAAATTCTTCTTTTATAAAATGAATCGACAGTATATTTAAAACATTGTAATAATTATCATGGGTGTGATTATGTAAGTTAGGGGAAATGAATGTGGGTTTCGATTCATTTTTGTTTAATTGCCCAGCCCTCGCCAGAGGTGTTAATTTGTAAGTGGGAGTCGGTAAGAAGAATGGCCATGCGTTTGTTTTAGATGCGTCTCCTCTTTAAATGAGGCTTACAGCTCTCCAACAGCAGCCGTGTGTTCATTCTCATCAGATTTCTCCTCTAGCTGTGTAAATGTTCCGCTGGGAGGAGAGTGTGACAGAGAGGGAAGTAAAGTTGGCGGTGTGGTTAATACAGGATTAGCGCTCGCTGCTCCACGAGATTACAGGGGGATCCGATCTGTATCGCATCTTTCTCCAGCTTAATCTGGATCTGAATTATGAAGGATTATAGATGTGGAGTAGCAGTTCTGTTTAGTCTGCCCTCCCAGAGATCAGATCAGGGTGTTGCATAGTTTAGTGTTTTATGTGGTCAGTCCTGATGAACTGCAAAAACAGGATTTTAGGTTTAAAATGTGTTTTGTATGAGGCTGGAGAATGATAATGCATCAGGAAGTGGCTGTGCAGTCTGATTAGAGAGCAGTGTCTTCAGTGTTGGTCACCTGCAGGGAGGCCAGATGGACGAGTGCTCATCAGTCTTCATAGCTCAGCAATTTTCTATCGTAGAGAGGGAGGCAGGGAGGAAGAGTGTTATACGGAATACACCGTCTTCATCCTGTACCTGCAGGAGAACTAGGGAGGCACTGACTGTACAGGTTTCGATAACACTGGGCCTGTCTTTTCTATTAAACTGTAAGTGTTACTAGGTTTGTGCACTTGGTACTGTGTGGGTACTGACGTTAGGTTGGTTTAAAGCTGCTTCACGACCGTCTCCTTTTCCACCACTAAATGCAGCATTTTAAACTCAGTGCTTGCTTCTGTGTGGGCATCAGTTCTGCAGTAAAGTGGTCTTAATGTTCCACATTGGTTTGATATTGGTGCTAAACCAAGCTACAAACTCCAACATATTGATAGGACAGTGAGCAGAACAAGCAAGACAACACACTACAAGCACAAACGTTGATCAAATAGTGCTGCAGTGTTAGGGAGCAACACAAAATCACACATCCATTATACAGAGTCTCCTCTTCACAAAGAAATATTCAGATTATTAATTGCACACTGAAATCAGATTCATACTTGGGATCAGCACAGACACAAGGCACAGGGATTGGTATCTGAACTGTAAAAGTTGGATCGGTGCGTATATGTTGTGTTTTCCAGCTTTAGTTGAACTTTGATGCACACTCTGAGCAGGCCCCGTGTGCGGTTATTTTTGCTTGGTGTGTTAGTGTTGAACTTCAGTACAAAACACATCCACATGCTCGAGCCTGACCAATAAATTGCCCCTTGATTATTGGCTGATAAAAGAATTACAGATAAGTTGCTGTTGGGGAGGTTTTAAAATGGCAAAAACAATCCAAAGTAAGAAGGTCCTGGTTGTTACTGAAACTTCTTTATTTAAACATTAGTACAAAAAATTAAGTTTGGATAAATAAGAGTGAAGTATACAAAATAGATGAGTAAACACTTCTTCCTATTTTTGTATGTTTGACTTATATTTCTCAAAACTGAAAAAAAAGTTATGACAATAAAAACAATACATTTTTAAATTGCATATGTGATCACTTCTGGAATAAATACATGAAGCCAGTGTTTAGGAAAATCTTACTTTTGTGTGTTTGGGGGAAAGTGAATATCAGCTGATGTATCATTTCTATTTATTAAGTTCTCAAATGATCAATATCAGTCATAAGTCTTGTATTGGTCAGGCTCTAACGCTACACACGCACACACCTGCCCTTACATCTTTCTTATTCTGCATGGTCATTACGTGCTGTTTCCATCTGGCCGTTCCACTCGGGCACTGTGGGGTCTCTGTCAGGTCCTTGTGGTCTGCCCCATCCCCTCAGCATGGCTCCGCCTCTCTCATCCTCTCCTTGCTTCAGCTGTGTGTGTGTGTTTTTGGGTACAAGGGTCTTTTCTTAATAATCTTTTTAGATCGCTCTCCGTGGTGAACAGGCTGTGCTAACAGCGGTGTATTTCTGTGGTTTTTCAGTGATGACGATGATGATGATTTACTTGTTTTTTGGTATACACACTCATTTGCTGCATCAGTGATGTCATTACCTCTATGTAATCAGGCAACAGGAGGATTTTTTACCCCTTTGCCACTGATCCAGTGCTGGATGATACTGGGAACACATTCTGCAGATTTCCACTGCAAAATAACAACTTGGTGGCAAGGGCTGTGTGATATGACCAAATATATCAGATTAAAACGTCTAGCACTTCATATTACACTCTATCATTTACTCCATGTTGTCACAAAATACGGTTTCCAGCAGTACGTGTTGATGGTCTGGCTGAGGGATTGCAGTCGTCACCACAGCACCATGTGCATGTAGACACAAAGACTACTATGGTCTTATGTCTGCCTTAATTCTGACGCACGCTAGAAATGCTCCGTGCCCTTGTGCTCAGATCTGTGCAGTGCCAAAGGTGCCACAATTCACCTTACCAGAGTGCCGCAAAAAACACCGCCTTCTACACCCATTTTACAGCATCAAAGGCGCCGTTTGACCACAAGTCGCTAGAGAGCCACAAAAAGCTGCATTTTCAACAGGACAAAAATGACCTGTTATATTAGATTAACATATTAAATGCCGTTATATTAGAGCATATTTTAGAGCTGAATTTAGCGAACATGAAACATCTGAATATAACATGACTTGATATGAGATTTGTCATATTGCACAGTGTTATTAGTGCCACAGCCCAAAAGCAGTCTAAAAGCTCAGAACTGTGATGTGTGTGGCAGAGGGTTTGACATTCCTTAGCTGTGTAGCATTTAAATCTGCAGAACCTGTAACCCCTTAAGCCAAACATAATTCAGGGCTTTAATCCAATCCTGACTGGAGTGATATGACCAAAATCTCATATCCCCATAATCATTTCTTTCTCAATGTAATACGTTTTCTGCGATTTCTCTTGATTTGTATTATTTATGTATAATGACATTTATGATTTTACATCTTCAGTTGTGTGGTGTGAGGCTTCTGTGCAAATGTTTAAGAAGGTGAAAATATGAAATATTAATCTATAAACAAATGATAAGTCCAACCAAAAATATTCAACAATATAGAACAGTTAATCATAGTGGTGGTAAAATGATCAGTTAATAATGATACTGATTTGAGGTCATATTGCACAGCCTGTTATAGTGTCTCTGTTATTAAAGGTGTGATGTGTGAATGTTTCAGCTGGTGTTACCTGAGTACCTCATCCACGTCTTCTTCTGCGTGATGTTCCTGTGCGCCGCCGAGTGGCTCACTCTCGCTCTCAACATGCCCCTGCTGGCCTATCACGTCTGGAGGTGGGTGGAGCTCTCCCCGCTCAGCCAATCAGCACTTAGCACACTCATGTCACGCCAACACAAGTTCACCATGCTTCACAGGAGTTATATAGCGCACTGTCATCTGTATGTTTACAATAATATCCTTATGAAATAATAACAAATTTTTAATACTGTAATTCCCTTACTTACAGCCTAAGCCTAAATCTTAATCACTTAATCTTAAATGTGATCATTATGACGTTCAGATGAGACAAGGTTACAAACAGGTCATTTGTTATACATTTGTTACATTATTCAGTCATTCATTGTCTGAACTGCTTAATCGCTGGGGTCGCGGCGGGGCCGGAGCCTATCCTGCCAACTTACGGACGCAAGGCGGGGATCAACTCAATGTCATGACAAGTGCTTTATCTGTGCTCTTCTGTCCTCATCTCACCACTTTCATTTACCATGTTACAATCACACTTCCCAATGTTATAATTAAATCATTTTGATCTTCCCCCAAAACACATTCAAATTCTTTTTTGTGTGTGCGTGCAGGTACATGAGTCGTCCCATCATGAGCGGTCCCGGCCTGTACGACCCCACCACCATAATGAACGCTGATATTTTGGCGTACTGTCAGAAGGAGGGCTGGTGCAAACTGGCTTTCTACCTCCTGTCTTTCTTCTACTATCTCTACGGGTGAGTACACACACCAGCTTTTGCAGTTGCTGTGCTTTGTGTGTGCACTGATTCTGAGTATTGATCTGATCTCAGTGTGTAATTAATAATCTGTATATTCCTCTGAGAGGAGGAGACTCTGTAGAATTGGTCTGTTTAAACACAGTTGTCATTTTGTGAGCAATAGGTTTGTCTTTTTTGTGCGCTTCAGTGATGTAGATGAAGGAGAGTTATCAGCCCTTGAGGAACTGTCATTAAAACTATTACCCTTAACTAATAATGTTTCAAGCCGTGTGTCCTTATGTAAGAGTTGAAACATTATAAAGGTAGAAATGAGATTTTCTGTGACAGAGCTGCTCAGACAGACACTGGGGCTGAGCAATATCACCAAAATCTCACATCCTGCTACAGATATACATCATGATACTGTACATTTTCTGTAAATTCAATTAATTGTTTTATATAATGGGAAAACAGGAAAAAGTATATGTATTGAAACAGTCTCAGTTTCCTTTCTATAAAACATATAAAGCTTTTGTTTCTTTTTCTTGCTGCATTGTGATTTCTCTAAAATGTGCCGATAGTCTGATGGAACGGGACAGGAAAATTTGTAATTTCTCATTTTTTGGTCCTCGTTTGAGTCGCTGTTTCACAGAGTCAACAGTGGGTCTCCCCCATAGAGACAAAAGGAGAATTTTGGCACAAATGATGCTAAAATATTTTGCCATAAAGTGTAATAACAGTGTTGTGTAGAGCTATGAGGTTTAAATTTATTTTTTTTAATCCAGTGTATGTTCTCATATCGTACAGCTTTATAATCCAGTAGACGTGTAAGTCCAACTAGAGACGCACGATAAAGGAGTTATTGGCCGATGCCGATATCCAATGTTTTTTATGTGTATATGTTGAAACCGATGCTAATAAATGAGGATGGCAGAGTTGAGCACGCTCAGAAATTTGACGCAAAAATAACCCCATAGTTCTAACACACAGCACTAAGTCCAGAGCGGAGCGAGTGATGCTGATGATGGTGTGTGTGTTGTGCAGGATGATCTACGTGCTGGTGAGCTCCTAATGGCGAGCGCTGCGTATTGGAGCGAGGCCCGGTGCGATGGCCGGCCCCCGGCACTGCAGCAGAGCTCAAACCTGGACTTAACGCCACGTCTCTCTCTACCCTCGCTGCAAACACACGCCCCGCTGCCTCTCGCTCACCACCAGGGGGCACTGCAGCCGCACACCACCGGCCACCACTACAGTAGCCTTCACTGCCCCATACGTGCACACACACACGCACACAGCTGCCCCTGGACAAACTACACACACGTTTTCTTTCTGTGCTGTTTGATTTTCATTGAAATGATGTTTTTCTCATTTTTTGACTTGATATTCTCAGTTTCATGTCATCGTTAGCTTTTGATTTTGTTTGTGAAATGTGTTTGTTTGTGTGCCAAGTTTTAACAGGCGTGTTAAAGTTGCCGTGTATGGAACTGTGCTGAGTTCCTGTAAGAAGCTGCAGTTTTCAACTCTTGAAAGATGGAATAAGACCAGCTAGTAAGGCGGGAAGTAAGTCCTGGTCATTACTGAAACTTGCATCAGGAGGATTGATGGTTCCACACACGGCACCTTTAATGTGGTTTGGATTACGACTGAGCTGAGGAGCCGAGTCACGAGTTAAATTTTATTTTTGAGGACAGTAGAAGCTGTGTGAGCAGATGTGCTGTTGGTTTGAGTTCTCATGCGATTTCTCTTCTCCAGATTCAAACATTCAGTACTTTTACATGATAAAATCTGAATTAAACTGTCATTTGTGATGTTTTCTGTTATTTTAATGTTCTGTTGGTTTGTTGGCATCCCGTATTTCACAGCCTGGTTTCTTGTAGGCAACATCAACCTTTGATGCAGTCTGTGGGCCAGCGAGCCGTCTACTTTTCCGCCTGCACTGCTGTTGGTGTAAAACCATACGTCATGTTTGCTCACTACACGTTGACTTGCAGCTTCTTCAGTAATCTCTCCAGCTGGTGCTTGGACCTCGACTACAACGCTCCAGCTGTTGACAACTTGGTTTTAGTTTTGTGATTGTTTTTCAGTCTTGCCGCGGTGTGTGTTTGTGTGCAGGACTGTGCTGACAGGTTGTGTGCCTCTTTAGCTAGAAGTGGCTTGTTCATACTCGACACCACAGGACAAAAAATAAAATCATTTCCCCTTCTTTAACCTGGACGTGGCCAATCTGTTCTGAAATGATGTCCTTGAAGGTTGAAGTCATTTCAGAACAAAGCTGTGTTACTGGACATGTCTCTACATAGTTCTGCTTTTAAATGTTGATGAATTAGTACCATCACAGCTTTGCGCTATAGTTTATTTGACATGTACAACATTGTTTTGACAACATTAAATACGATATCATTTCAAGCATTAATCCTCATTACCGACTGAGAAATCATAAGCAGAAGTGGTTAGAGTTCCAGTATGCGGGAGGACGCGGCGTGGGTTAAAGACTACAGCAAAGCTCCACGTTCCCAGGTACAGTACCAAACAGTATCACCCAGCATTAAAGTGCTAAAAGAGAAAGGAAAGAAGAAACACGGCACCAGCTCTTCCACTCTCCATCATCACCACATGGAGGCTTCATCTGGACGCAGATCTCTCGCCACCGCTGCCTCTCGACTCCTGAAAGGCTGCAAACTTCTCCCGAAACTCGTGTAGGAAGTTGTATTGCTGAGAAACAGAACAACATAACCAGATTAACATTTACATGCTGGTAACTCACAATACAGTGGCATATTTAGCCTCGTTTACCTGCCACTTTAGAGAAACCTAACGCACTCATAGTTTTCATAAAGAATGTTACATTTGCTCATGCTTGCTTTTGGAGATTTGTAACCTACTTCTGTTTAAAATATTTGCTACAGTAACATCTATTAAATGAGTGGAAGTGTTATTGTAGCAAGTATTATAAATTAACTTTATTATTTTTAGGTATTTTCTGATGTCAATTTTGCATGTGCAGAAACGTTTTAAATCCTGCTGGCAAATGTGTGAGATGGTGGTTTAATGTCCTGAAGATGCTTCACCTTGACGGTCTGTATGGCGCCGTGTCCCCTCACCTCCCTCACCACATCTATGGCATTACTGGGCGTCATGGAGACGCAGAGCTGCATCAACAAACACGCTGCAACTGGAAAACACACACACACGCACTCAAACTATAGCAGTGACATTCACAGCGAAATACTTGAAAATATTAATTTGCAGGAATCTAAAACAAGTCTTACAGGTGGTGGCAGTTTAATCTCTTTAATATAATACATTGAAACATTTTACACCCAGTCAGAAATGGCAGCTCTGTATCTTGCCCTGTAATTTGTTCTGCAAATGTTTTCAAAAGTACTGTAGCATTCAGAACTGTATTCGCAGCAATGTCATTATTGTATTGCTCAACGCACCTTAAAATGTGTAGCTTTACAAAATACTGATAAAATCGTTTGGAACAAAGTGTCACTGTTGAAGGCGATGGACCACTCGGTTCCTGGGCTTGTTCAAATGGGACTTTACAGTAATCATAATAATAATAATTTTATTGTAAAAGCAATGAAACGACTTTTAAAAATCTGTCAACGTTTGTCAGTTATAGACAAAGATTTTTAAAAAGCTGGTTTTATGAGCCTACCAAATCAAAGTCAATGTGTAAATCAAAAAGTGAAATGGTAGTTTTGGAAAGCAAATGTCACCCTGTTCATATAAAAGAAATCAGGAGCTGCTCGAGTCATGCATTTCAATACGTCACTATTTTTAGATTCTTATTTCTGAGAGCTACAGTAATTGAATAAGTCTAACTGAACCCTAAAACCTGGTATTGTTTGTGAATTTGGAGGAAATCTCCTCAGGATTTCTACTTTAACTAATGTGTGTGTGATGAATGCTGGCTGGTGCAGTGACACTCACCGAGTCCAGAGCGGCCGAGACCTCCATAACAACTACACGAGGGACGAGAGGAGAACACCAAGCAGTTACACACTGATGTTGGCACATTTTAGAAAATACATGCTTAAAAGTCATTTTAAGTAGATTACAGCATAATATGTGAAATACTCATCTTGCTCTTATATCTATACCCTGCATTTGAACATAAACTTGTGCAGTAACGTCTTGAACATAAGAAACAAAAACGAAACAAAGCTGTGGCAGTAAAGCCCATAAATACAAAAATCAAAGCAGTGATTCTCCCCAAAACGCTTATTGCTCTCTAAAATCTTAAGCAATGCATAAGTAGGTGACGGGACGGTGATCTGTTCATTTTTGACATTTGTGTGATACTGACGGTGAGACAAAAGAAATTCCACCAGTGGTTTGAATGTCAGTTAGAGAAATAATATTCATTGTTAATCCTAAACTACTGCAGGGAGTAAAACAAATAAATGACTTTTAAAATACATCTTGGATTTGAGAAGCACAAAGTAAACCAACACCAGCTACTAAAAAGCTGTGAGGATTAAATGCTTTGCATAGTAGTGCTTAGGTTGAGATTTCCTCTCAGGGAGCTGGGTAAGTTTTTAAAGCCACTTTTGTGTAGAGGTGATTTCTGATAAAATATGTTGTATCTGTCATTGAGGAAGAGGAAGACAGAGTTGAGCACGTAAAGGCGAGATTTTGCTTACCATAGTTCCACTGCACGCTCAGAATTTTGGCACAGAATTAAAACATTTTGCACGCGCAGGCAGAATTGAGCGGGTAAAGACAAGAGATTTTGCTGGTGAACGTTCCACTGAGTGCTCAGAATTTTGGCACAAAATAACACCATACATTTTATAAAATGCCACCTCGGACTTTGGACATGCCTGGCACAAGTGCTACCTTTCCCTGAGTCTGTACAATAAAAAATTATCAGGCAAATCTAAGCAGTCAGTCCGATACCGATTGGTTGAACAAAAAACAATTCTCCAGATATTAATGATTTCCGAAATTACTGTGCATCCCTAGTTAAAAGCAATGAACGCTGTTACACTGTAAAAATGTAATGTTCATAATGCAGAGTTACAAGGCAGTTCGTTTTTGCCCCAAGCTGCTCCAGGGAAACTGTCCCTGAAATGTGGTAAAATGGAAGTCGCTCTGAATAACAACGTCCCCCAAATTTGAAAAGTGACAGTGTGAACTAAACACACACGCAGACAGACTCACTGCATGACGGTGGTGCGGTGGTGGAGCAGGCTGTCCTGCAGCTCCTCCAGGATTCGGCAGCACTGTGGCAGCTCAGGAGCACCCCCGTCGGGGAAGGGAAGGTGGTGCACACGGAGACCGCGCTGGGCGTAGAACTCCAACAGGCAGGGGACCCGGTACTTCACCAACTCCGCTCTCGTGCAGAATACAAACACGTCCCGCACTCCCTGATCACACAGCTCCCCTGGGCACACATACACCCACGCATAAGTGAACTTAGGGGTGTAATGATACATCAGTGATCAATAATCAACCAGCTCATTACATTTATCCAAAGTGAAATCATCAATCAGACATCATACATATGGTAACATCACCTCATACTGAACAGGAGCTTTATTTATCTTATCTTTTTCATTTAAATGTTTGAGCTCGGGATTAAAATGTGCTTCGATTTGACAGGATATGATGGTGTTCAATCAGAATATGATAGTGTCATATCAAACGCTGGCTCCTGAACTGCATGAAACAGTCATTGCATCGCAGCAGACCTTGTGATATCAGCAGAGATCAAATCTTCATCCACTGAGTTGATAAAATATCATATGACGAAACTTTATAGCTCATTTGAACCTCAAAGATTTACACTCCATTTGAAAATTTAAATAAAGCAACGAAATTCACAAATGTCACGTTCTCCATCACTTACTGACGTCTTTATCCAGGTTCCTCCTGATGTCCTTAAACCTACATCCTGTGCGGAAAAGAGGAGATTTAGATTTAGCTCCATGTCCAAAGGGAAGAAGGAAAAAACAAACCCCACACACACTGACCTGGTAGAGGACAAATGCCAATAGACTCAGAACACTGCACCACGGACAGAGACAACCTGCACACACACACACACACACACAACTTTTAAAACCAACTTTTTGGAGTGGGCGTATATCTTTGTGTGTGTCTGTGTGAGTAGGTGAGGGAGTGAGCGAGCAGGTGAGTGAACGAGTGGGTGAGCAAGCGAGTAGATGAAAGAGTGAGAAGGTGGGTGGGTGAGTAAGTGAGCGAATGAGTGAGAGAACAGGTAAGTGAGTGAGAGAGTGACTAAATGTGTAATGTGTTAGTGAGTGAGAGTAAATTTGTGAGTGATGGGGGAGTAAGTGTGTGAATGAGTCTGTGAGTAAGAGTGAGTGAGTGAGTGAGCAAGCAGCGAGTGTATGAGTGGGTTAGTGAGTGCATGAGTGAATGAGTGGAGAGGGAGTGAAGGGTGAGTGTGTGTGTGTGTGTGTGTGAGAGTAAGTACATGAGTGGATGAAAGAATGAGCGAAGAGGGAGTGAAGGGTCTGTGTGTCTGTGTGTGTGTGTGTGTGTGAGAGTGAGTGAGTGAGTGAATGAATGAGCGGAGAGGGAGTGAAGGGTGAGTGTGTGTGTGTGTGTGTGTGTGAGAGTAAGTACATGAGTGGATGAATGAATGAGCGGAGAGGGAGTGAAGGGTGTGTGTGTGTGTGTGTGTGTCTGTGTGTGTGTGTGTGTGAGAGTGAGTGAGTGAGTGAGTGGATGAATGAATGAGCGGAGAGGGAGTGAAGGGTGTGTGTGTGTCTGTGTGTGTGTGTGAGTGAGTGAGTGAGTGGATGAATGAATGAGCGGAGAGGGAGTGAAGGGTGTGTGTGTGTGTGTGTGTGTGTGAGTGGATGAATGAATGAGCTGGAGAGGGAGAGAGGGAGTGAAGGGTGTGTGTGTGTGTGTGTGTGTCTGTGTGTGTGTGTGTGTGAGAGTGAGTGAGTGAGTGAGTGGATGAATGAATGAGCGGAGAGGGAGTGAAGGGTGTGTGGGTGTGTGTGTTTGAGTAAGTACGTGAGTGGATGAATGAATGAGCGGAGAGGGAGAGAGGGATGGAAGGGGTGTGTGTGTGTGTCTGCACGTAGGCACGTGGAGGGATGAATGAATGAGCGGAGAGAGAGGGAGTGAATGGTGTGTGTGTGTGTGTGTGTGTGTGTGTGTGTGTGTGTGTGTGTGTGTGTGTGTGTGAGTGTGTGTGTGTGTGAGTAGGTGAGTGGATGAGTGGAGGGCGAGTGTGAAGGAGGTGAATGAGTGAGTGGGAAGTGAACACTCACCAGGAGATTTGTAGAGGAGTGTAATCTACATCCACAACCTCCTCTTCATCAGAGGAATCAAACTGGTTTAACCTCATCGCGCGCGTCTGTTACAGAGAGTCCACATGTGATCATTCAGCATTAACATTAATATTGATCCGGGTCTCGACTCGTCAACATGTATTACGTCTCCGCGCGGATGGCGCTTTGATTATGATTATGATTATGGTAATGAGTTGAATGTGATATTTTTGTGTTTTCTCACCTGCTCACGCGCTCGGAGGCTCTCCACACTTTTCAAAATACTCGACCTGCACGAAGCAGCCAATCAGGTCGCGGCCCGGACAGAGACCCGCCCACCCGCTCCAACCACACCAATCAGAACGCAGAGTCGGGAAGCTGCTTCCTGTTTCCGGGTTCATTACAGCGCCATCTGCTGGAGACACACCGACACTGAAAACAGACACGTTTTCTGTGACAAAAATCAAGAAAACCACGGCCTTGTGTTTACCTATTGAAATGAACCAGCCATTCAAATACGGGATATTAATAAACCGTACATTTCTTCATCATTTTGTCCAAAGAGCCAGACTTCATTGTGCTTTTTTAATGTAGATTCAGAATTCATGATTCTTTACTTGTCACATACATGGTTATACAAGTGTAGCCAGAACCATCCTAAAACATCCTAAAAACACTAGAGTAAGAATAGAATATATATAAAAAATAAAAACAATATAGAATAAACGTTCTCAAGAGGTTCATACTTAAGACAGTAACTGTACCTAAACATGTGCATATTTCAGTAGAAATATGAATCTATTTAAAGTGCAATGTGCCCTGTTGCAGAATTAACAAATACACATACAGTTGTTTAAAGGCAGGTGGGTGACAGTCTTGAGGAAGTGTTTACCTGTATACCTGTTTGTACGCTGTAATACATCACAATGCCCGTTGTGTCATTTCCTAGCAACATTTACAGAAATTAGATTCAAGATCTTTGCGTAGTACTGTACATTCATGTTAACATTTAAAATTCCAACTTAAATCTAATCAGTGTGATGGTCCGATTTGAACACACCGACTCTATTTGTTTCCCCCTTTCTAAATGATAAAATATTTATGAGAAATAACAAATACAGTGACCAACATATGATTTTTTAAAAATCATATACAGTACATATGCTGTATTTCTCTGTACCGTCTCCCTCTTGTGGTTTGACAGTAGATGTAAAAGCTCTCTTCCTCCTCCAGCTCCATCAGGGAGGATTCTTGGTGTTGAAGGTTTCTCACTCACCTCACACCGAGGACTTTTACTAGAGTTGATTTATTTAATTAATAAATTATAACAATACATAAATAATAACATTATACGTTGTGTTTATAAATTAGACAATATAAATGCATTTATTAATTTATTTAGCACCTTTCATACATCTGAGCGCAGCTTAAAGTGCTTTATAAAAAGTGCAAGTGAAGATTAACAACAATAAGAATCAAAACTAAACGTAAAAACTAAATCAACACTAAACCTTCTGCGGTCCATTTTTTAAATGTGTTTCCATTTTAATCGTTGCTAAATGAGAGTAACACCTGCAGAGTATGTGTGATATTAATATTTCCAGTGTTTGTAGGGACTCGCACCTGTCCGCTTCACTTGGCGCTACGTCTCGGTTACCGGGAGCGGCGCCGCTGAGCGCACTGACGCACCTGCGGACGGTTACCGGGGACGGAGCGAGACACCAGCGGGAAAATCACGGGCTTTCGTGGGGAACACGGTGCGGGAGTGTGTGTGGTCACGGTGCTGTTATGCGGCTCCAGAGGGAGAGACGGAGAAAGAATCCGCGGTGCGAAGTGTGACCTGGTGAGAGTTCCACTCTTCTCTCCATCTCTCCATCTCTCCATCTCTTCATCCATCACGACCTCTGTCTCTCTCCATCGCTATCTCTCTTGATTTCTCGCTCCACAACATTATTCTGTCTGTTTTCTCTCATCCTATAATATTCACACCTGCGTGCTGTATCTGTGCTTCTCATACTGATGATTACTGTGAGCACATTTGCACTGATTTTAGAGCTATACTATCTTTATACAGAGAGTGTAGTATATTTACTATTATAGTAGACTGTTCCTACTTATCCTCACTCTAGTGTTTGTCTGAATTATGTCTGTATTGTCCACGGCACCGTTTTGGTCCGAGAGGACGTTCTACTGGACCATGATGGTTTGAGATTTTGAGTCTACTTCATGTTTTAATAAATATGGTTGAGATCCCAGTATCACTCTACTTGACATGATTGGAGTTTATATGTCCGTGTGTCTATCTCAGTGTTTACTGTATTTACAGTAGATTAAAATTGCAACAACTTTTAGACATATTTAACTCGAGATGCAAAATATTAATCCATCTATCTGTTCGTGGCATGTTGTGTGTGTGTGTGTGTGTGAGGAGGGAGGCTGTAGTCTGCAGGGTGGAGCTCTTTGGCAAGTAGCACTTCCTCCCCCAGGGGAACTGCTGGCAGGGCAACGTGCCGCAGGTTTGCAACCAAACTCTCTTTCTCTCTCTCTCTCTCACACACACACACACACACACTCACACACACACACACACACACACACACACTCACACACACATACACACACACACACACACAAAGCCAAAAATGATCTGGCCCTCTCCAGAGACTATTCATAGGACTCTGAGTTGACTGGGCTGAACCAACACACACACAGTCGACGTTCCACAGTCTCGTAAAGCACACCACAAATGACAGATTCAGAGTCTCTGAAGTCTTCCAGTTATTCACATTCTGTGTGTACAGTGTTCTCTCTAAACACAACTAATCCATTAAGATATGTGATGGTGTGTGTTTGCAAACTTGTGTTTGTGTAACTCTGTTATTTGTAGCTACAGAGAATGAAGTCTCACAAGGGAGATCTGGTGCAGGAAATCTCAAAGGTAAACTACACCCTCTCTCTCCCTCTGTTCCTCTCTCATTCTCTCGCTCTGCAGAGTGTAATTGTATAGTTTGTGTTATTCCTACACAACTGTCTCGCTCTCCTGCACTCACTCCCTGTTCTCTATCTTTCTCATGCGCATACATAACTGTCAAAGTTCTAACATAACGTACAGATCCAGCCCTCAGCAGGTACTTCTGTTACTTCAGACTTGTGCATGAATGTGAATTAAAGATTTGTGTGTGCAGCTGCAGGCGATGGTGTTAGAGCTCAGGGCCGGTTTCTCCCGTGCTTTACTGGAGCTCAATCAGATACAGTTGGGGGACACGGAACTGCAGTCGCAGCTGGAGGAGACGCGTCACGGCTGCAACAAGCGAGCGCTGCACCTCGAGACCCTGGTGCTGTCACTCAGAGTGAGGGAACACACACACATAAACACACAGATGTACGAATGTAAACAGCTGCAGTGATGTTTCACCCATGCCCTTATGCCCTTTTGTTGTGTGTGTGTTTTAGGAGGAGCTGGAGGAGATTCGCTGTCAGATTCGTCAGCTTTGTGGTGATCAGAACAAATCAGAAGTGACCTGCAGCAGTGTGGAGACACAATGTGACAGGCACAAAAATCGCCTTAAAACTCGCCTTAAAAACTCTTACTGTAGTCATTCATACAACACCTACACACTCTGGAGCCAGTCACCCGTATACATGCAGTTTATGTGTATATTGCTATGTATTTAGCAGTGTCTTTGTTAAATATATGCATATGCACATAAACTGCATTTTACTGTTAAATAGATTGCATTGGCACATAAAATGCTGGTCATTATTACTAAATATACTGCATATGCACACAAACAAACTGCATGCATAATGTGTAATATTGTAATATGTGAAATGGACTGTGTGTGTGTGTGTGTGTGTGTGCAGTGCTGCTGGCTGCAGTGGAGTTAAGAACGGGACGGCGGTTAACGGAGTTAGCGATGATAGCGGCAGCACCTTGACCCCGCCTCTTTGTTCAGTGGGCGGAGCTCTGCTGCTGCACTGCTACCTGCAGGGGCTGTGGGCGGGGCACGGCGGAGGTGAGTTTACTTTAATTCGACATCATCATCATCATCTGAACTCCACCTGTAGGTGTGTGACTGAGCAGGTGTGTAACTCATGTAACTCATGCAGGTGGAGATTCACAGGTGAGCTCCAGAGGGGCGGGGCTACAGAGTCACACACTGCCAGGTAAACGTCTGCATTTCACTGTTATATGCACATAATATATAATAATATATGCACATAAACTGCATGCATAAAGTGTAATATGTAATATGGCCTGTGTGTGTGTGTGTATGTGTGTGTGTGTTTGGCTCAGGTGGACGGCGGCGGCGTGTGGCAGCGTCTCTACTGCGGTCAGAGTGGGACTACGTGTCCAGTCTCGCTCACGTCCTCCAAAAATATAAAAGTCCACCTGCAGCGTCTGCACAGGCAGAGTTACAGTAAGTTCACATTCCAGCTGGGCCTGGGCAATATGACTTACATTTTAATCACGATATGTTTGGACCAAATGTTGATAATCAATATGTCAATATATTTTTTCCAGATTTTACTCAAAAAGAAGTCATTTATATGCAGTGTATATAAAATAAAATAGAAGCATTAATGTTACATGTAAAAGTAATTTATATTGTATTAAAAAAATTATATTATATAAAAAGAATAATATATATAAGAGCATTTATTTATTGTTCTCATATTTAGTTTTTTGTACTTATTATTTTTTAATTATTATAAAATGTTCAAAAACAGTTTTATAAACTGTGGGAAGAACACGCGTACACATGAATTACACAATTAATTGTGTGCAAATATTTTGCAATAAGTAGTCTGTTGGCTGCTTCATGTTTTAAGGATGCTAAGCAGGAGGCAATTAGCTTTTTGTGATTTGAATTAAATCAGGAGGGTTAGGGTTATCAGAAAGATATCAGCAGACGTGAAATTGTTGTTCACTGAATCGATGTAATATCAAATCGTGATTTAACTTGTGATTTACACACCTATTTTTCACCCGTCTCTCTCTCTCATCTTGTCAGTAAGGCATTTGCCAGACACGTGGATCAGATGCTGCAGCGCCACCTGCTGTTCCGGAACTCTCTTGAGGAGTGCGTGAGTGGGGGTCAGTCCGTCTCAGCCGTGGGAGACGCTTTCACCAAACTGACCGGACAGGACAGTGTACGTTCAAACACTTCTTCAGCAGCGTGGAGTTCATCAGCCATAACATTACGACCACCTGCATAATATTGAGTAAACAAACATGATGTGCTGTAGGTTCGGCCACGTTACTGTCAAAACTACAAACCAACATTTTCAGCAATTTGCTCTTGGATTAGACAACCAGGGTTGGTGACGCTACTTTTAAACAGTGCCTTTTCCAGTTCCAAGCTACTTGTGATTAAAAGTATCTGAGCTACACTACAAGCTGCTGTTTTAATATAGTTACAGAGCAAAAGTAACTACATCTGAGCAGTGATACTTGAGTATTTGTGCTTAATTATAATGAATTATAAAGAGTGATTGTCATCGTGATCCCAGCACAGCACACAGTGCACCACAGCCAGCAGAGCTCTGCTTTTGACCCATCCATGAAGGAGCAGTGGGCAGCTTTGGCAGCCCCGAGGAGCAGTGCTTGGGGGACAGTACCTCGCTCATGAGTACCTCAGTGGTACCTTTACCGGTCCGGGACTTAATCACAGAGCTAACTTCCTAACTGTTACACTACTAAAAGATTACACTACCTATAAAGAATAAGTTTTAAGTGACATGTTGGAAGAAGAGAGTGTTTAGATGGAGATGTGCTGATTCAGTTGACTAGCTACAATCACAGTTTGGCCCTCGTTGCTCAAATCCTCATGCTCACCCGTTCTTATGATTCCAACCAGGGCTGGGCGATATGAAAATTCAAATCACAATATTTTCGGAACAATGATGATATTCATATATTTTACCTACCCAGATTTACACTAACAGACGTCAAGCATTTGTACTGTTTGTATGTTCATTTATTTGGGTATATGATAGACAGTTAATATACCCCACTCCCGGCCAGGTGCCATGGTAATTAGGATATAGCATGTTATTGACTTCACCTGTCAGTGGTGATAATGTTATGGCTGATCGGTGTGAAGCCATAAAACAGCTGGTAAAACTATGAGTAAGTGGTTTTCTACCTGCAGCAGTTTGGTTTTATTTTAAACCGGTGTTTTCCACAGACGGCTTTTTGTGATGCATATCTCGGATACACGACAACTCTGGCAACTATCTTATCTACAGAGTTCAGCAGAGAACAGCCGGACAAACAGCAGAACTCACAGGCAAGACTGAGCTCTCTTTCTCTCTCTCTCACACACACACACACATACACGTACACACACACACACATGCGCGCGCGCACACACACACACACACACAAAAAAGCACTATTTCACTGAACAATGTAAAATACATATTTGCAAAATATCTGATTAAAATATTTATTTTACCTGGTTAATGGGGCTCCTGAACCTCAGCGCAAAGCGTCTGCAAATCCGGGCTGTAAGATGTCACCTTGATCTTTACATCATTATATGTTCTATTTTCTTCAGATGTTTTTCTTTCTTATATTTATCCATGCTTAGCCATTTTATCCATCTGGGGTCGAAAAGCTTGATGAATACACGGCGGTTTGGCGGGCATAAAGTGGCTTTTGTGATGCATATTTTGAGCGACAAAAAATTAAACACGTATTTTAATGTTACAAGATCACAATAATCTTCAAATTCCAAACTACAATTAAAAAATAAAACTACGAATAAAAATAAAATACACTTAAATTGAATACGCATTCTTTATTTTCCAAAGCCACAGGGAGCCGCAACATAAGGATGAAAGAGCCGTGGGTTGCCGACCCCTGATATAGGGGAAAAAGATAAAAATGAGAATAAAAAATATAGCAGAAAAACTTAGCAAATGCCAAAAACTGTGGTGAAAAAAGCAAAACACAAGTAATAAAGTCAACAGTTTGAAATATTCCCTCAAAAATGACCATGTGGCAGCAGTTGAACATTTTATACACTAAATAAACCAGTAGAAATGAGAGTTAAAGTAAAACAAGGAGTGATAAAGGGGTTCAAGGGGATGAAAAGGTCAGGATGATGTCAAGAAGGGTTTCACCACAATACGATATTATACTGATTCTATGGACATCACAAAGTCTGCTATGATACGAGTTCCATTTGATTCAGTTCAGGAGCCAGTGATGGACATGAGACGATATCATCAGCTGATTTAACGCCATCACTTCCATTCATATCACATCACAAAAACCAACTAAAATATCATGCCGTTTTTATTCCTGAAGTCAACTAACCAACTTTTAGATGAAAATATGTATGGCATCTGGGGCAGTTGGTAGCGTAACGGTCAGGGTATTCACCCCGTGATCAGAAGGCCCGTTCTTGTACAAGTACCACTGAGGTACTCACGAGCAAGGTACCGTCCCAAAGCACCGCTCCCCGGGTGCTGCCGTAAGCTTCCCATTGCTCCTTCATGGATGGGTGCTGTTCATGATGACAAATAATCACTGATCAATAAAATTTATTATGGATTGATACTATGGGCTCACTGAGTAGTGAATCAATATATCGATGTCACACCCCTATGAACAGTAACAAAAGCTGTGAGTGGGTTTAGTGCCAAAAAGTAGTAAGAAGAATAACAGCAGTGGTGTTGTGTGTTAACAGGAGGAGAGATTTTGGCTGCTCTCCCTGCTTTTAGCACCTGTGTCTCGCCTTCGCACCTACCTGAATACCATACAGGTGAGACGTAAACGAACACACACACACACACACACACACACACCTTTACATTACTGTAGACACCCTCGTCTCTCTCTCTCTCTCTCTCAGCTGTTGCTGGCCAGTTGGAGCAGTGTGCGCTCAGACTGGCGCCCCCTACAGGACACCGAGCAGCTGCTTCAGAAGCTCTGCACACGCTGTCACATGACCCTGGAAAGGGCGGGGCACTGGGCTGAGGGGGCGGGGCCTCTGAACAGGTACGTCTCATCTCAACAAGATGTCAATCAACAGCAGCTAAACCCACTACTGATGCGATGGAAGTTCACCTGTGGGTTTTAATGAATGACATTACATTTTAATTCAGCATTCCAACTAGTATTAGATTCTGCCGAGTTTTGATACTGTGAGCAACTAATCTGCAGGCCATTTTTACACCACAAGTTTACAGATGTTTTATCCATAACTTGACCAACACAGGCTAGATTCAGCAGCTTCAGATTAATATCAAACCAATTACCACAGCTCATAAACACAGCATTATTAATACCACCTTTTGTTCAGTTCGTCCGCCGCTGCCCTCAGCAGCAGGTTTTGTACCGAGAGTTTTGACAGCAGTCGCTCCGCCTTCACCCGATATCGCTCCAGCACAAGAGCTGGCACTGCCCACTGCAGCGTGGGCAACGCCACGACCGCCAGCGGCCACCAGAGGGAGCACTGCCACCTCGCCGTGCCACAGCCACTACTGCCCCCTGCTGGCATTCTACGGTAACTACACTTTAACATCTTCACAAACTGTCTCTAGAGCAGGGATTTTCAAGCAAAAATCTACACAATATATTGACTGATATTTTTTGTTCTGTCCAATTTTACATTAAAATTTATATTTACTCTTTTATGTTCTTAAATTTTGAGCTACTTGCATAAAGAAACATCTTTGTATGACATATGGCATCAAATCAATATCAATATCACAATAACCTCAATTAAAATGAATAATGGATTATTTTGTTGTTTTTGTTTGTCTTTTCCCCTCATAGTTCACTGATGAAGTTTATACTGTCAATATGCTCAACTATCAATGCTGGAACATTATTTCAAATCACTAGTTCATTTACACAGATGTAAAGTAGTTGCAAATAGAGCAGTCAGATGACAGCACGTGCCAGTATGTTTTAATGCACCCCAAAAGCACAGACATTACACACTGTGAACAGTATTTGGTGGAATCTATTTTATTGATATACTCGATATATTGACTTGCACAATATGAGCAATATTTTTTATGCTTCAAAATAACTTTTGCAATATTAATTGTATATATTAAATTAATCGCATTGTGATCGTTTCTAATGATGCATTAAAACATGTTGTTCATATTGTGCTACTTGATATATCACCCAGCCGCCGTGATTTTGTCTTTCCCTTCCTCAGTAACGGCCATGAGCGTGTTTGCGATCAGCAGCTGTCGCCCTCTTGTGGTGGCGGTTGGTCAGACGGCTGCGGGTGGAACTGCCGACCCGGTGACTGCACCCCCACTCCCCTCTGCCAAATGAAACTAATTTCGCCCGTTCACCGCCCCCAGCAGCTGTTCCTAAACCCCGTCGCTCCGCCAGCGCACCCTGCAGTTGACCTCCAGTCCAACCTCAAGTCCCCGTCTGGCCTTGCCGAGCGGCTGTGCGGGTCCCCGGGGCCCGATGGCGTGTGTCGTGCCGAACTTTACCCTCTGCCACATCGGCTTGACGACGCAGACACGGACGCGGATGTCGGCGACGCCTCAGTTTTCGACTACTCTTCGGTAACGACCTGCAGTCCGGACACAGCCACGCCCGGCCCCGGGGCTGAAGAGGATGAGGAGGACGACGAAGAGGACAGTGAGATTCCCGTTCTGCTAAAGCCATCGTACACGGCTCAGCGCCCCCTAGGGGCCACGTCGGGCCCTGCGAGGGAGAGCAGCGTGTGCACGAGGTGGCAGATCCCCCGGGCGGCACCGCTACCCTCACAGGTGGGTGGGGTGGGGTGGGTGCAGGGCGTTGTCATAACAACAAACTCAAAGCTACAAATTCTTTGTAAATGACGGATTACAAACAATGATAAAGTTAACAGTGAACTAAGATATATATATACTGTATATATTTTTTAATGTAATTCTGAATGCTGTGATGCTCTGATGCAGTAAAAACTAACATGACTTGCCACATTAACAGCTTTTTGCCTAATTTCAGCACTAACGTCTCATTTCTCTCATTTCTGTGATGTATGTCTGTCTTTCTTTTCGGTGTATTTTTCAGGCGTCCCCATCCTATTTAGTACCTATTTATATTAGTATTAGTACTAAAGCAAATTCTCAATACGTGAGGATGTACTTGGCCACATCATCCTGCCTTCACTTGACTCTATTCTGGTCCTGATTCTTGGTTCAGGTAAATGTGGTGGAGTCGGGGACGGGGCGTCGTCGCAACACCAAAACCCTGCGCAGGATTCCTGCTGGTGCCTTCCGTCCCATCTGGGGCGCTCCCTACAGACAGGTTTGGGACTAAAAGGCTTAACTCACACACACACACACACACACACACACACTCTATTTTAAAGTCAAGTGAAGTTTTAAACTTCTAACATGATAAAATTAGATTCCAAGTTTTAAAAGATTATTTGACTGCAACTAAAAATATGAATTTTCCAGTAAATTCATTTCATTTTGGTTTTAAGAACATACACTAATAACTATATTGTTCTTTTGATTTTCATTTTTTAAAAATGAATGAAGGAATGATGCGCAGATTCCTAAGTCTGTGGGAGGAAACTTATGTACATTGTTGCTTCTGTGTGTGATTGTAGGGAGATTCAGCTCCTGCTAAGGAGAGCACAGTGTCTTTCAGCAACACAACCCAGATCATAAACTCACAATGCCAGAGCGAGTCCTCACGGTAAGAGGATTAATAGCTAAACTTGTGCAACTTAATTATTACTAGGGGTTTAACGATACATCAATTCAGTGATCAATGATCCAAAATGAGAACATTGATCAGACATCATCCGTAACTCGCGAATTAACATTAGCATTTAAATTAATCATTTATCAGATGTTAAGACAGGATATGATAGTGGTATTGGACATTGGATGTCTGGCTCTTAAATCTGTTTTCATCGTATCATATCGTAGCAGACTTTTTGTGCTATGAGCAGATCTCAAATAGTTATCCATTGAATCAATATAATATTGTATTGTGATGAAACTCAGGACTTAATTATTAGCTAGCAACAGCACAATTAAACAAGTATGAATACAACTCCCATCGTTTAACCTCCCTTGTCACCTTCTGGATCCCAGCTCTAAATTTCTGTATCTTCAGGTCGGTTTGTCGAGGCGCTTGTGGCAGTCCGGTCGGAGCTCAGAGAAGGGGCGGCCTCTGGGAGGAGAGCGAGGACAGCGAGGGTCCGTGTAGCACTGTCTAATACACACACACACACACACACACACACTTTTCAATCCAACTTCAACAGGAAATTTACCTGCCTTATCCACTTCCAACTCACCTCTTCCATACGGAATATCAGGAACGATCCGGAGCCGGATTTCTAGCCCGGTCTGCAGCACAGCGACTGCCGAAAATATCACCAGCACCAACACACTCACATATCACCTGCCCAGGACATGTGAACAACAGCAGAGTTCTTTTCTCATTCACTCACAGTTGCTGATTGTTTTATATTGTGATTAGGGCTGTGTGATATGAGCAAAATATCTCAATAATAATAGATATACACGCACACATCACGCTGTAGAATTATAGAAAATTAATAGTTCAATAAATTAACTTATATGTAATGTCTCATGGAAAAGACAATGAAGCAACTGAAATAGACTGAAAAACGTTTAAAAAGCAAAAATGAATTTAAATAATATATTTATGTTATTGAAACACATTTTCAGTCTGTGATGAACTGAAAGCTTTCCTCTGATGCTGGATATGCACTGATATTCTGGTGTAATGTTGCAGGGAAATAAGTTGGAATTTTTTCGGCTCTCGTTGTTTCACAGCATTATGGAGATGTGGCAGTGGCCTAAACGATCAGCAGGTGTTAGTGGTGTAACGATATACTGATTTACATCAATTCAAAGATTGAAAATCCCATTTTTATTAAAAGATTGAGCTCAGGAAGAATTCAACTGATGTTTTAGTTGCTTTTTGTGGTTTGTTATGAATGGAATTGATGATGTTACATAAGATATTGATTGCTGGCTCCTAATTTGAATTTTATGATCTACACCCCCAATACCAATGTATCGATACATCCCTCTCCAATAATCATATTGCACAGCCCTAACTGTGATCTCTGCACTTTATTGATCTGCATGTCAGATGATTATAACCTTTAGAGTTTGTCAGTAGAACGTTAGAAGGTGTAAAAATAAAAAGAGAAGCATCACGTTCTGTACAAAATAAGACAGGCTGTTTATTAATTAAGTCCCATAGAGAACATGATGAACATGAGAACAAGACCCAACTCGGTGAAGCATCTCTCCCTAACACACACACACACACACACGCGGCCTGGGCTCGGGAAACACAAGCAGCCTCACCTGTGGGAGAGTGACGAGGACGAGTGTGTGTGTGTGTGTGTAGACAGGATGTGACATCATTCGTGGAGCCCCTTCTAAGGGCCAGATAAGGCCAGTTTTCCGCGGAATAGTTGTCCGCGGCGACCCCTGCAGGCGCTGCTGGTTTACGGCACTTTTCTCTCATGAGAAAGGAACACAGCGAGGGAGGACGAGCGCGAGAGTCGGGGAACGAGAGCCGGCCAGGAAAAAGAAACGTTCAGGTCTCAACTCCGTCTACGAGACTACTGATGCAGGCCGTTTCCCAAAGCACAGCCGAGTCTGGACACGGGCAACTTGCGGGTCATTTGTTCACTGGTCTTCACATTAAAATGAAAACCTTAAAACGCAACAAACACATTTTTTCAATATTCGTTTCCAAGACCAAGGTGCTCGTATTGCACTTTCTTTTTATTATTTTACAAAGGGGGGAAAACTTCCAATAAAGGAAGAGTCAAATCTTTTGCTGCTAAGAAACAAAAGAAAGTTATTGTAAAATTTGGACTACCTGATGTTTAAATATGTACAAATGTATCATTTTTTCTACAGTGCAAAAAACAAAGACAAACTGCACTCATATTCCATTATATATATACAGCATGTTCTCCATCTATCCATCTAGTGTGTGTGCAAAATGAGAACTCATAACGACCTTTCAGGTTTGGAAACAAATATTGGAACTAAACAATAAATAAGCATTTTTTAAATTTTGTTTGTAATGTGCACCAGGCTGAAGGAGAGCGAGTGTATGTGTGTGTGTCTGGTCAGCTTGGTGAAGGCTTTAGTGGCTGTAGTAACACAGGCCGGGCAGCAGCTATAACACGGGCAGCAAGTATGTGAGGGAGAAGATAAGAAGGCACTAGGACACTTGATGGAAGGGCACTAGGTAGGGGACATGCATTACTGACAAATATGGGGAAAAATGGTGATTTGGATGATTTGATGTTTGAATGCACACATGTATTGACTGTAAAGCAGAAGTGATAACTTTCAGACAGGATTAGCAATAACGTGGCTTATTTCAATCCCAATTAGAATGTGAGTGTGTACTGCGTTAAAATGAAAGGCACTAGTTAGTGTGTGAGGCGTTTGGGACACTGCCTGACTTAAAAAGGACAGAATCCGTGAATCATCAGTTAATTTTTTACACTTAAAGCAAATCTCAAATATACAGTATATATATATAAAAGGGTCGAGCGATTCGGCCGGGACGATTATCAGGGCCTGATATCAGCCATTTTACAGATGATCAGTATCAGGCTTTAATTTTGACCATCACCGATACTAAGTAATTACAAGATGAGCTGCTGTTTGCTCTCGACTCACTGCTTCATTTAACGTCCCGCCCACAACACTCTCTGACCGGCTACATGTCACACCAGCAGTATGAAGGGGAGTGATTATTTGTCATTTTGAACACAGCGCAGCCCACAGAGCGCCACATTGAAATGTGAGCTCTGCATCTGACCCATTCGTGAAGGAGCAGTGGGCAGGTGACATGGGCAGCAGCCAGGCAGCAGTGCTTGGGGACGGCACCTTGCTCACGAGTACCTCAGTGGTAACTTTTAACAGTCCGGGATTCAAACCGGCGACCTTCTGATCACAGGGCGAACACCCCACCGTTACGTCACCAATTGCCCCAGAGTAGCCAATCAACGCAGCCAAGCCTTGTTGTCACTCGCACCACACACACACACGAGCACAGCGTGAAGCAGAGACGTCTGTAAAGTTCCACATTTTGACTTTTGTTTTTTGCATATCGGTTCCAAATATCAGTTACTGACCCAGTTAACTAGCAATAATCAGTATCGATATCAATATCAGCCCTAAACAAACCAACATCGGTCAACCTCTACTATATGGAAGTGTAGATGAGAATAAATAGCTTTGTGTTGTTGCTTGGCAGTGAGAGAATTAATCTTCATCATCTTTTGGTTTTTGGGGAACGTGCATCGATAAACAAACCAAACTGTAATATGAATGCACATACATGTAGGAAAACAACTCGTATATTTTCATCTTGGTGTTGGAAACAATTTTTGAAATAAATGTTTTTTAGGTTTTAATATGACTGTGAAAAATGAATGAAGGACAGAGTCGGGGAGCAGATGTTGGGTTTTGGCTCACGCCTCTAACAGTACAGCCATAAAGTGCAACAAAAACGGGGAATTAGAGAAGGCTCAAATCATCACACACACACACGTATATACTGCTTTAAACACATCTCTCGTTTAACAGGATGAAGAAACGCTGATGGACAGAGTGAGACGGACGAGTAGATGAGGGCAGCGGCGGGGGCAGTCGGGCTGATTGTCGGGTCGTTAATAATCTGCGTCTCATTTGTTCATTGGTTGTTCAAATTCAAACCCAAACCCTACAAAATCTTCAATATTTATTTCCAAATCCAAAATCAACAAATATGATTTCCCGTTCTGCACTCATTAAAAAGTATTCATACTTCATTGACTGTATTAAAAGCAGAGGCAGGTTCACAGACGGAGAGTTGATATATTTGTTTGAGCGTGTGTACTTCAGGACCAAAAATGGGACATGAGAACCTGTTTTCTGGCGCTCATCACGCAAAATGGGACATCGGCAAAGAACTCGATATTCACTTTTTAGGGGGCCATGCCGTGGAACGCTGCGTGGAACCCTATTGGAATCGTGCTGATTTTTTTTTTTTTTTAAATTCTGCCTTAAAATGCGTTGTGGAGAAAAAACTGTAAGACCTAGAGCTTTGAGATTTGGCGGGTAGGTCCGGTACCCACCCACTACTCAGGCAAAAAAACTGCACCAAAATAAGCTATTTTGTGTTTTCCAAAACAATTTGCATTTTGCCTAATAACTTTTGAACCGTAGCTCCGAGTCTCAAAAATCTTATATCATCTCATTCCTTGGGTTAAGACGAATTTTTTAGACCCTCGCATCTATTTCTGCCATATTTGATCTTTTGCTAATTTGCATCAAATGAAAATCCATCTTTTTCGAACTAGTCTCTGGATTTTTGTCCAATCTGCATGCAACTGGTATCATTTGAATCCCAAGACATTCTTCTTTAATTATTATCGAGCACATTTTTAATTTAGGTCTTCATTTTTTTGTAATATGCAAATAAATGTGGTGGGCTTGGCATAGGACTGCAACACCACACACCGAGTGTCATAGAAATCCGGCTCTGGGTGGGCTACAGCTCTGAAATTTGGCAGGTAGGTCTGGCACCCCTCCCACTACTCAGGCAAAAAAGAATTGCACCACTCTGCCAGTTGGTGGCGCTATAATAAGCTATTTTGCGTTTTGCCTAATTTCGAACCGTAGCACCCTAGATAAAAGGATGAAACGTGTCATATTTCAACGTCTGTCCACTTCGATTCGTCAAAAACTGATAAAGCTGCAAACTGCATGGCCCCCGTAATCACTGCTTGCAGTTATATTTATTTTGGTTTTGGAAATGAATACTGGGGGAATAATTTCTTGGCTTTCAGGTTTCTGAAAAACAAATGAACAAATAATGCACAGCTTGTAAATGAATGCTACTGCTGTCTCTGTTTATGAGCTGCTATAGAGAGAAAATAACACTTTTGTACAGATTAACCCAGTTAGCGAACAACACACACTCACACTCACCTGGCCGTAGTGTACAACTTTTTGTTCTAAGCGTTATGAAGGCAAAACGATTCTTTAGACACATTTTCAAGCCTTTTGGTTTTTGTTCAGTAACAGTGTGAAGAAAATAAAAAGGCACGTCTGAATTTGGGGCAGAAAATCCTCCTCCCGCTCATGGTCATCCTTCCACTAAATCAAAACGTTCAGCGTGTGGATATTCGGAGTGGCTCGTCAAATTCGGGGAAAGGTAGCGCGTCCACGTCTCTGCGTTTGCGTGAATTTAAGACATCATCTTGGCTGTAGAATAAATGGCTTTTAAATAGAAAGTTCAAGCCTCAGAGACTCTGAAAGCGAGCCAAACCGCTCACTTCCTCCTGAACTGCACCGTCTCGGGTCGGAGGGCATGGCTGTAAGTTAAAAAGGCAGCTTAAGAAAAAGGCGCGTTCCGGCGACGTGGGGGAGGGGTCGGTCACCTTTGACCTTTCTCGTCCTCCTATGCAGTAAGACTGTGGTGGTTTTCGGAGGTGAAGGCGGCGTTGGCTTGAGGCGAAATTTGCTGTTGAAATGTCGACGTCCTCGAACGGCAGCGACCACCGATGAAGTGTCTTATTTTTAAGGTGTGTGTGTGTGAGACACGTCTAACATAAACACACACACACACACACGTTGTCCGGCTTTAAGACTGACGTAGCATCACAGTGTCTGTCGTCCACCGTCCCGGAGTTCAGTCTATTAAAGTTTGGTTAAGTGTCAAAAACTTGGTTTAGTGTGACTTGTCTGGAGTGAGATCACTGTCAGATATTTGAGAGTGTAACAATACAGCGTTCTACATCCACTCAGTAATCACTGATCCAAAGTGAAAAACACTGATCACACACATCTCTTTACTCAAGACGACTTCTACTGTTATTAAAAGTGATTCTGGTGTGTCTGGTTGAGCTGCAAATATTCGTGATATTTGAGTTGCATTTTGTGACTGAATACGAGTGGAATATCATTGACAGCACTTAGCAGACGCTCTTATCCAGAGCGACTTACATTTCCTAATTTCAGGAACAGTTCTCCTGAGAGCAACTTAGGGTTAAGGGTCTTGCTCAGGGACCCAGTGTTGGTAACGCCAGAGGTCGGATTCGAACCCACAACCTAGAGCTGGGCGATATGAACAAAAACGTTATCACGATATTTTTTGGCATATTGATCGATTTTGATAATTATCACGATATATTGTCATATTGTTGTGTTTTTTTTGTTTGTTTCTTATACAGACTGAATGAACAAGTTAAAATAATCAAACAATATTAAACAAATAATTTTCAACAAATTTCTACTTAAAGTGCTCTGAGCACTGTGGCAAAAAAAACCCTTTTTCCGCTTAAGGCGCTTAGCAGTCATAAGATTTGTTTTAAAAATAACCGCTGCCAAAGAACGGCAAAAGAGAGCTGTCAACACCTCACTTCCAGAGCGCTTTCTCGGGGCTTGTTGTTGCTAAGTTATGAAAAGCCTCATCGGGTACTTTCACGTTGGTATTTTATTATTTATTTGCGCATAAATAAGTGCTCTGAACGTTAAGCGTATCTCGCCACGCGACCACTTCGCTATGTTTACCACGCGGCTTCTTCCTGTGCTATGGGCAAATTTGCATCGTTGGCTGCGATTGGCTGTTGTGCTGTTATGCCAAGCTACGTGATTGGCCAGAGATACTGTCTATCTCAAGGCGCTGTCGCATGGTGGACAAACAAGTGTGATCGAATTTTATACAAGTAGTTTACGTTTATCATCGTTATCGTCATCACATTTTTCTCGACAAAATATCGAGATCGTTTTATCGCTCAGCACTACCACAACCTCTTGGTTCAAAGGTGAGTGTCCCACCACTAGGCCACCAACACCCACTACATGTTATCATCACGATATTACATATCGATTCATCAAACACCGATTCAACGTCCGCTGATATCACAAGGTCTGCTACGACACGATTTCAACACAATTGAGTTCAGGAGCTCTTGATCAATACGAGACAATATCACATGCTGATTTACCACTTCACTCCCATTCACATCAAACCGCAAAATGCAGCTAAAAGCTCGCTTCTGAACGCAACCAGACACTCACGAGTGACATCACGATACACGTCTGACGTTCTCATTCTGGATCGACGCTACGGGCTCTAATCACCGGACTGATGTACGGTATGGTGATGTGGACCGACGTGTTGTTACACCCCAGGTATCTGCACAGTGACCTCACCTTCATCACACACACTCACACCACCGCTGGTCTCACTGGCCCAGTTCCGAGTTGTCCACCAGCGAGAGCGTGTGTACGGGGGGCTGGGAGAGGCCGTGACTCGGGTCTCTCTTGTAAGTCTTGGGGGGCAGTTTGGGCAGCGCTTGGGCGCAGTTGTGCCGGGGCGGGACGGGGGGCGCCGCGCTGGGCACCGATAGGTGGCACGAGCCCGAGCTGACCGGGCTGGAGCGCCGCGGCACCCTCGGCGAGGGCGTACCCGGAGGCGGCGGGGGCAGGAGCGGGTGGGGCGCGCGAGGCGAAGTGGTGCCCGGCGGGGGCGGGACGTGGGGCGAGGTGCTGCCTGGCGGGGGAGGGGGCAGGTGAGAGACGCGGAGCGAGGGCGTGCCCGGAGGGGCAGGTTCTGGGAAACGGGGTGAGGTTGTGCCTGGGGGGCGGGGGCAGATGCGGTGGGGCACACGCGAGACGCAGGATTCGGCGGGGCGTGGACGCGGGGAGAGGTCGCATAGGCGGAAGTGGGTGAGGCATGTGGGGCGGCGCGTGTTCGGGGCGTTAGGGGCGAGGAGGGAGAAATAAGCGGGAAGTCCTTACTCAGGACGCTGGCCTCGGGCCGGGCGAGACGGCGGTTGAGGGGGGTGGGTTGATGAAGCTCTTATGGGCGCGCTAGTACGGGTGCAGGGCGCCGGGCACGGGTCCCGGGAGGCGGGCGGAGGGGCGGGCTGGGAGGCGACGGCCAGAGGGGCCATTAAACGCAGGGGTGCGAGGCTGCGGGCGAGGAACAGATGGGGGCAGGCGAGGAGGGATGGCGGGAGGACTGTCGGACCTGGAACTCAACTACACACACACACACACACACACACACACACACACACACACAAACTTAAACATATACAAACGCAAATAAAGAAACATCCAAACTGTCTTTCACATCACAAATGTGACCCTCCACAGCAAAACCAGTCGCTTGTCGCAACAGAGGTTTCCGAGAAAACGTAGCGCTTATGTTATGTGGGGTAAAATTTTTGGATTTTTGTTTTAGTGTTTTGAAAACAGTGGAAGGTCTATACTACTGTTAGGAATACATTTGGCTGAAAAAACTTACCCTTCCATCCTAAAACGCGGACTTTCTTGAGGTGAGGAATTCACCCAGCAGAATGTTAAAAGTTTCTGTTTTGACCGCTTCTGGCTTCAATATTTACGCTTAAATCCACTGGTTGACTAGCGGAAGATATTTCTCCCGAATCCATCTTCGCTCCGTAGTTCAGTTAACCTAACGCAGGTAGGCTATCCTGTGGCTGTGAATAGTCAACTTTCGAGGCAGATTTCTCCGTTTCTCACTTGGCGTGACAGGAGAAACCCGACTCCTTTGAATGTTGATATCTCAGTCATATGTCGTCCCATTCATTCCATATAGGTATCGTTCTGAAGCTTGATTTACGCCCTTTCATCAAAACATAATAACTCAATTTTGAAAATTTGCGACAAGCGACTGGTTTTGCCGTGGAGGGTCACATATCAGGTTAAATATTAGGGCTGCAACGATCACTCAATACATTGTCGATATCAGTCATAAAAATTTGTTAATGCATAATTAACATGTTGACATATCACAATCCTAACGTACTGCAGAAAGTGTAGCGCAGCACTGCTCCCAGTCCACCATGAATGCATTCTAAACCAACATGGAAGAACACAGGAATAACAGTGCAACTTCCCAAGACATGGAAGCATGTTCCAGGGGAAATGAAATGCATTAAAAGTAGACTCTGTGCAGCAGGGATGTGGTTTCTTGGCAGCACTGTTGTGATGAGTGAGCGTGTAAAATGCTTCTTGTTTTAGACAACTGGCTGTAATGTTATTAATGTTCATGTTACTTTAACAGTTGGAATACAAGCTTTCAGAAAATTCGCGCTAAGCAACAATACTTAAGTTCCTTTAGCTAAAGCACTAAGTACTAGGGATGCACGATAAAGGTCATTAGAATTGGACCGATGCTTAGATTTGCCCAATAACTCCCTTACCGTAGCTGCTCTGTACTGTCTTCTTCCCTATTACTCCCGTAATAACAACTGACTGTTCAACTCATTTAAAGGTAACTCAGAGTAGTCCAGTACCAAAATAAACTTTAACTGCAGCCTTTTTAAATGTGTTTTAGGCTGAACTACATCTTCAGGTTGTGAGCAGGACACTTTTGAGCACTGTGCGTGTGTTTGTGTGTGTGTTGTACCTCAGAGAAGGTGTCTTTCCTGCGAGGTGGTAGAGGTGGTGGTCTGAGGAGCTCGTCCCCCAGCTGGTGCAGACTGCCACATGACACGGAGTGGAATTCTTAAAGGGAAAAATATACACACAAATTAAACACAGCGATAACAACCATATAGACACACAAGTGAAATGTCAACATTTCAAATTCAACAACAATTCAAATCAACCAACTCTTACTGGAAGAGGGCAGCATCACAGCAGCAAATATACTGTTGTTACCTGTACAGAACACACACACACACACAGGTTAGGATACAGCTGTAGATGTAAGAATGTGTAAAAAGACATGATTAGGCCTCAAAAGCCACTCTGATGTTTATCGATGTTTTATATTTTACATGTGTTCTAGGGTAATCAGGTAAGAGCAGAATCTACAACAGCCGAGCAGCACTCTCACACACACTACTGCACGCATGTTTGTGTAGAATATTACTTTACTGACTTTTCTTCTACAGCTGTAAAATAGTACACTAGTTATATTTATGCGCTTATGCATTATTAGGGGACAATGTAGTGGAACCCTATTGGAGTCGTGCTGATTTTTTTTTTTCTGCCTTAAAACACGTTGTGGAGAAAAAGACCTACAGCTTTGAAATTTGGCAGGTAGGTCCGGTACCCCAGACACTACTCAGGCAAAAAAAATTGCACCACTCTGCCATTTGGCGGCACTATAATAAGCTGTTTTGCGTTTTGCCTAATAAGTTTTAAACCGTAGCACCCTAGATAAAAGGATGAAGCGTGTCATTTTTCAACGTCTGTCCACTCTGTTTCATCAAAAACTGATAAAGCTGCAAAATGCATGGCCCCCGTAATCACTGCTTGCAGTTATGTTTATTTATTTATTTATTTAGAAATACACACTTCTATAAGACTGGCGTGTTCACACGTGGTTTTTGGGGGTCTGTTAGTCCACCACCTTTAAGATTCCAGAGGTGGCCACCAGCACCCTTATTAACCACACACGGCCTGGCGGCTCACCGTAGCTGGCGCTGAGGTCGTGTTCCAGGAAGACGGAGGACAGGTCGGAATTGGCGGACTGCGGGGGCGTGGGCGTGTTTGGGGAGGTGGGGAGGGACGCCGTGCTCTCCATCTCGGTCTCGGCAATGCTCCTGAAGGTGATTTTGTGTGGCGGTTCCCGCTCCAGGGGTACGGGGTGTCCACGCATGCTGCCCCCGCTGCTCGACGCCTGCCGCACGGGACGCACACCCGGCGACTTCAGGCTGTACGTCGTCTTCCGGGGCTGCAGGAGTCACACACACACACACACACAGCCCCGCGGTTAGGCTTTAAGTCTCGGGGAGATTCTGAGCTCTCATTGTTGCACGAGTTTCGGTTACGTTAGATAGTGCACTAAGGTCAGTTGATATTTGATGACACATGTACTGTACGTGTGAAGGTAGCGCTTGTGTCAGGCATGTCCAGAGTCCGAGGTGGGATTTTATACGGCCTGCTCCTTCTGTCTTAAAATGTCTGGTGTTATTTTGTGGTAAAATTCCGGTCACGCAGACAAACTGCACGCAGTGGAGCAAAATCTCTTGTGCTTTTTACATGCTCACACTGCAAAAAATCAGTGTCAGAAAATGAGAAAAACAAAAGGATAATAATAAAAAAGGTACCAGAACCAAGCAAAATTATCTGCCAATATAGTGAGAAAAATGATCTTGTAAAAGCCTCCTAAAACAAGAAAAAATCTTTCCATATGTCCATGTTTTTAGCTTTAATAATACATTGTATTCTTAAAATAAGCAAAGTTGTCATGAACCTCTGAACTCATAGTGGAGAGCATGAGAACCTTTCCGTTCTCTTAATTAAATTTCTTATTTCATGTTAAGAAGTTCTTATAATCAATACATTTTACTTAATAAGATAACTGCAGCCAACGTTTCTTACAATGTGATTATCTCACACATACAAGTCGTCAAGTCAGTTACTCTTAAAATTAAAAAAAATTCAAGATCTATTTTTTCTTTTTAAGATTTTCTGGCTTGTTAAGATTTCATTCTTGGCAGTGCAACTCTGCCTGTGCTTGTGCTCGACTCATTATTAGGCATCAGCAAACATAAGCATGAAAAATACCGGATATCAGCATTGGTGGTTCATTCCCATATCGTGCATCCCTAGTGCATATATCTGTGATTTTAAAGTCATTGAAGGAGCAGTAGTGTGAGGAGGCAGGGGGCAGACACTCACGAATCGTGGAGGCTGTTTACAGTTCCGTGGCTCAATTTCCTGAGATTTGTTGAAGAGATAATCCGAGAACTCCTTTTCACTCATGCTTCCCATGGGGTTGAGATTTTCAAAAAACCTCTAAAGAACACACACACACACACACACACTCAGTTTAGCACAGCTGAGAAACACACGGAGCAGCGAGATGAATAATTAGAGGGAAGAGAGTGTGTGTACTCTGATGTCATGCTCCACTCGGAGGCAGTACGGTTGGTTCTGGTACTGCTGGATCTCGCCCGTGATCTCCGCCACCTTGCGCCTCTTACTGAAGTTGATCAGGTCTTTCCCATGACGCTTCAGGAAGTCTGGATTTCCCTCCTCCGTCTTCAGGATGTTGGTCAAGTAGATTCCTACACACACACACACACACACACATATTTTAACCTTCACAAAAACATCCTCGTAAAGCAGAGGTTCCCAAACTTATTCTTCACAACCACACTTTGTACATAAGTTTATATTTTCTGGTCCCCCACCAAATATGTAACCCCGCCCCTTTCTCCTCACCCAATACAGTATATTACACACACACACACACACAGACACACACACACACACACACAGACACAGACACACACACACACAGACACACACACACACACACAGACAAACACACACAGGGACAAACACACACACAGACAAACACACACACACACACACACACAGACACACACACACAGACAAACACACACAGAGACAAACACACACAGAGACAAACACACACAGAGACAAACACACACAGACACACACACAGACACACACACAGACACACACACAGACACACACACAGACACACACAGACACACACACAGACACACACAGACACACACACACAGACACACACACACAGACACACACACACACACACACACAGCCTCACCAAAGAAAGGCACACAGGGTGGGTTGATGGACTTGAGCTTGGTCAGGTATTTCTTGAAGTGATCCTGACTCAGCTCCACCGCTTCTTCTAGAATCTTTCTCTTTCTCTCTGGAACAGCCTGCATCATGAGCACACACACAACACAACACAACACACATGCTTTAGGTTAAACTCTCTTACAACACTGCTCTGAGTCAAAATGGTAGCTCTGTAGCGTTTGCTCATGACTGTGCAAAAGATTTTCTAAACTCTTTAACTGTTGCATTTAGAAAACAATTGATTTGTGTGTGTGTGTGTTGGGGAGGATGTGTACCTCGAAGGTGTGGTCGAGACGGTAAACGGGGACGGAGTTGATGGCACTGACGATCTCCAGAACCCCGTTAAAGTTGTTTAACTCCTGAAACACCTGCAGGATCTCTATAATGCGTGTGAACACGGCCACTCTCTCGTCCAGGTTCTCAGCCTCCACTATACACCTGGCACACACATCAGCACACCGGCATTAAGACAAGAGCTGCATGTTCCACTGTCATCATACATCAGGGACATGTGAAGTCCCAGACAAAAAAGAGCAAAAATATTTACTAAAGAAAACATATCTACAAATATGTATAAAAACTATAGATTTCAATAATAAACTTCAGCTTCCAGCCGTCCAACACCAGGACCGGTCAATTCACTGAAAATCAATGTAGCATCAGAAGAATTCTGTTAATTCTTTCCCCTGTGTGTCTTCATGTAACGTCCTCTTAAAAAACATCTGTGTTTCCTTCCAATATTTTAAAATCGCAAAGATTACCCTTTAATTTGAAAATCCCAGCTTTTATAGTTCAGTGAACTTACAAAAAAAACTAAAGAAAATATTCATTCATTAACCGTCCTCGAGGTCAAATGTTTAATGGTGAAGTTTGAGCTCCCATCGTCCAGCCCTAATGCATACAACCAACCAGTCCACGTGGCTCCAGGTAAAAGCTCGCTAACAAGAAGCAGTTTTTGGACGAGACGTTTCCTTATCATTAGACGAACTAAAATAATCTTATGTATTTAAATGAGTCTCTTTGTTTTCCTGCGAATGTTTCTCCAGCCTCGTCTAATCACAATCACATCCCTAACAAAGCTTTTAAGAACCAAGGTGTGTGTTTTACTGACAGCCTTGCTGACCATTTTAGGTCCAGTATTAAAGGAGAGTTCAGGGCGTAACTCCCGCCTTACTCACTTCTCAAACCAGAGTGTGAGGTTGGTGGTGTGTCTGATCATCCTCAGCAGGTTGGGAGAGTTCTTCTCTTTATCATCTTTCGTCCACACACTGCCCACCAGCTCGGATGGACGCACAGCCCTGCGCGCACACACACACACACACACACACACACTTTATACTACATAACATGTCAAGCTGTTAGAAAATGTGGATACATGTTAAGACTAAAATATTAACTGTTGGACTGTCTGGTGTCAGTATATTTAAAAATCAAGCCCTGTGATTGGTGGGATTGTTTTTCAGGAGACACAGATCCTGCTCTAAACACACAAGAGATAAAATCTAAGTAACGAACAGCAACACGGCTCCAGTGGAAACAGGATGACCTGGAAAAAACGACTTATGAGCACACTATTTGTAATTCAGCCGAATGTAATACAAGAAACCAAACACACAACGAAGGCACAGCGTCCTAGTCTACGCCAAGATAAGTTAGCTGCCCGCTAAAGGAAATCCTAATTCCTGTTAGGAGCAGCTTACATCCAAGTAGTTGATGTTATTTGGTCAGTTTAAAGAGTGGAAACATTTTGAGTAAAAATAACAAATAAAAGATGATTAAAATGCAAACAAGACGTAACTACAATGTGACAGAAACCATCTGAAGGCTGAAAAAAGAACTAATTCTGAAGCAGTTGCCGAGTCTGACGTGGCGAGTGTGATTCTCACCTGTACAGGTCGGACTCCAGCAGCGTGAGCTGTCGAGCGATCTCAATGGGGTGAAGGGTCATCAGGTCGAAGGTGTCCACCTGACCAGGTCGGCTGATGTGCCACTCGATGGGAGGAGGCGGACTCTCGAAGGTGATGTTGTGACTCACGCCGTTAGATTGCGTCTGAAGCTTACGCTTAATTATCTTATTGATCGACTCCACCCACTTACGCATCGATTTGCCTGCACGGAGACACACAGTTAGAAGTCACTCTCAACCATGTTGCTGGCTGTAAGTGTGTGTGTGTGTTTGCACACCTCTGAGCTGCAGTGTGTTAGTGATGTAATCCTCCAACTTGCTGCGTAGTCCTGGATCATTTTCAAAGTCATAGAAATGATGCTCCACCCACTGACGGAACACGTTCAGAACCCTACACGCACACACACACACACACACACACACAAAACATGAGTAAGTGTATTCCGTTACAGTTACCCTTTAAATAGGTGGTCATTAGAATACAGTTACTTTGTTGAAATAAATGGATTACACGGCGGTCTTTTCCTGTTTCATATGTTAGGCTATCCCCTCTCTATCCCCTCTCTGTCCCCTCTCTGTCCCCTCTCTGTCCCCTCTCTGTCCCCTCTCTATCCCCTCTCTATCCCCTCGCTATCCCCTCGCTATCCCCTCGCTATCCCCTCTCTATCCCCTCTCTCATTTTGGTCATTCCACGCATTGCCGGAAACCCAAACAAAACACGCAATAAGAGGCTCTAATGTCAGCGTCCTGTTAATGTTGGTGGCGTCAGTTACACAATGGACCCGGAGCCAGCACAACAGAGCCAGCAGTGCCCGGGCAGGAATGCATTTCTTACTCGCAAATTTCATCTTTGCTCCTTTAGAGTAAATATATTGTGTATTCATGGAGATTTGGGCTTAACAGCCAATTGGTAGAGAAAAACAAACAAGAATGTGCAGGATGTGATTGCTACATTCATGTAGTTGTAAAAAGCATGACAGTATATTAAGTAATACAAAGTATTCAGAATACGTTACTCACATTGAGTAACTTAACGGAATACGTTACAAACTACATATTGGGGCATGTATTCTGTAATCTGTAGTGGAATACATTTTAAAAGTAACCTTCCCAACACTGTCTACAGTAGTATCCAGCAGAACTGTGTCTTGATTTGTGCAGCTTTCAGGGTAATCTGGGTCGTGTAACACATCAAACTATATTGATATAAATAATATAGATAAAAACGACATCAATATACCTTAAAAACTTGATTGAGTGTATTACAGAGTGTGTGTGTGTGTGTGTGTACCTGAGCTGTACTGGCTGCACGTATTCTCTGCGGAAGCGCTGGAGCTCCGCTGCCATTGGCTGATCCCCGTTCCACAGAGCCTGCAGGTCCGCCTCCGTCTGCTCCGGCTCTGGGATCGCGATTCTGAGCAATGACAGGAAAAACTGTGTTTATATAAAGAAACTGAAAGAAGAACTGTTACACTCCTGCTTCTGCTAAGAGACGCTAATCTCTACAGTTATCATCGCTTACTAGGGGTGTAACGCTCCTGAAACAGAAACCTATAACTGCTGCCCAAGCGCTACCTTTCACACGTACTAGAGATGCAGCATCAAATATCGGGCAAATCTAGGCATCGGTCCGATGACGAGCACTTAAAATAAGCAATTACTGGCCGATTCCAATACGATTCCCATATTATTATGCATCCCTACATTAAACCCAAAATATCCTGGTATAAAAAATATTTTAATAATTGTAATTGTTTATTTGCCAATTCAGTTGCATCAAGAAGAGCAGAGGGGCACATCCCAAGGCCAAGCCCTACATTTTGTTGATAATTTAATAAAACTCATAAGTATTCTCCTTTTTTCCTCTTATCCTCTATAAACAGGTTAGAATAAAATAGAGCTGGACGGTATGACCAAAAATCTTTATCACGGTATTTTTCAAAATGATATCGATTTCACGGTATACGGCGGTATTTTTTTTTACGGTTGTTTAATTTTATTTTTTTAAGTATGACTGGACGTTTACCACATTTTAATCGATGAAATGAATTACTGCATCTGACTGAACTTGCTTTTGCTTTTTCACCAGTGTTACCTGAAGATCTGGAAGCCCACCGTAGTTTCATTCTCTAAGACATGGTTTTTGGCAAAACTGTCCTTTTCACAACATATTTTCAAGCAGCCAAAGAGTTATTCAGACTTAGTAAAGTATCCACTGATTATTGGTTACACTTATATAATTACATTATATAAGTGAAAAAATCTGTTCAACTGAAAATAAGGAAAAATACTGTAGTACCAATTTGATCTATAAAGTGAGCTGCTTTTGGTCTTTCTGGAAGAGAACTACATTTCCCACAATCCCCCGCAGGGCCCTCGGAGCCGCTTTACAACAAAGCGTTCCGGAATAGACTATATATATACAGCTGTATTGTGGGTAGAACGCTGGTTGTTATGGTTATTTATCAGCTAAAATATGCCTTTTGTTTGTAATAAACGGGACGTTTGAACCGAACTGGAGCGTTTAGCGAGTAACGGTGCTCACAAACGCAGCACGCGTGTTCGCATCGCAAAAAAATGTCATTTATGGATTTTTACGCATTTACTTCTGTTTTTGTGCACGGAACATCTCACAAATACGTCCACATACAGAGGGATCAGGTCTTGTCTTGATCGCACTCCTGAAAACATTGTGCATCATCATTAATGAGCGTCCGTGTGAAACACAAGCAGCGCATGCTCTAGCGAATGAAATGAATTAAACGAAGCTTCGATTCTAGAAAAATTGCAAAAATATTTGAATAACCGTTTCAGCTCTACTTGTGTCTCGTTATTTTTAACTCCAGCGTCACTTATATCTTCCGTTTCTGAACTTTGGCGCTCCGTGTTTAGCGGTGCAGCAGTGAAAAAGTTCCCCCTTAAACAGTTTCCAGCTGCACCACTTTCCCAACATTGTTCAGGCTGTTTAAACCGGTACTGCGGTATAAGAAAAAATTCTATCATAACAATAATAAAAAACAGCTTTCGGTATGAACCGGTATACCGCCCATCACTAGCTAAAAAATACAAGTTCTGAACCATACCAGCAATTTACATCAGTTTGTGTTGTTCACCTTTCAATAAGCAGTTCGAGGAGGTCCTGCGGTTTGCAGAAGGAGCGGTATGTCGTCAAGAAGGTGCGCACAAAATTTGGGTCTGTGAACGAAGGGGAAGGTGAAAGTCAGACACAGAGAGAGAGAGAGAGAGAGAGACACTCTCCAAAGGGACTGTGATTTCTGCTCTCTAACAGCAGGGGGCTCCACCTCACTCCACAAGGTGCAGGAGCGCTCACAAGTGGAAGAGAATTCAATGTCACCCTTAGCAAAGAGTACACTTACATAAAGTTCAAGTGTATCTTCCAAGTCTAGTATATATAGTGAGTATACTAAAGCTCAAGCAGTGTACTTGAAAGTGTACTATTTTAATTCTTCTTGAGACTAAACTGGTCCTAAAAGGGTGGCCAGGTTTGTCCCAAGAAGAATTCAACATGTAAAATACACTTACAAGTACACTACTAGTGCTTTAGTCTAATCACTAGCAGTACACTAGTGCAAATAAACTGTGAGCTGTACTAGAAGTCAAGATCATTCCAACTTAACCACAATACCACCGCCCACACAGCACCGAACGCCTCGTTGAAAATGCTGCGCTTAGTTGTGAAAACAGTATGTGGTATACGGATGAGATCCGTGTAACCCCAGTCCTTGTGAGTCGTTGCCGTCGTGGCCCTCACCTGCGTACATGTGGTAGGTGAGCCTCTCGATGAGCTTGTCGACGGTGCCCGCCTTGACCACGGGGATGCCCGTCTTGCTCTGCGTGTGCTCCTCGAACACTATGTTTTCCTCGGAGTCGCGTTCGGCGAAGCGGTAGTTTTCTGGCGCGGGCAGGCGCAGCGGCTGGGCCAGCTCCTCGCGCTGCAGCTCGGCGTCCAGCATGCGGTCTAGCGTGGAGCGGTACTGCAGCGTCACCAGCGCCGCCATCCAGGCCGCCTTGTCCTCGGCCGAGCGGGCGCAGAACACGGCCCCCCGCTCCTCCCGGCCCACCAGCTCGAAGGCGAAGCGCAGCTCGGTCGAGTCCTCGCGGTCGGCCACGTGGAACTTGCGCAGTACGAATTTCTCCTTGAGGCGGAACTCGGCCGCGCCGCCGCCCCCCGCCCCGGGCAGCCGCGAGCCCTGCGCCGCCTTGCAGCTGATCATCAGGCCGTCAAACAGGAAGTTGTGGCGCTCGTGCTTGGCGCCGGCGCGCGACAGGGGGCCCTCCACGATAAACTGGCTGCAGCACTGGCCGATGTCCTTCCCCTCCCAGCCGTCAATGCTGCGCTGGATCTCGCTCATACGCTTCATGGCCAGCTGCTTGCTGCGCGCCGGACGGCTGTACAGATGGTACGGAGGCTCGCTGGGGAGAAAAGATCAGCAGACTTTGAATTGTTGTCCATTGACTCGATATCATATCATATTGTGATGAAGCTGTGTGTGCGTGTGTGTGTGTTACCCGGGCTTGCGTCGGGGTTGGTGTTTGCTGTAGATGCGCTCGATGCTGCTCTGCAGGATCAGGAGTGCAGTTTGAGCCTGTTTTAGGCACTCCCTGTCATCCTGATCCTGACTCCGCTCCTGCAGTTGCTGTCAACACAATCACAAAGCACACTTTAACACCTGAAGCAGGGCTGTGTGATATGAGGAGACAGAAAGCATCATTTCACATGTAGCTCTTTTGTGTACTTGGTGACATATTAACACATATTTGGGTATATTTTCTCATCATGTCGATTTTTCTCATCGTGTCAAATCAATTGTGCAGGAATTTTCCCAACAATCCATCAGCCCACTCCATGGTGACACCTACGGCAGCATCTTGATAACGCTAATCAATGACTGAGATGAGGGAGACACACTGAGGTGGTTGGAAGTCATGCTTTTCTCACTAAAATTGGGATTTGAAACAAGAAAAACACAGCAAAAAATCTGCACACCGAGACAACAGAACTCTCACGAAGCGTCAGCGCCCCAGCATATCGTACTGCATACGCTGCTATGTTTGCCCACCTCCAGCACTACCACCATTGGGTCCCTGACCAAGACCCTTAACCTTAAGTTGCTCCAGGGAAAACTGTCCCTGAAATTAGGAAATGAAAGCTGCTCTGGAGAAGAGCGTCTGCTAAATGCCATAAATGTCATAAATGTAAATGCCTACTGTGCCAAATGTTAAATATTTTTACAATTTTGTTGTATCACTGTCATCGCAAGATTGAAAAATCGTAAGTAGGAGTACCATTCATAAAGTATATAATTCAAATGAGGTGTGTAACAGTAAGTACGTGATTAAGAAGCACCTCCGGTATCTCCATATTCTGTTATTATCTTGAATATTTTCATCTTTTATCTTACTCATTTTACTCCCAAAGTAAATTCCTCGAGTATGTGAAAGCAATAAGGTCACTTCTGAGTGTGACATGACCTGCGGTGTGAGAAGTGTGTAGGTGAGGAGACACACACTGACCTGCAGCAGATCGAAGTAGTGCATACAGTGGTAGACAGGAAGCATCATCAGCTGGGGAAGAACGTACTGAACCGCCTCCTTAAAACCCTCAGCAATCGACTGCACAACACACACACAAACACACACACAGTAAAACACACGCATGTACAGGGAGAAATGAAGGGGGGTTGATCTATCTCTGGCGGCCTAGACAGTAACTTGAGAAGGAGTGTGTGTGTGTGTGTGTGTGTGTGTGAGTGAGATCACAGTATCTCTTTAACCACACAAACTCTCCAACACACAATGTCCAACCAATCAATAAGCTACTACTCCCTCTCTTTCTCTGTCACACACACACACACACACACACACACACACCAATCAATAATCTACTCTCTCCACCTCTCTTGCTCAAACACACATACACACACACACTAATCAGAGTGATGATATGTTTGTAATAAAAACTCTTCACATTTCCTGGACATTAAAGCAAATCCTATTCACATATAATTATTGATTAATGACATGGTAAAGGAAGTAATATAAGAATGCAGGCACAAACAACACACACACGTCATGTTAAGAGAGAACAGTGTTATTCTAGATCAAAATTAAATTAAAGTTTAAATTAAGGACGGGTAATTTAGAACCTCTACTCAACACAATCTTGACCATGATGGTCATGCTGATTAAAATAAAGTATTATGCTGAATTCATCTACATCTGCATGTGTTTATTTATGTTATTTTAAAATAAAATATATGCAGTCTTTAATTACATAAAACATCCCAACTTTAATAGCTGAGCATATTTCCAGTGCAAACCCGAACTCTGACAGCAAAAACACATTTTCATTAATCGTAACGTAATGTGCAGTTGTGACACTGATTTGAGGTGATATCGCCCATTCCTAGTTCAAATCTCTAAAATTACGAGCTCTACAAACCCTACGCTCCATCTTTCATTTTACACTACACACTCCTGCGACGGAAAGTGTGTGAGGGGGAGGAGCCACCGGATGTGACGGACATAGCACTGAACCAATCCAAGTGTTTCAGTGTGATCACCTGGAAGTGCAGAGCCACAGTGGGTTGGGACATGAGGTTGTTGAAGTGCTCATGGAACCCTTTGGACAGAATGTCTTGTGAGAGAGTTTCATACGGATCGAAAGCCTGTTCCTGCAGAAGGGAGATACACACACACACACTCACACAAACGTTTACTTAAAATATTGGTTGTTAGTCTTGCTGATTAGTAATAATCAGTATCGGTATCGGCACTGAAACGAAACATACTGGTTCGACCCTTAGTGTGTATGTGTATTTGACCTCTTATAGTGTACATTCCTTCTGTATAATATTTAATAATTAATAATGCACATACATCTGCCCACACACAAGGGGTCAACCGATATGTTTTTATCAGAGCTGATCTTGATACAAGTTATTCCTAATTAAACAGACGACAACTGATACCAATATACTGAACCAACAGAGGAAAATTAAAACTGTCTGTAAATGTCCAATGCCAGAGTAGCAGCATCACATTGTGCACTTTCATTTATTTTACATGCATATCAGTTTTAAAAAACAACCCATAATGTTATTTTTAAAAAAAAGCTAAAAATCGGCACCGATAACCCCAACGGAACACACCCAGTACCTCAGCGAGGTCCTCGAAGCAGCTGCCCACCAGCGGGTGAGGACTGCCGTCTGCCGTCATCTCAACCGCATCCTCTATCAGGCCCAGAAGCTTCACCGTCAGCTCGTGAACCTCCAGAATGTTACTGAACACTACCTCCACGTCCTACAGCCAAGAGACGGAGAGAGATGACAATCCCACGGCATTTCAGACAAGCATGTGATTAGACTGTAAGTACACTTTGTTATACAGCAGTTTAAAAGTGCTTTACCAATGGCAACAATTTGAACGCAAAAATGTTCCATTTGAAATCTATCAGATTTAGGAGTATTTTAAAGTATATTTTGTGATTATTTTAAAGCTTTAGGTTTATCTGAAAATAAACAGAACATTGTGCAGTTCTAATTTAAAATGTCACGACAGTATTTTGTGATTTACTTTTCTTTCTCTTTTGTAAAACTACTCACAAAATATATTCCAACAGAGATTCTGCACACTCAAATTTGATGTATTTTAATTTAGAACTGCAGAATGTTGTGTCTATATCAACATATAGTTTGCTGACCAAATTGCTTAGCCAATGCCAATCAGAGCAGATGGAGTGTGCATGTCTGCGAGCAGGTGCAGGGGCCTCACCTGGGCGGTGAAGAGCTTGCTGTTAGAGAGGAAGGCCTTGCGGAACACCTTGATGATGAGGTCGAGCTCGCGCAGGTACTGCCGCTCCTCGGCGATCTCCAAACGCACCAGGTCGTCATAGGTGAGCTCACCTGTAGACAAGCAATCACCATCCAGCTGCGACACAAACTCCACGTCCTCCTGGTCGAACATGTCCATCAGCACCTGCACACACACACACACACACACACACCAACAGCAAGACAAAATCAAATCAAATAAACCAATCCAAACACATTTACTAGAGGTGGAAATCAGTTCAACCACAATACAACATTATATCAATTCAATGATCTGACGTCTGTCGATATCACAGAGTGTGCTACGAAACAGACATGAATAAAAGATACAATAAATCTTTTAAAATTAAGAGTACATTTAAATCCAATTGTTTAACATCTAAATCATTCAAATGATCTCAATATAGAATTTTTAAGAGACAGAAATTCAAAAACGTCCATATAACATCTATAGTTTGAGAACATCTTATTAGTAAAGGTGTAAATGACAAGTTTTATCCCAATATATTAATTCAATAGATCAACTTGACCTCTGCTGATATCACGAAGTCTGCTACGATACAATTTCTATTCGATTCAGTTCAGGAGCCAGTAAGAGACATGAGACAATATCAACATCACATTTAACATCCACTCATATCAAAACACAAAGAGCCACTAAAATATCATGTAACGCTGAGCTCAACCAGACATTTACACGATAAATCATGTCTTTTAATAAGAACAGAGCTCCTGTTCAATATAACTTTACAATATGCATGATGTCTGCGTGATGTTTTCATTTTGGATCAACACTATGGGCTCGCTGGTCACTGAACCGATGTATCGTTACATCCCTAATATCCACATGGAGTGCTGAGTTTAAGGGAAGCTTCTGGACCTTGTCTGCACACATGGAGACTTTAATGTCCTGCTGGCTGATTTCGTAGTGCCGGATGTTGCCCACGTAGTTTCCTGCCAGTTTGAGGATGTCTGCTGATATGTACTCCAGCACCGCAACGATGTACAGAGAGACGTGGTAGTCGATCTTATAGCCCAACACCTCCTACAGAGAGAGCAGGAAACCCAGTAATTAGCAGTTATTGGTCATTTACTAGTAGGGACGCACGATAATACCGGAATCATATCAGAATCGGCCGATAATAGCTTTTTATTACATCATCAGACCGATGCTTAGACTTGCCCAATACTTCCAGTCGATATTTGATGTATTTATTATATGTGGGAAAGGTAGTGCTTGTGCCAGGGATGTCCAAAGTCTGAGGTGGAATTTTATACGGCCCACGCCTTGGCACTGTTTTACAAACATTTAGCTCACCTCATAAAAATGACAAGACATATATACCAAGTATCAGCATTCAGCCTAAAAATAACAAGGCATGATTTTTGGTCCATATTATCCCAGGTGTGTATCTGTGTGTGTCCTACCTTCAGTAAGGGGTGGATTTTGTCCACAGGTAGCAGCAGAGGACTCCTGCCTTTACGCTTCTCTATAGCAGACTGAGCATCAGCCATCGCCCACTTGTCTATGGGGTACGGGAAGGTCTTCTGTATACGCTCCTACACACACACACACACACACACACACACACACACACACACACACACATTCATTCATTCACTGACTGCTTATAACAGTAGTGCACCATGTACAGTATGTGATAATGTGATGTAATTAGGGGTGTAATGGTGTAATCCAGAAACCCAATTGAAAAAACTGTGATACAAACATCACAGTGCAGAACCACAGGTCGAAAACAAAACTGTGATCCCCCCGCCCCCTTTCTTAACTCCACACCAAACCACTACCACTGCTAAATCACAATATCACAATAACACTCAGTTCACAAAGTACATCTGACACAGACAGAGCAAGCCGTAAAGATTAGGGCTGGGCAATATAACCTCAAATCAATATCACGATTAACTGAACCATTACACCCCCAGATGTGATGCGTGTGCTAGTGTGTGTGTGTGTGTTACCTCCACGTCGGTCACAGTTCTGGGCTGGCTCATACACAGCATGTTGAGCAGTTGCAGGATCAGCTCCTCTATGTGCTGCAGAGCGTCTGTTTTAGCAGACAGGTTGGGATGCACCTGCAGCTGCACCTGCACACAACAACACAGTAACACACTTACCACAACGCCCCCAACTCTCCCTCTCTGTCTCTCTTAGGGAAGTGGTATCGTAACAGTGCTTGTGATATCAGCAGACGTCAAACTGAATTGATATAATATGTACACCTCCAAGTAGAGAGGTAGCAGAGTGGCTTAAAATTAAAGTGAGCTCTGCATCTGACTCAGCCGTAAAGGAGCAGCTCTATCAGCACCCGGGGGGGGGGTACCTTGCTCATGACTACCTCAGTGGTACCTTTAGCAGTTCGGGACTTGAAGTGGCGACCTTCCGCTCACAGGGCCAACTCCCTAACCATTATACTACCAACTGTATGTAGCAGTGTTTTGAGCAGCAGGATGTGTTTATTTCCCCTTTATCCTGTTCTCAGATGTTTGTCCGCAGCAGGTTCTAACTTGTATTCCACAAAGCTGCTGTGCAGGGAAACACTGCTTACAGTCATGCATTCCAGCAATACTACAGATTTCTGATATCCCAGCTTACAGTATGCAGCTAGAGTCATCCCTTGCAGTGTCAGAGAACAACATCAAGCAGGAGACAACAGTAGTGCACATACATACTGACACTTCACACAGGCAGGCATGTGTTGCCCCGTTTTTTTGAAAACTCTCATTGAGAATCTTGGGATGTTCATCTCCTCTCCAAATACACACCTGTTAGAGAGTGGTTTAGCTTTCCTCACAACGCATTTCCTCGCTTCTCTAAAGCATCTCTGATATTAAGAAGGGCATTATTTAATAGCACATTAAGTTTGGACAATTTAAAGGAAAGAAAGATATGTTGATTTCACTACATCACTACCCCATGTAAACCAAGGCAGGAGAGAGAGAGAGGCAGAGGTAGAGAGGAAGAGCGAGAGGTGGAGAAGGAGAGAAAGAATGGGAATCTGTTTGCCCTCTCTCTCTCTCTTTCTCCTTGTCCTCCTCTCTTTCTCTCTAGCCTCTGTTTATCTCCTCTCCTTTCTGCCCATCCCACCATCCCACACATCAATATCCCACTGTCTGCTGCTATCATCCTGCTTCCCTGGAGTAGAGGAGTGTGTGTGTGTGTGTGTGTCCGTCCCTGTGGAGTAACCCTCAGTTCAAAATGGATGAAAGCTGGAAACCAGACACCGGTACAGAGAGGGACAGCAGCCTGTCTCCTGATTCCAGTGTGTCTTTGTGTGTGTGTGTTTGGGTTCTGCACCTATAACCCTAGCGTAATTAGGTGACTGTGAGCTGCCAGTGTAACTCTGGTGTTACTGGAGTGTTGATTCTGCAGGTAGGAGGCAGTGTGATGGTCTGAACTAGAGATGCACTATCACTTAGGGAGCTCACACATGGGCTGTGTCCCGAGCCACATACTACTGCACTTAACAGTATGGTAGGTAAGGTGCTCTTATCTTGTCTCCTGGCCTCAGGCAGGATGTTCAACTTCATCAGCTGTTCAATAACATGTTATTAGTATTGAAACACCAGTAGAGTTCCACTCGGTGCCAGTGTTCCTCACTATCAGCTGATTATGATTATGATGAGTTACTAGATATCAGACATCAGTTATCTGTCTAAAGCAACCTTGCTGTCTGAGTTGATGATTCCTCCGTCCATCCTGATGCTTCATTCTGTTTTTACCACTAATTATTGATGAGTTACTGACATTTATATCTGGCAAATGGGTTAAGGTTAAAGATGTCTCACAAAATAGTGATCCTGCATCAATGTATGACAACTAGTTTATCACTGATTATTATTGACATAAAAACTGCCTTCAAGCTTATTAACAACCTGATTATAAATGATGTATAACCCTTTATGAGGAGAGTCATTGTAAAATGGTACCAAACTCATACATATAAATATCAGAGTTGCATAATGTGGAACAGTAGTAAAATAAGCTGGGCTTTAACTAAGGGGGCTATTGAGTAAAACTGTACATTAAAAATATATATTACAGTAATACCTCGCCTTAATTTGGTTCAAGAACACACTTCAGTCGAAAAACTATTTACGTTGAATAAATCCCCTAAAAAGGTGATGTTGACCCCTATAAACATGCAAAAAACATCTTCAATAACGCCGTCACATAGAAATACAAGTCATTCAGTAGTTTTTAGTCTTCACACATCTTCAAAAAATCATTTCTTTTTAATACTGTACAGCATACAATTTACAGTATTTTATGTATTAAACATTTCATTTTATGATATATTAGTCTTGTTATTACATATTTACACTTGTTTTTAAATTAGTGATGGAACTTTGAGAAAGACACATGTTGAAACAACGTAATCGGAGGTATTACTGTATTTTACATTTACATCGTCATGGGCCAGGGTATGCTGATTAGAGGTTATGAATGTCAGTTTAGATTAATTTTGATTAACACACACATACACACACGGTCTGGACGGTCTGTGTGTGCATGCATGTGCGTGCTCGGGTTGCTGGTAACATGATCACATGCGTGTATGATGCGTCATTACACAGCTCACCAAGCATTACATCACCCACCATCACAATCACACCATCTCATTTACTCACACGCACGCATGTGGGCATGTGCGTCGTTGCGTGTGTGTGTGTGTGTGTTAATGCATTAAGCAGCAGCTATGCCGGCGGAGTTGATAGAGCGGATGCAGACACAGGGTAGAGAGAGGGAGGAATAATCTGCATTTTAATCTAAATTACTCAGACTCAAACTTACAAACACTCACTTTTTATCTCTCGAACACATCTTCCTCAAAACTTACGCACACACACACACACACTGCTGCGCTTCGTGAGGGTCTGACCCACTTCTGTCCCCCACACACAGTAACAGAAACACAAGCACACGTTTAACCATGTGTGTGGAGTCTCGATCTAACACAAACACACACATTACAGTTGAAATGTTCTCCATATAGTACAATTCAGGAGTGGAACCGTCCCAAAACTGAACCAAAAACCAGCAATACATGTTAAACATATCGCCCCCTTTTGCCGAATGAATCAAATAATTTACAGCAGGCCTTCAAAATCAAATAGGAGTCCAAACAGAATGTATTGCTATGTTCTCAAATATGAGGAACTTGCCATGCTGGTTGATGCTGAGACCCTTTAGAATGAAACAAGTGAAAAAATATACAAGGCACCAAAGCAAAAAAATAACAAGGAATTTGGTTTTTCATTTGGGCCTGAAAGATGACTTTTTACTTTCTTTTGCGTTGTAGCAACCTGTTACATCAGATTATATCACTCGTCATCATTCTTAAATACTTTTTAACGTTTGTTTGTTTGTCTGACTCATGATTAATGTTTATTGGTGGTGCGTTATCGCCTTTTCTCTACGTTACTACTGCAATGTTCTTTTTAACTTAATTTTTATGCCATAGCCAGAAAATCAACAAGCAATGTTATGATATAATCCCAGGGCTTTCAACTGCTTCTGTCCCAGGCAACACCACTCTTTTTTTAAAGCTATTTGATTTAAATTCATTATTCATAAAGATGCCCAATCATCTTGAAATGTTCTGAAAAATAAATCAAATGAAATAATTTCAAAAAAGTGATTTCAGTAGTAAATGACCTCAGTATAATCGATTATGGTCTACTATTGCATCGATGCAGAATCTTCCACGTCTGCACCACGATGCATTGATTATATGATTAATTTCAATAGCCCTAGGGGATATAGAAGTAATAACACTCATAAGAATAATTTTTTTAAATAATTGAAATAATCAAAATTGGTCAAATTACACTGGTTAGAAATTCTGAATGTCGGTTTCGATTAATTGCCAGCCTTACTGATATATTAAACACAGCACTGTCTGAACAAAAACTCCACATACAGCTTCACGTAACAAAGAGGAGAAAGCAAGATTATACTTATACAGATAAAATGATGTGATGACAGTCACCCAGGTGTGCACAACTGTACCTTTACTTTACAATTCCTTTATGTAATTAGGTACCTTACACGGAAGAATCACTTCCATTCCGAAAGTAGAAAAACATGCCTTCTTTAAAATGAACATTCAATTAAAATGCTATGCTTCTCACCTGCTTGCTCGCATGGGCAGAAAAAATCATTTGCTATGATTAACACACATACAGTTTATTTTAATGCCAGTGCTTCAGTTTTCTGAGAAACACTGACACACTGTGCCAAACGATGACGTGTTCATTGTTACTGTATTTCACACTTTTAGTTGGGTTCTCGCCTCGGTTGGCATAGTGATCAGTACACCGGCAGACCTCTAATAAAACAGAGGGAAACCCCTCTGCGAGAAAAAATCACACACAATGACTCAAAAATACACACACACACACACTGACACACACAGAGTGACTCAAGGCTTCTGGACGTCATCGTCTTACTCCGTTTTGCCATAATCACATGTATAAAAACAGAAACCTGTTACGACAAGTAGGCGAGGGTGAGTGTGTGTGTAGTCTCTTTCACCTGCTCTCAGTATCACCTGACATATATAAATGAATATATTTAGATATTCATTTTAACTAGGGACAAACTGATCCAGCTTTCCTAATCTCAATACCCAGGCAGATACCTCATACTGCCGTCGTTATTTCATGCGTATTCAACATATATCAGACCTGACTAAACTAATTCAAGCTGGATAAATGACTTTCACACAAATAGAATACTCTTGTTATTTAAATGAGTGTATCTGCCAGAACAGATTGACCATTTTACACTGATATCAGACACAGTATGTGACTTAAGATCAGACCGATATGTCCTACCAGTATCAGCTCATTCCATACCTAATTTGTAACACTCTTCCATCTTAATGTAAAGGTACGACCATAACAGTTTACTGCTGGAACGAGAGGGTGAGAACAGACCAAAAACAGAAGAATCGACATGAAGTTTTACACAAATTCAGCATTTTCTCCTTTCTGGGGGAAAAAGCAAGTAAAAAGGAGACAAGAAGTAGAAGTAATGTACCACAAGAAAACACACACTTCCTGAATCTGTCAATGTGTATGTGTTACTGGTGATAACCGCAACCAATCTAACAGAAATAACAGCAAAGCTCATTCAACACAACTAGTTAAGATGGACAAGAACCAATAATAAGAGTTTAATTCCAGTCACATTCCCACAAAATATGTACTACTCAAGTGTTACTAATGATGACTATGAAGATCCAACATACGGCCAATTTACCAACCTCCAACTTAACACGCACAGTTGGTTGACACTAGTTAAGCTGTGTGAGGTCTTGGTGTGTGTGTGTGTGTTGGTTGATTGGCAGGAGTTGTGAGGTCCCTGTGTGTGTGTGTGTGTGTGTGTGTGTTTGTTGAGAGTAGTGAAGTTGTGTGGGGTTTTGGAGTGTGTGTGTGTGTGTGTGTGTTGAGACTAGTGAAGTTGTGTGGGGTTTTGGAGTGTGAGAGTGTGTGTGTGTGTGAGAGAGAGTGTGTGTGTGTGTGTGTGTGTGTGTGTGTGTGAGAGAGTGTGTGTGTGTGAGAGTGTGTGTGTGTGTGTGTGTGTGTGTGTGTGTGTGTACCTTGCGCAGCGCCTGCACGAACAGGCCTCTCCATTTGGGGCTGTTCTCCTCGCTGTGGAAGTCGTATCCGTGCTGCGGCTGCATGGCTGCGGCTCCGGTTCGTGCTGCTGCCGCGGTCCGCCTCCGGAGCGACTCTGCATCGGCCCCGGCGTGAGGACGTCACACCCAGCCGGCAGCCCGCTCCAACGATAAATCACAACACTGCACTTAATCACGACATAACCTTCAACAAAACCCAACTTTTTACTTTTTCTTTTCTCCTTCTTTCCCGCCTCAGCGGCCTTTATAACCCCTGAGGTTAAAAAACCCCCAAACCCCTAACTTTCAGCTCGGCTAATTTAGCCCTGACGCGCGGAGCTCGGCTAGGCTACGCTAAGGAACGCTAGGCTAATTAGCTAGCTGTCCAGTTGTGGTCGTGACGTCCCGAAAATGCGAGCGGGGCCAGAAGTCGGTAAATAAAGAACAACTAAAGTGGCACACCGGCTCGGGACGCGTTTAACAGTCGGTGAAGTGAGGTGTCAGGCGGAGTGGATGGAACCCGGGAGGAAAGTCCGCGTGTTTGCGGCTGCTCGGTGCACATTAGCCGCGTTAGCGTTAGCGAGGGTTAGCAGCACATCTGGCCGCTAACGAGACTCTTCATTCAGCGTGAGGAGCGCGAGTTCCGCGCTCTGGTACGAGACGCAGCGCTTCTGCCGTTCTCTCTCTCTCTCTCTCTCTCTCTCTCTCCGGTTCCCTCTTCTCTTTCGTTTTTAGTCCGTGAGGAAAAACAACAAGTGCTTCAAGCTGAATCCATGGCGTCCCGGGGAGAGATGCGAGGCTCGGTGTCGATGTTGTTGTTGTTGTGGCTCGTTTCCCCGTCTCGACTCGGCGGAAGAATCACGGCTCCGCACTCCGCAACGCTCACTTCCCGCTAGTGACGCAGAGGGAGGCGCGGAGCGGGGACGAGGCTGCAGCGGCCATTCCGGACCCCACTCCGGGAGCCGCGCCACTTCACTCGGCTCGGGGATATTTACACTAAATAAAATAACATTTTCTGACACTGCATTTCAATAAACACACACTCTGCTGCTTTCGTTTGTGGGCCGCTTCCATCAATTCTCATGACGATTAAATGTACATGATCCGTCAAAAATATCTGACATCTTTTTGTTGTTTTCCACATAAAACCCGCAATTTTTCTGTAAAACGTTTAAAACCCTATTCCTCATAAGAACTGGTCATACCAAAAAACGTCCTCATAAGGGTTTTAGGAGAGAAAGATATCCCCCAAAATACCTAAAACCTGCTCCATGTACATTAATCATCATCATCATCATCATCATCATCAGCTACATTTTTCAGGGGAGACATCCACACATATATCTTATATATATAGTTATTCATTTATGAAGAACGACCAAAAATAAAGGTACAACCAACACACACATATTGTGGTATTTGTGAATTCCACATAAAGTCTGTAACTTTCTATTAAAACCTTTTCCTTGTGTGAACAAATCTTACGTGTAAAGATATCCTCTCAAAGACACAGCAAATCTGACAAATAATAAGTATTTCAAATGTGATTGAGAACAACCAAAAACTTTCCACAGAAAACCCACAACTTTTCTTCATAAACGTTTCACTTTCAAAAATGTCAGTCATAACACTCAAACCACAGCTTTTCATGTATTTTAGTGGAGATCCTCATATATACCTAAAATATGCTCCCCCATTTACATATACATTCTATAACAATCTATTCATAAATAATAAACAGAAATGGAAATAAACAGTCCAGCTCTGGTAAGCAGTGAATTCCATTAGCCATCTAGTCATTCATTTATGATGAATATGATGGGATAGCCACTTAACCTCCATCAGACAGGATAATATTAGTAATGACTCGATTTCTAAAACAAGATATTACAGCAGCAACAGCTGGTGTTGGTGACTTTAATAATGATCCCTGTTTGTTGCTCTTTATATTACTCAATAAATATATGAAATATAATAAGTCTTCACATAATATATAGTATGTATGTTTTTTAATGTGTTATAGGTATTTTTCTAAGTATTCAAAATTCTAAATATTGTTTCCTTTTTATTGTTTCAAAAGGAAAGGAACCTTCATACGTAATTTTTAAACATTTTAAGTTAATTTCAAACATGGACTGGGGTGTAAATCCAGGTTAGCAAAGTATAAAATATGACATGTTATTTTTTTTCTAGAACTTTGAAACTCACCTGATGTTAAAGAGGTTATAGTGAATGAAAGTTAAACTGGACTGTTAGCTGTGGTTTACTCTATATAGTTTCATAAATTATTATCCACATTAAAATGTGTTGGATCAGGTGAGTCAGTCAGATAGAAACACTAACTGATTTTTACTTTTGGTAACTTTGTTTCTTTTCATTTCTGCATCAGCACCAGAATATTAATGCATGTTGCTTTCATTTTACAAGAAGAAAAAATGTTGTGAAGGTTCCAAGTGTTACTAACATGCTCACAGCCAACACTGCTTCACTTTATGTTTTATTGTGCTTATGCTTATGATGAATTAGGGACAAGATGGTTATTTCATGTGCTGGTCTCAATTGGGTTAAATTTCATAATTCATATCAAGTAAAAATCTAAGCACGAGATAAACAATGGGGTACTGGAATCACATGAAGTAAATTTAAGAGTTTTAACTAATAAAATGCCTAAAATATGACATATTAAATATTTGTGACAAATAATATTCCTAAATACTGAAATCTGCTGTCCCACTGGCCGCACACTGCCCTCATGTGGACAACACCAAACCACACAGACATTAAATCAACAGGTCATTAGATCACATTTTATAGAAAACAAAAACTTCAAGACTCAGCTTTCATTTATATTTTATTTGCAAAATATTTCACTTGTTTTTAGCAAACCCAGTACAGTCACCGCTAAAACGAAATCTCAAGAAAACTCAAAAACCTCAAAACGCTTAAAAACAGGACTGGCATTTTAATGTGTGAATTTTTACACATCAAATTTATTTTCCCAAATCAAACCACTTGCACAAGAGGAAGACGGTAAGTTCTACTTTCCTGAAGAAATGTTTCTACTGTTCCAGAGATTAAATTGACAAATGATGTAGCATCCAATTATAATCATCAAAAACCGATTATAAACCCCACACGATGCACCTTCATCTAAATCTTAACAACAATCAAGTATTTAATAGTTTTCTTTGTTGTCACTCGCATTTAGGCAAAGTGACTTTTAAATGGAGCTACATGAGGCTCTGATCTGCAAGGCATCTGTTCATCTGGAAATCCGTTAGACACCCAGAGATGCTGAAATGGCAAACAAGGAAGTAGTGTCTACTTGGTATATTTATATTTCTGACAATCTCTTGTTCACGTTTAGCTTTTTTGTGTTCTGTTGTTTTACTTGCACACGATGTGACTTTAAAATCAACATTTAGCTCAGTCTGCCGTTACATTTAATGTGTAAATATAATTAGCCTTCATATATTGTGGACCAAATAAAGCATCTCTGTTAATGGAACTGGTTCACTGACATTTCCACGTGGGCACAAGCAGCCGTAAAAATGATTGAACCAAAATGATTTGATCAGTTAGTCATGTTAACATATGTTGTTCAGTCTCATGAGTTTTCAGTGTTACAGGTTTTTTCAGTCAGTTCACAGAAATGGAAATGTGAAGATTAACGCATTCACCCTTAAACACAGTGAACAAATTAATATGTCACACAGAAACTTTAGATGAGCAAAAACTAAAAGTAATATATTGTGCTGATCTGAACAATATATTATGGTATCAATGAGGTAGATTTTAATATCTAAAGTTCAATTGTGGTATACACAGAGTTTCTATAAACTTACAAAAACTGAAATAGTATATTTTTGTTATCTGAACCACAACATATTCCAATTTCAGCTTTTAAATTTCAATACATAAAGTTCCTGTGTGCCGTATTAACACAGTCACTCTTACTCAGTTGTACTTAAGTTATAGTTGAATTGCATGGATTATTATTTTTCGTAAATAAAGAAGTATGTAAACACAGCTTATGTGACCAAATCATTTTGTACGGTCCCCGCAGATCACCTGCGCGTGAAATCACACCTGCTGTTTCTCCCCGAACACGAGCCGAGGTTGTGCCATTACTGCACTCAGGTGTGTGTATGAGTGTGTGTGTTTAGAGGGTGAAGCGTGCCTCCAGCTCGTCGGCGATCATGCGTGCGATGGCGAGGGAGGAGGTGGCGGCGGGAGACGGAGCGTTCCGGACGTGTAGCACTCTGCTGCCCAAATCACCAACACCCCCGTCGAACACGAAATCATCCACAAGGTTCCCCTCCACGTCCAGAGCCTGCGCTCTCACACCCGACGGACCTCTACATACACACACACACACACACACACAATGATAACTGTGCCACAATAATGGTATTTGTGCCAGGAAATGTGCGAAGATATTAAATGTGTTGTAGCTGTGAGTAAAAGGGTTGTGTGTGTGTGTGTGTTGTTACCTGACAACGTCACCGGGGCTGAGTTCAGGTATGTACTTCTGCAGTAATTTCACCTGAGCGCTGGTGAACACACCCCTGTACATCTCCCCTACTCCATACACAACGTTCTTCATTACCAGCTTCTGCAGGCCTCTGTACACACACACACACAGTCTAGAGCTGATCGTCTTTCTTTGTATTATTTGTCATTGTGAACACACCACAGCACACAGTGCACCACAGCCAGGTGAGCTCTGAATCTGACTCATCCGTGAAGGTCAAAGGTGCTTTTTTGGCAGCACCCGTGGAGCAGGGCTTGGGGACGGGACCTTGCTCATAAGTTAGCAGTTTGGGAGCAGTTAGGGAGTTTGCCCTGTGACCAGAAGATCGCTGACCGGTAAAGGTACCACTGAGGTACCCATGAGCAAGGTACCGTCCCCATGCCCTGCTCCCCGGGTTCTGCCCACGTCAGCTGCATGCCGCTCTTTCCTGGGTGGGTCACATTCGGTTGTGGTGCACTGTGTCCTTGTGTAACTATGTATGTGATAAATAAAGCATCTTGGTCTGGATTTTGATGGATGAAGAGTGGTCACCTGAAGGACAAAGCGTCTGTAAAGTCTCGTATGTTGAAGTCAAACAGGCTGTAACCTTCACGTTTAAACGCCAGCACAGCGTTGGGTCCGAGCCACACGCTACCGTCCATACGCGGGGTAAAATGCACACCCAGGAAGGGAAAACGGGGATCAGGCACCTACAACACACACAAACAGGTTCCAACCCCCATCTCCAGCACCAATCCAACATCTTTCCATCAACAGGATAAATATCACAATTTAATAATTTAATTTTAACCATAAGTTTCATTACTATTATATTATATTATATTATATTATATTATATTATATTATATTATATTATATTATATTATATTATACTTATATATTATATTATATTATATTATATTATATTATATTATATTATATTGATTTCATGGACAATGATTTGAAGTCTGTTATGATATTATTTCAAATCCATTCAGGAGAGACCAAAAGTTCAGTTTTATTACCTTAATCTCCATTCATCATCTCAATGAAAAACATATTTTTTCTCTGGCTAACTGAATGTCCTCTCTGTAAAACTGCCTATTTAGGATTTATTTAAGAGTGGTTTAGTTAGCTTTAGTACCGTGTCTGTACAGCTCTTTGGGCCAACTGCGGCTGTTTAAATCTGCTTTATCAATAAAACTGACTTGACTGATATTGTATCCAGGTGTCTGGTGCTGCCTGTAGATTATGTTTATTTTAGCCTTCTTGTAAGCCTTGCTGTTGCTTCATAAAACCTCACACCGTGACTGTGTGTGTGTGTGCGTGTGAGACTCACAGGATAGATGTTGCCTTTAATGAGGTAGTTCTTTTCAGGTTTCAGAACCAGATAATCTCCTCTGAAGGGGACGATGCGAGGTTCAGGACTGCAGCCGGAAATCAGAGAGCGATCTTGAGTGAAGAGTCCACCACAGGTCAGTACGTAGCGACACCGTACCTCTGCACCCTACACACACATGTTTAATAACCTTCAGTGTTTCAACTAGGCCTGGCCATTATTTCAAGTGCCAAGATGTGAACAATATTTAAAAAAAAACTAAAGTAAAACTAGAGCTGCATTTGCACAAGAAAACAGCAGTGTGATGCTCCAGTTTTGTAGCTGTGACATGAAAACTATTCGAGTAGAAAGACCTTGATTAAAATGCATTGAGGTGAATGTGGAAAGAAGGAGGGATGATTTCAGTAAGAAGAAGACGAGTGCGGGCGGAAACGGATGGAGATGTGTGTTCAGTGAGGTGGCATAAGAACCGTGCTGACTGTCCGAGGGAAGCTTTCCAGTCCAAAATCACACGTGTTCTTAATGGGAGAAAATGAACGGGTTCCTCTCCAAGAAAATAGCGACAGGGTAAAGTGAAAAAACCGGTCTTGGTCGTGGCGGATATCATAAGAGAGATATGTGAAGACTTTGTGAGAATGGCAGCCACACAAAAGCGGTGGGGAATTTGGGGGAAGAAAGTGGATGAAAAATGGACCAGAACTCTAGCGAAGGTGCACGAATCAGGGAAATATACTGGTATATATAAGCACCCACACTGCTATAGGATGCAGGTCAGAATCAGTGTGTGGGATAAAAATCAGATAACAACATGTGATGATCACCGCAGTCTCATGAATAACAAATCATATTCATTTAACAGGGTCCACCAAACTCAGTCTGAAGTGTGTAGTTTCTGCAGACTGGGTTACGTCCTAAACACATCGTGACTAAAACCCTGTCTAGTCGCATGAATGCTTGTTCTAGCTGTCTTCTGAAATACTAAATCTACTAAAGTAGTTAAACTACCTACTCCTGTACTAACCAAGTGCTAAACAGATAACTGGCTTTCATGCTTTAATGTAATTTGTGTTATCTTGTATTAAAACCCAAATTTTAGTTATGCACATTCTGTGCAATTAGATAACAATAATGTAAGATAAGAACAATATAAAGACCTGACTACTGTTAAAGTAAAATGATCATCACATATCATATATCCATATCCGGTTCAAAAATATCCCGATTTGAATTTTGAGTGGTATCTTCCTGCTCTAAGTTCAACCTCATGTGGGTTAGGTCTCAGTTGAAGTGTTACCTGAGTGCTCTTGATGCTGATGGGGAATTTCAGACCTGTACAGAGGAAGAAAACATTTTACTGCAAACTTTAAAAACCTTGATGTCATAGTAGAGCTGGGCAATTAATTTCAAATGAATCAAAACCGACATTCCAAACCTCTAATCAACATAATCCAACCCATGACTATTATTATTTCCGTGGTTTTAAATCCTTTACTCCTTAAATATAAATCTGTGCTGTTCCCCAGTGAGTGTTCATGTAGCGTCCTCTTGTAAACATACTAATGTGTTGTCATGTGATTCCACCTCGTCCACCATAATTATCAACAATATCACAAAGACATGCACTTTCATTACAAGAGAATATCGCAGCTTTAATCACTGAGCATATTTACAAAATGTTGAATTAACCGTGATATTGATTTGAGGTTGTATCGTCCAGCCCTACATCATAAGCAAGTGTTAAAGTGTGAGCGTGTATCCCAGTGTCTCGTACCCTCTGAGCTGCCAGTCGGACTCTCTGCTGCTATGTTCATGTCCGAGGCTTCAAATCCCGTGAGAACAGAACCGCCAGCCTGCTGGAAGTCCTTACCGTAGCTCAGAGCCACCAAACGCCAGAGTCCACAATGCCCGTGTGGGAGAGTCCAGTGCCAGTATCCCCTAAACGCACACACACACACACACACACTGGGCTAGGATGAGATGTCATGGGTGGAATGCTTCTCCAAATCCAAGGTTGGGTTCGTACCTCGGTTTCTGAGACATGAATGGGTTCACGCCACAATTTGTTTTGAATAAGAAAGATCAGGCAAAACACACAGATCAGCCATAACGTCATCATCACTGACAGGTGATATTATTTATTATAGATACAGGCCCTCCTCATGAAATGTGTATTACAGCTAGTCCACTTATATTACAGTGTAAATTGTGATAGTATGAATCACTTGTTGTTGTTAGTGGTGGTAATAGAGGTGTGAATCTTCACTGGCCTCACGATTCGATTTGATTACGATCATCACATCAGCGATTCGATTCAATTCGATATCTCAATGCATCGCGATGCATGCAATCAATTTTTCTAATTACTTCACATTCCGCGCAGATTGGGCATGGATCACAGATTGGGCAACTATAGTTGCTACTGATTTTTTATGCCACAACGAAAATCACCAAGCTTAGCGTCATTATGATACAACTGGTTCTGTCCCAGTGACCAGCACTCAGACTAAGTGTTGGAGGAGTATTTTTTTGTATTACTTTTAGATATTTGCATTAAATTAATTATTACATTAAAGATCCAAAGTCAAATAGCTTTTGTCACCTCTACTATACACTGTACAGATGATATACAGAGGTGACAGAGGCAACTGATAGCTCCAGTTTACACAGTGCAACAGAAACAGGAAGAAAGAACAAATAGGGCACATAGAACAAAAAGTATATAAACAGAATACAAAATATACATTTCAAACTAGGAATGGAGTATTAAATATAAACTTTAAACTAGATGCTAGAAATAGAAGTAGAGAGACAATTTAGATGCAGTATTAACCTGCAAAAGTGGAAATTGACTTTTACACTGTATGTGCAAGAGGTTAGAAACAGTTTCAATATGAAAACTTCTGCATCGTCCACATCTGCATCGCGATGCATCGATTATGTGATTAATTTCAACCCCCCTAGGTGGTAACGGGTTGAGGCGGTGCAGGGACTGGGGCGTGGTGAACTCTTCCCAACCATGATCTGTGATGGATATTCAGAACTTTGTTTCAGAACTGTTACTAGTTAGACCTTAGAAATAAACTTGACACAAAGCCCATATACACTAGGGGTGTAGAAATGAACCACATAGTCGACGCGACGCGTATGCCGACGTGGACGATCCCGCGTGCAGTGGCAGACCATAATCGATGATATCATGGGTTTGACTGGTGAATGTTCACACCTCTAATATACACAAGCATTCACACTCACTCTGCAGTAGGGCTCCCTCTCTCTGATGCCTCTGGCGTCGATCAGACTCAGGTCTCGGACGTTGTTCTGCTGTCCGCTCGTACGGGGCCTTCAGACGTGGAATCTCCTCCCTCTCCACCGCCACGATCAGCTGAACAGACACACTTACATTTAGAGAGAGACTTCTATCTCCTACAGGGCAGTCTCATGAAGCAGCAACTTGAGCTCATAGGGGTTGTTCCAGGAACCCAGTGTGGTGGCGGCGCAGGGAGGCAGGATTTGAACCTACAACCTCTTGGCGGTCACTAGGTCACCACCAGCACCACCCACAGTGAGCTCAACCACCAAGGAGCATGGACAGCTCTATCAGCACCTGGGAGCAGTGCTTGGAGAATACCTTGCTCATGAGTACCTCAGCGGTACCTTTACTGTTCCGGGACCTTAACCAACTCCCCAACCATTACAACACCAACTGCCCCAAATTCAATGCTTCTGACCACGTTCGAACCCCAAAGTTTAGTTAAACATATTACTAGTTAATGTGTATTAATAAAGTAAAAGGCTGGGCAATTGTCGAAAATGTAATTAATGTAATTAATTTGGGCAATACAAATTCAGAATCCTAATTAATACAATCTTGCTCCTTAATGATTATTTCAGTTTACATTCTGTTTCTTCTTTTGCCCAGTGTGTGTGATGATAAAACTAAGCACTTTGCTATTAAAAAATAAATCAGCAGATACTCACGCCTTGTCTGTGAACAAGGAAGACATAAAACAAAACCCTCAAAACAACAATACAGTATTAGTTCATTATTAATGGCAGATGGGGAGTAATTCATTGTGGAATTAACGGTGATACAGATTTCAAGGGGATTTCACCCAGCTCCGGTGTAAGTTTGTTCTCACTTTTCCACATCTGCGGTATGGAATGGGCGTCTTGATGCTTAATCTGATGAGCCATGTAGCTCCGCTCACACACAGACGAGCCTTCAGAGAGCCCGGGGTATAGTAGATCCCACTGTGAATTACACCGCTGTTGTGACCAGACTGGTGGAGAGCTAACAGGACAGAGAGAAATTAATAATATTAACAAAGTACCTGTATAACCTGTATTGTTGACATCTGCACTTTCACATGTATAGTATACCATTATATACTCATGTACAGTTACTGTTTAAAGAGTAAATCTCTAGTTAGGATCCTATTTTACTATACCGTATATTCTTAATTTTATTTTTTAGATTTAGTTGATTTAACTTTGATTAAGTTCACGAGCCAGGGATCAATATGACACAACAACATGCTGATTTAACACCATCATGTCTCATATCAAATCACAAAAAGCAACTGAAATATCATTTGACCTTTATATTCCTGAGCTCAACCAGACATTCAAATGAAATCTTCTCATTTAATAAAAACAGACCTTAATATAAAGTGAAGTTACAATATGTATGATGTCTGGTTGATGTCTTCATTTTGGATCAATGCTAAGTGTTCATTGATCAATGCACTGATATGTCGATGTATCGTTACACCCTAGTTCAGATTCCGATTCACTTCTCTACCACACACACACACACACACACACAAACACACTTACGGGTTCCTTCTCTTTCTCCGCAGGAGGTAAATGTGAGGTTTGGGTGTCTCAGTATCAGCTCTCGGGCCGTGGCCAATCCCACGATCCCACCGCCCACCACCGCTACATCACACACTGCAGAACACACACAGCAGTGTTTTTATTGTTTTGTTAGGAAGGATTATTAAAGATCCATATTAGAAAGTACTCTAAAATGAGTTACACCTAACTAGAGCTGGACCAACATGAGTCACTCTTAATAAACAAAAGCTTTGAGCCAACTCTCATTTCTTTATATTCTGCTAGAAAAATCATTTATTGCAACATGTGCAAACACATGTCTAAATACTATTCCTCAAGATTACATATAAATACTGGTTCTTTGGAAGCAAAATATGACTCAAGAAATCTGCATCACTGTGCCTTGTTCTTCTCTACTATATGGCAGCTCATTGGTAGGAGAAAGCAGACCACTGATAATTCTGGTTTATCTGCACATATTTGCAATAGAATGTTCTGGAGTTCTGGATGAGAGCAAATGCTGTAAGTGTGGAACACTGTTACTAAAATGAAATGATTCCTGTTCCTCTGTGAGAACCACAGATGTCTTACACTGACCCCTGTTCTGCTGGACTGTATTATACTTGTTGGTTCAAATACTAAACTGTGCATCAACACACATCCAGAGGCAGACTAAACCAGTAAAAATACAGATTTCTGAAGTGTCTGATCATTCACATGCACAAAACCCTAAAAACACCTCTGATAGTTTAAAACTAAAAACTAAACAAAACATTTAGTTTAGGGGATAAATCGGGTTTAGATCAGACCTTAGGTTCCAAAAAGCCGAACCGGCAAATATCTCAACAAGGACTCTACTGTGTGTGCTGGCAGCGTGTGTGTGTGTGTGTACTGCACTCTGGTCTGGTGAACTGCAGGTGCTGTGGCTGGACTCTGTGTGTGTGAATACACTCCTGTCAAACTCTGTTTGTACATCTGAACGATGTTGGAGTGTGTGTGTGTGTGTGGTTGTGTAACAAGACTTCAGTCTGATTAAAGGTGAACCGCATGCTGCAGTTGGACTTGGTGTGTGTGTGTGTGTGTGTGTGTGTGTGTGTGTGGCCGGGTATTTATGGCATTGTGGGGACCTTTCTGTTATAAACTCACTTTATTTGGTTTTTGGGCTAAAGAGGTAAAAGATGTGCTTTTGGTTACTGGGGTTAAGGTTAGGGTTAGGATTAGGTGTAGGTGTAAAATTATATACATCTAGTCATTATGGGAGTCTGTGGAACCTGCATAAAGATATTAATACATAGACTGTGTGTGTGTGTGTGTGTGTGTGAGAGAGAGAGAGAGAGAGAGAGGAGAGAGTAGAGAAGAGAGAGAGAGATGAAATTGAGAGGTGAGAGGGAGAGAGAGGTGAGGTGGTGGTGGTGGTGAGAGAGAGAGAGAGAGAGAGAGAGAGAGTGAGTGGTGGGAGTGAGAGAGGTGAGAGTGGAGAGAGAGAGAGTGGTGAGAGAGAGAGGTGAGGTGAGTGTGGTGAGAGAGAGAGAGAGAGAGAGAGAGGGTGGTGAGAGGAGAGAGTGAGGTGGTGGTGAGAGAGAGAGAGTGAGAGGTGAGGTGAGGTGGTGGTGGTGAGGTGAGAGGGAGGAGGAGGAGAGAGGTGAGAGAGAGAGAGAGGAGGGAGGTGTGTTCAAAACTCAGTATAACTCACCTGTGCTGCGGGCGGACCACCGCGTCTCTGCCTTGATCCTCAGCGCAGCAGCACTTCACACTCAGTCTGCATCATGCCTGGTGCTGCTGTGTAAAAGTCGACGTGTTCAGCTCATCCTGGCTCTACTGCTGTCCTGTAACACCACACTTACACACACACACTCACACACACACACTTACACACAGCTCTCGACTCGTCTAGTTCTACTGCTGAACCCTCCCTGAGTGCGGACTCACCGCTGCCCCCTGCCGGCCCCCTACACTCACCTCCCCTAAACTCGGCTCCAGACGCCCTGCTTATCCCGCAATAGAGCACATTTAATGCAGGGATTAGCAATCAACAAACACAAATTACACAAGACTTCACATGCACTTATGAAGACCCAACTTATCATTTATTTATATATCATAACGCCCAAATACCTCTACACCTCTACACAGGGCTGCCCTACTCTCAGCATCCTCCTGATGATCACCTACTATACTATTTATACCTGTTTAGTGATTCTTTTTTTTTTTATATATATCATTGTGTATTATCTACATATATTATGTCTACGATATATTATATTATTATTTATATCATTATCTATATACTACTATATTTTTACCATGTGTACTATTTATATATATCATTTTATTATTATTCCGGATAACTGTCATTTCTACTTATATGGATATATACAATCCTCTTGTAATGCTGTTCTGTTATTGTATTTTTCATATTACCATTTTATCTAGTCGTATGGTACAGTTTATTGGATACCTAAATTTCTATCAGGATTAATAAAGTGTCTGTCCGTCTGTCTGTCTATCTAATAAATCTTACTATTTTACTCTTACCAGTTTTATCCTAATGTAAAGCACGTTGGACTATATTTTTGATATTTATAAGTGTTTGCAAAAAGTTATTTATAAGAAAAAAAAAGAGCGAAAATGTTTCTTTGGAAACATGCAGAAGGGATGATACTGCACGCGTTTGCGCCGCTGCAGAACTCAGCTGGGACGCTGGGGTGGCAGCAGAGGGCGCGTCCGTGACGTCAGTGTTATGCGACAGTGCTCGTGTTTGCCGGGTCGCTGGTAGAGGACGAACTTGCGGTGCGTGTGCGTTCGCGTCATTCTGAGTAATAAATGTGCTGAAGTTGCGGTGGGTTATTTTTCTTTGGGGAGGTATTCAGCAGCTGCATCGTAAAGCACTTGACCTGTTTAACACAGAGTGTTATAAACGCCTTATAACGGTGACGTGTGACGCAGGGCGCGTCCCATTCCGCATTGTGCAGTAGTTAGTGTGCTCGCCAGTGTGAAGTGCTGGGTAGAAGAGTATCGATGGTGCTGATGTACGGGAATAATTAGACAGTACGCACTGCACAAACCAGACATTAGCGACGTTTCGATGTTAATCCAGACATTCACAGATAAAATGCACAAGTGTAGGTCAGCTGCCCACTGAGGGGTCAAACGCAGAGCTCACATTCTGTTGTGGTGCACTGTGTTCACAATGAAATCACTGTCTGAATAGGGGTATCTGCTAAATGCAGTAAATGTAAAGAACCCAGCAAATACAACATGATTCAAATTCAAATAATGAACCTTGATTAAAAGGTTAGATGTAAACCTACAGTTGTCATACATTTTTATCTGTGAATGTCTGACAGATATAGGACCCACTGCTAATAATTTTCACTTTGCACACTGTGTACACAGCAGTACCACCTGTACTCTTCTACTACACAGTATGTCACACTCACTGATGTTCATCGCTCTGGATAAGTGCTGTAAATCTGAATATGATCATACCTGACTAGCCGTGTGTGTCTCTCAGCATAAATATCTGAATGAAATTTGTTTTCTTCCCTTGCAGCTGTAAACTCATCATCGTCATGTCTGTTTCGTCTCTTTCTCGGGCGCTGAGCTCGCTCTCCATCATCCCCAAATGCTTCCCCTCTCTAGTGAGTCACACACACAGAGGTCACCTTTAAGATTCTAGATTCTTTGTCACATACATACACTAGCAGTCCAAAGTCTGGACACAGCTCCTCATTATGGTTTTTCTTTATTTGTATTATTTTCTACATTTGTAAAACATCTAAACTGGGTGGTGGTCTAGTGGTTAGGACACTCACTTCTGGACCAAGAGGTCAAGCGTTCGAATCCTACCACCACCTGGGTCCTAGGCAGGGCCATAACCCTAATTTGCTGGAGGTTGCTCTGGATAAGTGTCTACTAATGCCATGAATGTAAATGCAAAACCATGATGGAAATTATGCAGTAACCCAAAAGTGTTAAACCGGCATGTTTAAAATTGTTCAAAATTGACATCTTTGCTTTGATGGCATCTTTGCACATTCTAAGTGTTCTCTCAGACAGATTCGCAGAAAATCTCGATTTTAACACCCAGGTGTTAGTGGGCTCTCTTCAAATCTCCCGCCTCTCTAACCGTCCACCTCACCATCGCTGTGCGAGGCTTCCTCACGCCGCAGTGCTGCACCAAACAGAACCTTATGGAAGCAGACGAACCAATGCAAATCCGACCCCGCCGGGATGAAGAAGGCGGGGAAGCAGGGGACTTCACCGGTGCGTTTTAGTCAAAGTCACCTCAAAATTCCAGCAAACACTGCTGTAGAACGTGTGAAGTTTAATATGTGCTAATTAAAAAAATAGTCCAATTAGTTGGAGTGTAACGATACATCAGTGTACACTGATTCAATAGTGCGCAAGCCCATAACATCAATTTAACAGAAAATACTATATTCAGACAACATACATATTGTAATGTCATGTAATTTAAATCTGGTTGAGCTCAGGAATAAAAATGTGTATTTTGTTATGTGACGGTGTTAAATCAAGATATGGTAATGTCTCATTTCAGTTTAATTCAGTTGAATTCAAAATACTTTCTTCTTCTCCCAAAAGTACTTTGAGCAAAGAAGTTTATAAATTAATTACACTGCTAAGTCTGTTTATTACCTAATCGCACGCACAGCTCTGGAGAAAAATATAAGATCACATTAAGAGTTTGAGTATCTTGGCTCTGTGTCATTCTATTGTTAAAATAATATTGTTTGTCATAGGCAAATTCTTTGTGGAAGTAGAGTCAGATCACTGGCTTTCATGCATTAATAGTGTTTCTTGTATTCATGTGTATGTTGTATTTATGACCATCATGTAAAAGTCATTTCTGTGCAATTAGATCCAAACAATTAGATTTACTATTATTAGTGACTTGCCTTTGGTGAAGTTGCACATTGTGTCAACATTTGGCCCAAAAATATCGTATTGACCAGCCCTGACACTTGTGAACAGTAAACCAGTGCACTTGATTTTGGAGTAACTGCGAGATGAGTAAAAGTGCTTTCCCTCGTTTGTTCCACTGTAATGCAGGTAAGATCAGGAGACGTGGGATTGGAGGAGGCCACAAGCAGCGGTATCGCATGATAGACTTCCAGCGTCTGCGCTACGAGCCGGGCAGGAGGGTCAGCCGAATCGCTGAAGGTTATTTGAGTTACGTCCCCGATCCTGCAGGTAATAATAAGAATATACAGGTAGGGTTATATGACAATGAGAACACATAAAACAATGAATTTTACAGGTTTGAAAGAAGAGTTGTACGTCTCACAATGCCCAGCTGTATGTAGCTCTGGATACGAGCGTCTGCAGGAAGTGTAAACGTGGAGTTTGTGTTTCTATGGGGACAGGTCGGCTGATATCGCTCTGGTGGCCGGAGGAAGCCGTAAACGCTGGATCATCGCCACCGAGCATGCAGGCGGAGACCTCATCAAAACCTCTCACCTACCATTAGCCGGATAAGCGGTGTTGGCTTCTTGAGGCAGCGCCCACCCGCTCAGGCTCACCTGTCCCGGGCGCTAATCAATAACCTGGAGCTGCTTACCCGGGCAAGGCGCCCAGTACATCCGCGCTACAGGTAACAACACACAGGACTGTACATCGTCCCATACACATCAATACGCCGGTTTAATAATAAAGGGCCTCTAACAATGATGCAGAATGAAAACGTTGATCAGACATTGTACATGTAACAGTACTTTATGCTGAACAGGTCTATTTTCATAATAAGAGAAGACTGAGCCTCATTCACAAATAAGTTTTATCTTAGATTTGTTGTTCAGAGAGTTAATACATTTCAAAAGTATAATGTTATGCAACTGTAGTTTTGAAGAAAACCCTTTGTACAAGTAATACGTAAAAGCGTAGAAGTACCGTCTGGCGTTAAGTGGATTCGTTCACATTTCTTCTTAACAAAAGTGGTGAATGGGGCCTGTTGTTTTCCATTTCATCATTTTGTTAAATAAAATGTCAGATGATGTTGTTATTGCTTTTTTGTGATGTGATGACGATATGAATGGAGGTAATGGTGGGTAAATCTGCATATGATATTGTCTCCATATCCGTAAACTGACTCTGAATTGAATTAAAGGTGTTGAATCCACTGAATTGATATATCGTATCATGATGAAACACCTCTAGTAACGCCCGTCTCTCACCTACGCCTTTACTCCCAACCTCTCTAACCTGATGTTATATAAAAGTTCCTGCCTGTATGAATTCTTCATATATGTCTTTATCCAGGCACATCTGGCGTCTTGCTTCGTAAGGTCAGCGGCACGGTCATCGTTCAGCTGCCTTCTAAACACCAAATACAGGTCAGTTTTAACTTCTCATTGAGCTGTTGATTCGTTTCAGAAGCTTTTATTGTTTATGTCGAGCAGGGGTGATACCTCAAATCAATGTCCGCGATTATGGACGCCATTGCCTCAGTTATAATTGATTAACTATGATTTGAACTAGTTTTTAGCATATCTTTAACAGTTTTAGAATAACTAGGGATGCACGATATGTGATGCTGATATTTGATGCTTTTCTATCTTGAGTCTTGGATAAATGAGGAAGGCAAATTAAATCTAAAGACAAGACATTTAGCTCACCAAATTCCACAAAAATAACACCATAGTTCTGACATTTCTAACACAACTCAAGTCAGCGGTAAGCAGAGTGGAGGCGAGGCGTTTATTCCAGCATAGTGCACAACATTTTGAAAAAGTCTTCCAGCCCTATGTGGTGCACCAAGTCAAGTAGGGCATGTGTGACACTCCATGTGCACTACCTAGTGTGAAAACGTTCACGCTACAACGGCTATTTCACAAGATACACACTACCACATAGAAATCTGATAAGAAACGCCTTGCCTACCATACTATTAAGTGCAGTAGTACACGGCTCAGGACACGGCCCATGTGTGAGCTCACATTCACTAAGTGAAGCAAACACACAAGTTAGGACCTCCCTCGGATTTTGGACATGCCTGGCACAAGCGCTGCCTCTCCCACGTATAATACATGCGTCATAACATATCGGCTGAAAATATGGGGCACATCAAACATTAGTCCGATACCGATGACTTAAACAAAAAGCAGTTATCGGCTGATTCCAGTATTAATCCAATATGACCAATATGAATAACTGAAGGACACGGCACATGACACACTAGTATGTTTTAAAGGAGACACTACATCAAAACTCACTGGACTTTAAAACCTTCTTTGAAGTATTAACAGAATTTCAAAAATCATCGGATTAATCAGCATGGGCAAAATGACATTGATTAATTGCCCGACCCCAACATGTCATATTAACCAGGTGACCGTAACCAAAGCAGAGTGCAAAATATCACCTTTACCAGCCTTCAGCCTTCTTTCCACCTGCACTACACTCATTTATTACCAGCTCCACCACTGACATACTAAATGAGCACAAAGCCTTTTGTTCAGAAGGAGGTACATCAGCTCTGCATCAGGCGGCAGCAGCAGCGCTGAGATGAATCTGATGTTTCTGAATTGTGGCTGCAGGTGCTGGAGACGTGCATGGCCACGGTGGGGAAAGTGTCCAATGTCGACCACAACAAGCGCATCATCGGGAAAGCGGGACGTAATCGCTGGCTGGGCATCCGACCGTCGAGCGGCTTATGGAAGAGGAAGGGCGGCTGGGCCGGACGCAAGATCAGACCGCTGCCTCCGCCGAAGAGCTAAGTTCAACCTGCCCTCCAGTATAGAAGCCGAAATTAAATAACCGCACCGGCTGGACGAGACAGCGGCGTGTAGACTGTGTACTTATTAATGTTATCAGGCAGAATATTATGCGTGTTCATCTCATGACATCACAATTTGCGGTTCCCAGAGCAACAAAGTTTGGTGCTGTTTCAGAGCTGATTTTACCACATCAAACTGGGAACTAGCATCAAAGAAGCGACACCAACACACTCCAAGAACGCACAGTATTATTTATGTTACACACCATTTATAGAGCAGGCAACTAATCTGGACTGTGAATATAAGCATCTCATGACTTCGTCCTGGTTCCAGATGGGTTTGGGGCACGTTCAGAGCTGGTTTTTCAGTGGAGACATTTGACAACCAGCAACAGAACAACATCAATACACACTCAGAACTGCTGGAAATTATATACAGAGTCAATAAGAGCAGAAACTATTATAGACTGTGTATATATATATATATATATATATATATATGTGTGTGTGTGTGTTTAATAACAAGCTGTTTGAACGTGTTCCATCCTCATTATTTGCTTCTGACGTCTCTTGAGTTATGCACAACAAAATAAAACATTTTTCATCGTTAGTTCCTGCCTGTTCCTTCCAAAAGAATGACTGCAGATTAGTGCTTCTCTAAACTCCCAAATCTCTCTCCATCTCGGTTACAACCTTTTCCACTGTGCTGGTGCCGATGCTGAATTTAGGAACCAGGTTTTCTAGTCCCAGACTAACATTAGGTTGGATGTCAAGGGTGAGACTCTATCTATCAAACATATACACTGTTCTCCTCTTTCAACTCGAGTCACTTACTCTTACCTGGACGCTGCTACTGGTTCTCATACTGTCACTGAAAACAATTCTTCTTATTGCTTTGGCTGCTAAAATAAAGCGGTTCCAACTCTCTACACCTTTATAAAGATGCACGGCGATCTTTTATCAGCTCAAAGAGTCAAGACTAGAGATGCTCAGATATTCAGTCCCGACACTGATGCCGATACTTGAGCTTTGGGTATGGGTCGATCCCGAGTACTGATCTGACAGCAGTGGAGACTGAGATTATTCTGTTCTGCTTAAGAAATACTTGACTTACATCCTGTCAGCTTCCCTACTAAAACACTGTAATAATTATACACCCCATATGTATATGCCAAATGATTTATTATTAAAACAAGCATCTCAGTGGTGTAATTTGGTGACTCCTAATCTCTGCGGTAGCCCCTAAACCATCAGGGACACAGAGATTGTGAGTGAGAGCTGGTGTTGTTGAGGAAATTAAGCAGTATAATGGTGTGATGTGCTTTTGGGCTTGTAGTGTGTGTGTTGCTTGTTCTGCTTATTGTCATATCAATATGTAGGAATTAGTGTCAATGTTGAACAATAAACCAGCTTTACCACAGTCACACAATAACTGAACAGTCAGCTCCATAGATCAGCCCAGCCTGCAGTCCCGATCCCATATATCCCACCATCCCATTGCCAGGATCAGTGTGTCCCTAATGGCGACCTGGTTTTGCTTCTCACCTGAAGGACGGAGAGCTGTCTTTACTGGACCTGAATGTGTGCAAAACCTGGGCAGTTAAAAAAATTGAATAAAAGTTAAGAAATATTTTATTAAACAGCATGGAAAAAACAAAACAATATAAAATCTGAAAAACATACTCAAGCAATACACACCATAACACATACGAAGAAGGTTAAAGCGGGTTCTCGTTGTGGTAATTGTATTTAAAATACTGTCATATATAATAACATTTTTTGTGCAAAAGACATCCGACCCCTAGATCTCCAGGTGAGAAGCAGGTCAGTGAAGCTGGAGCGTTAAAGGGAAACTCTCGACATGAGGGCCTCATTCGCTTGAAAGCTTCTCAAATGTGTTCTTAGAAAGTTAGACCTTTAAATAGTGGATTAGCTGGCTACCTCTAGGATTGAAAGCATTCTGGGGTTCTTCTCTCACCCTAACGGGCAGGTAGGCATATTCAGGAGGTTACTGCTTCTAAGTACCACTGAGGTACTCGTGAGCAAAGTACCGTCCCCCAGCACTGCTCCCCGGCGCTGCACGTCAGCTGTCCACTGCTCCTTCGCGGATGGGTCAAACGTAGAGGCGGTTGTGCGCCCGTGCTGAGTTCACCATCACAAATAATCACTTAAATCTTAAAAAGGAAAGGGTTAAAAAGGAATCGTGGTGAGTTTTAAGAACGTATTTCTGGGTGAATGAGGCCCAAACGCAGCTGATGTGGAGTGAGTGAGTGAGTGACGTTTGGAGCAGCAGGGTTTCATGCAACTTCCCTCTTCCGTTTTGCAGGGCTCGTTCACCACAGGCTGCTTCGTGGCGCCAATCCCGGACAGCAAATGCAGCGTTAAAACTCATAAATATTAGGACACGGGATAGAAACGGCAGGTCGGCTCGCTGTATTTTGTGGAGGAACTACGAGGGAGAATAAAGATGAAGAGCAGAGTTCCTCTGAGCCAATCAGACGCTCAGCCTTGTCTGCAGGAGGGTGGCGTTCCTTTAAAAAGACACAAGCAACACCAGGAGCTAAACACACACACAAACACACACTGCAAGGGTTAAACCCCAACAATGAGCAGTGTTAGAGTGGGGAAAACAGCAGTCAAGTCCAAAAATTCAATTCACATCATCATCATATCTGTCATCATCATGTCCTTTTAACAGGTTTAAACCAGTAAAGTAAAAACAGGTCAGAGCTGCTGGAGAAGGGGATTTGCTGGAGAAAGTGTACGGAAATTCCTCCTCCAGCACCCGAACGGATGGAGTCAGCCGGAACGCCGAGAGCTCAGCCGAAGGAGGAAGCTGTCAACGTTGATTGACTAAAAAGGTTAGGACTGGTGTGGCACGAGGAGACTGAATAAAGGCTCAGCAAAATTCCATCACAGTGGCACTCGCACTTTACTTTGGCATTTCCTTGACACAAAACCAACTCACGCTGTACCAACTCAATCACACTCTCCACTCTCAGTCCTTCATAAGGTTCATTTCTTACTTTTGTCTTCGAAATTGTGTTTTAGCCTCTGATTTCATACCAAATCAATCCAGAGAAGCGTTGGGTTTGTGCGGTTAAACAAGTGTTGTAAAATGTGCTGTGGGAACTGTGACTCCACAGTAAATTCTCTAAACGTTGAACTGTGGCTGGAACAACCTGGATTCAGTAAAGTAACATTTCTGGCAGATTTTCCCCTCGAGGCACAGATTAAAGGGTGCTCGAGAGCCAGGAACTAGCAGTGTGTGACACTTTAGTATTGTGGGTTGAAGCAAATCTCTGGGCAGTGTTTTCTGAAGCTAGACTGTGCTTCATTGTGACATGATTGCGTGTGACCATGCTGTAGTGGCGCTAGGGCTGGACGATATCACCTTTAGATCGATATCACAATTAGCAGAACATTTTACCTCGATCACTTCCTCGTAGTGAGTGTGGTGTGTGAGTGGTGTGTGTTTAACCCTGCTGTCTGGACTCTGTGTACAAAGTGCTTTTTCTCTAATACCATTAAACAGGAAGGAGAGCAGAGCAACTTGCATCCCAGCTATCTACCGTCAGAGTAAATACAAACATCATCTTTTTTAAAAGGACAGAAAAACAACCTGGCCTTTTCGTTCAGGCGGAGGTCTAAAAGCAACAGCACTACTCCGTTAGTAACACTTACCACACAACAACAACAACACACATACAGAAACCTCCCAAAATCTCCATGCTCACAGGGCTTCACATCCCACCATAAAGTAGGTAAAAAACACCAACACACACAAAATTACACACAGCTGCCCACTTGGTACCTTGGGTGGCAGTATGTCGAAAATCAAAATATGGTTGGAGGCATTAGCAGGCGCTCGTTCAATAATAGAAAATATCAACTTTGTTTGTAGTGCAAAACGGAAAGTAGACGAGAGCCACACACACACACACACAAACACTCACACGCACACACACTCTCTCACACACCGTATAAACCAGACGCTCAAACACCAGAGGTAGAGACAGCAAGAGTTTCACGGGAACCTCATTACTGCTACGGTGAGTTGGCTTTTCTCCTCCCTCTCTCCCTCCTCATTGTGCAGGTACTCGGGGGAGGGGTGGGGGGTTACTCTTCAGGGGCACAAGGCTCCAGGGGTCTGGGGGTTTGGGTGGCCGAGAAGGCATGCAGAAGTGTTTGGCGTGTGGGCCACTGGGCGGCCAGCTGGAAAAAACTTCACATGATTCCACTCCCACACCGTCGTGGAACTGAAAAACACACACACACACACACACAGTGTTGTGTTCTCTCCCTGATAGTGTCTGGTTTACAGTGACTAACGTGGCTGATAGAGAATTAGAGCTGAAGCTGATGCTGGGAGAGTAAATCATACGTCATCACAATCAGGGTTAAACCAATTATGGCGGGTCGATGATCAGTATCTGGGTTTAATTTTGACCATCAGTGATATGAAGTAACTACAAGGTGCTACTGTGGCTCCACTGCCGTCTCTTCTCATCTAATGTCCCGCCCACAACACTCTCTGGTTGGCCACATGTCACACCAGTAGTAGCCAATCAACACTGAAGCCTCGTTGTCACTCACACCACACTCACACACGCCCACCCAGCGTGGGCTCCGAGGAGGAGGAGAAGGAGAGGAGTTCCAGCTGGGAGACTGGTGTTTGTACAGTTCTACAATTTGACCAGATTTTCTTTCTTTTTAGAATCTCGGATCCAAATGCTCAGGTTGCTCGGCCCCGTTAACTAACGATAATGGGGTATCAATATAAGCCCTGAAAAAACAACACTCGAGCTCTAATCACAATACCACATTACATCAATTCAAGAGACTGTTTTTGTGATGCACATTCTGCCCCACGGACAATCTCAGTCGTGTTACAGTGAATCTGTCTCAGGGATACTGTTTATTTTACACACTGACTGTACAGTTTACTCATGTTAGCCTGTTGCTGATCCTACGCACACCCAGTGCTCAAAAGTATGATTGTATTCCGTGATTGTAATTGTAGTTTTCTCCACTTGACTGCACAGACTCCTGAACTCCTCACAGTTAGCTTACACTTTATGAAGATACTGTTGTTATTTAATAGATTATCTTCTTTGAATTTTAAATTTTCACTGCTGCAGATCTTATGCACGACTCAGCACAAAAAGCCAATTCCTGGACTGACTATTTGACTGATTAGTTATTATTGTGTGTATGTGGATATATCACCTCTCTGAGCATGGTGTGTTAGTGTTTGGCAGTGCAGATGAGGCGGCTGATGCCCTCGATCACCTGACTCTTAGACTCCACATCCTTCTCCTTCATCTTCTTACTCAGGAAGATCACTAACACACACACACACACACTCGTGTTGGTTTGAAGTTTTCAGGACTCCAATATTTTGTGTGAGTGTGTGTGTGTGTGAGCATACCTTTCTTGTTCTTCTCCTTGGTGACGACGGTCATGTTCATGCAGGGCGGGGGCAGCAGGTCTCCGCGGCTGGGCAGACGACTCACCTGCAGCGAGCGGAAGTTGCTCTTCAGGGTGTTCTTAAGCCCCGCCTCCTTCTTCTCCCCCTCCCTCTTACGGTCAGGCCCGCCCCACGTCCAGTAGTCACAGACCCATCAGCTCCCCACCCACACCGGAGGAAGCTGACCAGCGCACT